>OZ037937.1:51843802-52418723 GCA_964035585.1 Polytrichum formosum
CGGTCGTGAGCATGGATATCTAAGTGGTCAGGGCTTCGAACGGTCGTGAGCATGGATATCTAAGTGGACAGGGCTTCGAACGGCAAGTCGAGGGATGCAGGCTAGGTGCCCAGGTCAGGGTTTCGAACGGCAAGTCGACATCAATTTCTTGGTCTCCATCTTTGAAAGTGAAGTATTCTAACCTTCTAATTCCTGTTGAGATTGCTAAGTGCCAATGTGTGAGTACTGCAACATGTGAAAGGGCGTTTTCTATTCAAAATACTATTAAACAAAAACTTCGTAATCGAATGTCTACATCTAACTTAGAAAGTATGATGCGTGTTGCTATAGAAGGCCCAGACAATGATTTTGATGACATTCTAACAAGTGCTCTAGATCTTTGGAAGGATGCTGCTAAGTTTCACTATTTGTATAGCAATCCATAGCGCTATTTGTCTGGGGCATCAAATGATGCACTTGAGGAAGCACCCTAAACCTTAAACTTTTTGAATTATGCAACCTTTTCATGACCAAATCCAATTGCTTCTATGAAGAATTGGGGGATCCTTGGCCTTCAACCGGTGAAGGCATTGCTAGGTTCAATTCCTGCCAAGGATATTAACTCTTCAAATTTAAAGTTTTGAACATGCCTTTCTTTTCACTTATTCAAGATTTTGTACTAAGAAATGATTTCTAATAACTTTTCATACATTTTTTAAACAATTAGTGCCGATATGAATTCCATTTAATCGGATATTGGCCAATGAAAATATGAAAATGTAGGCAATTGGCCGATTGATTTTACAAAAGACCGGCTCTTGCCGATGTAAATTGGAAAAAATCCGACCCTTTGTATCAACTACCGGCAATTAGCCACTAAGGCTTCAAAAACTTCCCGAACTCTGGTGACTACAACACAATGGAGTGGAGATCTTTTGCCGTCATAGCTGCATCTATTTGCTTCTTTTTAGAGATTCTTTAGTGGGCTAGAGGTTCACTCTACATCACTGTTGCTTCAACACCCGTGACACTCTTCTGTGAATATACAGTTGCAATGAAGCATCTATTCGAATGAGGTAGGCCTTTGGTAGTAAACCAGGGGTTGTTTCCGCAAAGATTCACATTTTGTGTAATTTGGCATTTGAAAAAATATTGAACACACATTAGTCTCAATTCAATCTTTGAGTTGTCTAGAAGTGTTTACTTAACAATCAATGCTCATTTGAGTTTTGTTTAATGTGTAACCCCAAAAGCATTGCAATAGCTACGTCTATGAAAAACTTTTACAAGACTTATAGAGTAAACTTAATGTGTAGAAGTTGGAAAACATGAAAATGAGCAGGGTTTGGGACAAAACCCATGGTTTCATTTTCTTTACCTTACGAATAACTCTAATGATGGGTAGTTTTCTTGAAGTCCCGAAAACTTCATGGGAGAGGTTAAAGGGCCATGGTGGGGAGGTTATGTTCATTATTGTGGGAGGCATAGTATGTCTTACAATACATGTTTTGAACTGCGTGAATGCCATTGGGAACCCCATTGGGAACTTAGGGAACCCTCTGGGAACCTCCAAAATCCCACACAAATGCTCTCATACGACCGGTTAAATTTGATTTTATTCCAATATTGGTCAACAAAAGGGGCTTGGGATTGATGGTTAGTACTCTGGATCCTACCTTTGGGGAGGAAGAGTTAGGGGTTCGAAACCCACTGTTGTTATCACCCACTTGAGTCCTTTTAATTAAGGACTTATGTTGGAAAATTTCATCCACGCTTCGTGAGAAGATGGAGGTGGATATTTCATCCAACATGAAAATTTTTAGGCTTTGCCTGAGGGGGAAGAGAAGCTGGGAGCTGGGGCAACATAAGAGCCTTTAGATCTCTCATATTGCAATCAACGGCCGAGATCTTCCTAGCCCACGACCACACGTGAGGCGTTCACAACGCCTCAATGACACGGGTCCTTTACACATGAAACGAAAGGGCAGTAAAGAAAAAAACATTCAAGATTTCTTGTGGTCATAGTTAGTTGTTTGAAGACCATGACCAAGAGAAATTCACATCACTTTATATATAAAAGCCTTTGTCATGAGACATAGTGTAAGGCGTACTTATAAGATTAGGAAGTAGTGTTTTTAATGAAATGTACTAAGAAAATGTACTAAGAAAATGTATTAGAAAGTAGTGTTTTTAATGAAAACCAAAAACCAATAAGATAAAAAACCACTAGAGAGAAATTTTATTTAATTTTTCTAATTTTGACTTGGTCACCTTCATTTTTTGCTAAGACAACCTATTTGGGTATTCTTACCACAAAATCCAAAACTAGTATTTAGGTAATTCCAAACATTTCTTGGACATTTCGGCCAATTCCAAACAAAACTGGTGTTTGACATCATCGTCCACATCCCTCAATATTTTGACTTCTTCCCACAACTTTGTTGTTGTGCATCATATGTGGCTTCTATTGGTCGTATAACATGCACAAGGATGGTCAAGTACACAACTTCATTTAACCTTGCATAGGTTTAAGTGAAAGTGATTCAAAACTATATACTAACTTTGAATTTTGTGAAGGAAAAAATCATAGACATTCGACAAACACATAGATCTATAAAGACAAGCAATTTATGTTGACCAATTGTTTTTCAAGAAAAGTCTACATATTTTTGAAGACGGTGCAAGTAGTGTGCAAGTAGGTATATTGAACACATAATCATTTAAAATTTATTTAGAACATGATAAAATTACATAAAATTGATTTTTATTCTACAAATTTTTGTAACAATGCCCTCAAGTTTATAACGAAGTCAAGGAATATGAAAAAAACCAACTTCAAAATATTTAAGGTCATGAAATCTATGTCCAAAACCATGTTTAGTCAATACCTTTTGAGCAATATTATTAATGATAAGTTTTGAAGATCTCATCTTGATATTCTATATTTGAGTACCTAACACAACAATAAAGGGCACCATGAAAAAGAAAGCCAATTTAAACAACACTTTGCTACTACTTTTATGCGTTTGACCAAGAACTTTATGGTTTTAGTACACTGGAGCATTTTTCTGTATACTTGATCGTGCTTGCTCCCAATATGCATTTACAACCATTTAGTTGTGTGTCTTCAATATGTTTTTGTTTGTTATCACATCATACATACGTAATTTTGGACTCTCCAAAAGCCCGGAATTACCTAAACACCAATTCCAGGCACCTAACATTATCCATTTCTGGACATTTAGGAATCCATGTGACTTCTAAGTCATTTTTCATCCAATTTCTGACATGCTCACCCATGGTCACTTTTATTGTTGGTGACCTTGTGTAAAACAAAGTGAGACCGCCACTCATTTCTCAATAAATGAGAGATTTTTGAAACCGGTGGTCACGGTTAGTGGTCACGAGTGTAAACAAGCCTTTATATTACATTTGTGGATATGAGAGAAATCCTAATAACTCTAAAAGCCAAGTTGAGAGTCATGGCTAAATTAACAACAAATACTACACTAAAGATTATATTTAGTGTTAGATTTTATTTTATGCCATTGTCATAACTTTTCTAGTGACACTTTTAATGAATAAGTTCACAAGTACTGTCACAGATGATTTAGACTTGAATGAAATCCATGTAAATTATTGAAACAACATTTGGCATATTCTGCATTCTAACATTTATGTAATGAAACAACTTTGTCATGTTCTAGGGTTAAAAAACTTTGTCATGTTCCTGGATGATTAAAATTTGGATGAAAATCACTTAGTAAGTGATAGTAAGTGCGATACTGTAAATCTATAATGCCCAAAGTTTTTTTTTAACAAGGAATGACAAATGATCTTAGGTTTACATGTAGGGTTAGTGACACTGCAAGGGGCGGTTAACATGACCAAGACAAATAGAATTGGTGACACTAAGTACAATATTTAGTGTAGCCATTTGGTCCAGCTCTGACTCTGCATTCCCATTGGATGTTTGAGGTAAAACAATTTTGTTACTACCAACTTTTTCAGGTCGAAGGGCACCAATAAATTGGGTTTGGCGGCTATTTGGCGGTTGGGGCGAAACAACATGTACACTGGTTCCTTGGAGGCAAGGGTTTAGGCATCTAACAAGGAACGAGTGTATGGGTTGGTTCGCCCAAATCCTATTTGGCAGATTGTCAATTCGAGAATTTGCCAAGTCAAATTCACAAGGTACAAGCAAGGTAGATGAGGCTAATTCGGACACCTCCAGCCTTGTGGAATCATGCAACTGAGGGATTCGAGCATTAGAAGCTCGAGCAGGTTAGTAATTGTGAATCAAGACCAAGAATTGAAAATTGTTGAAATATGAGTTGAGAAAGGTGTTGATCTAAGTTTCAGAATGAAAGACTCTTTGCTTTCTAATATGGTGGTATAGGGGGGAACTCTTCCATCGTTCAATGTGTGTAAGTGGACGACATCACTAAGCAAATTCTACATGGATCATTTGCCAATGAGAACCAAGTTTAAGGTCAATATTTGTTGTGTCGTGTCTCTAAAGTTGTCACAGGTAAGATAAACTGTAAGAACTGCACTAAATATGATATTTAGTGTCATATGATATTTTATGTCACTATGGTAACTTTTCATGACACTTCTTATGAATAAGTGAACAAATATTGTCATGGATGATGGATGAGTCCATCCATTGGCCAAAATCTACCTTTTCTTGTCAGCAACTTGTGATGAAATATTGTCAAGGGTGATTGAAATTTGGATGAAAAATCACTTCATAAGTGACAATAATTGCAACATTGTAAATCTATAACCATCCAAAATATTTACAAGGAATGGCAAATAATGTTGGGTTAACATCTAGTGTTGGTGACACTACACCGCGTTTTACAATAACTAGTATTGAGCAAGACAATTAGAATTGGTGACACTAATTATCATATTTAGTGTAGCTTTTCGATGTAAAATATTCATAATACAAGTTGGTCGGCACCTCACAACCACATGTTGCCTCCTAATTTTCCCAAGTTGCCACCTCCTAATTTTCCCACCTCACCCACAAAAATCAAGCGTGTCATAGCTTGGTAGATAGCACTCCTAATTATGGAAAATGGTGTGGTGTAGTTTAAATTTTATGAAGGTGACTAACCCAAATATCATCAAGGTGACAACTAAATCAACATGTATTACTCACCCACCAAATTAGAACATCTATACTACCGATTAGAAACCATAAATAGGTGCCCAATTAAGAAAGCTAACCGAATTAGCCTCATCTACCTTAATCCAATGTCCGTGGAGATTTTTGGGCATGATTGGTCGAGATCCTAGTGCTTCCAAGTCCAACAGGTTACATGTTGACATCTTTTGGTTTTTCTTTATTAATGTGGGGTATATTCTCTAAATTCCTCTCAAACGATGGGTAATTCTCCCGCAGTCTTGATGAACTTCACCCAACTATTTCTGAAACGCAACCGGTTCATCTGCAACTAGCGGTCGGATCTCCCCGTTCATTGAAGTAATTCAGAAGATGGTTCGTAAGATCTTTACGTCTTCGTTGATGCATCCAGGCTCTCCATAAGCTGCAGAGTCGGACATATTAGCTAGTGGCGTGTGAAGCGGATGCAACTTAGGACTCGAATCAGGTCGGAATCTTTCCATCTCTGCTTGAGAAGCCATCTGTAGTACCGGCCATTAAGATGCTGCTGGATTTTGCATTCATCAAAGGTCTCCCTTTGCCCCTACCATGCATGCTGAAGTTGGGCAATGGAGGTCATCAAGGCTTCTGCACCCAACTATCAGCAAACGATATTTGTTCTAAGCATGTTAGATAGATGTCATCTTCAGAATCTGGACGTGGATGGATCTGTCTGATTATCTCTCTCTTATCACCGTGGACTTGAGTAATTTTGCGAACCTTCTCTGAGGGTTTGCTGTGATTGCTGGTTTCTGGAACAATGGAGAGAGTATTCCCTGTTCCAGCTGCAGAGGAGTTTCAAGTGGCTTCCCCAGCTTAATGTGGTGCTCAACTTTAGACTAAAATTTTGAGAGCATAAATGCTGCAGTTTACTGGAATCTGAAGATCAGACATTGTTCAGTAGTTTGGATCTGTGAGTAAATTCTAAGGATGGCCTCTTGGGATGCAAGTTCTAGTTTGGAATGTAGAAGTGTAGTACCTAGTAGGTTGGCCATCCAGTGCGAGTTACTGTAGGTACTGTAACTCAAAAACTTGTCTCTTCAGATGGAGGCCATATGACGGTGGATGTGCTTCCTCAAATTAAGGGAATCATTCTCCTGGACATGTGCCAGGAAATGTAATTTTGGTCACGTGACCGGCAAGCATGGCTTCGAGTCAGAGTCAGATGAGAACATCAGCCGAAGGTTATTTCTCTTCCTCTACGTTGTCCCTAGACCTAATTTCTAACATGATTCAAAAGTTTTTGTTCTTGTTATCCCCCAATCATGCTTGACACAAAGGAGTTCCCCATTTGACAAACTCCAGCTTGGATTTTATCCCCATGCGGATGCTCAAAATCAACCGGAAAATGTCCTTGTGATGTATCACCAAGGAGCAACCAAAATGTGTAGCGCAATCAACACAATGTCTAGAGAAATTGGTACGAAGGTTGGCTTCACCAGAAGGTACCACTGCACCTCTAATCCACCAATTGGAACGTCAATACTTAGTGGAAAAACTTACGACAGCTGTGGTGATTGTGAAATTATATGTACGAGTGTTAATGTTGAAGCATCTGGCTGTTGAAGAGATCCAAAATTCCCATAGGGTTATCAATATGCGACTCCGAGCTGCCAGGGGTGTGGACAAACTCGTCAGTGATTGCTGCAAACTCCGTGGGATTCTAGCTACGCTGCTACAGTCTTGTTGGCAAAATCGAACAAAACATTGTACTTCATTACTGATTTGGAGTTGGAAATGTGCACAAAAGTACTCATGCGGAACAGTTCGCATCTGATTGTCGTTGCAACACGAACTTCAGCACATCTTCGACATGCAACTTGTTCAAATCGAGAAACTTAAGGAAATGACTCTTCTTGATCGGGAGGCTCTTCTGGAGAGATTGCCAATTTCAAACATCTTTCTCATTGTGGGTCCCATGATCAGAACCAATATCTTACAATACACAAGGCTTTACATAGAAATAGTTGAATTTAACATTCTATTTGGTCAAAGGTTGTGAAGTATTGATAGTTGATTTCTTTTAGAGGGATAACTTGCATAATATTACTCAACATTCAATTCTCATTTTGTGGGCCCTCAAAATGTAACAGTCACGTGCTCAAAAAACTATGCAAGGAAACTCAATGTCAGTCCGAGCTCTCAACATCCCATTGTTATATTGAGAGGGCCCACATTGCTGAGTAATGTTATGTGAAACTTGGGCCACAATAGAGTTATCTGTAAAGTAAAGGAGATGAAACCATGCGTTTAGTCCAAACCTCCAGTTTATGAGAATTAACACAAAGTCACCCAAGTTTTCTTAATGCTTAAATTACCATACACAAAGAGTGGTGTCGGGCTATTAAACACCGGATTTCTAGCTTGTCCTACTAGGATGGGTGACCCAATCTAACCTTGAATAGGTCAATTTGGGATTTAGGATGATGTGTCCCATGCGCATACCCTATTTTAGATCCTAAAATTCTCTCAAAGTTTGAGAGGTGGGAAGAGGAAGTCCCAAAATTTGCACCCAACTTTCAAAATAGGCTCCAATGTACCATTGTAATGAGCTCCAACGTATTAAGAGCTACCAAGCTTTTAATAGAAAGTTTTCTCAAAGAAGGATCAAACCCACAATTTCATCCCTCGTTGAGAGACTTTATGGATAAGGGGTTGTTTACACCATGAACCATGCAGTCATCCCAAGGCCATGTAAAATATGTGATTGGTTGTTGAACTCATGTCGGGACCACTTTGGTTTACACCAAGGTGGTCCAACGGGTTTTGCGATGGGAGAGGCAAAAGAAGTGCTCTAGTAGAAAAAGGCAAGGGCCCATGGTAGACAAATGTTGTTGGGTGCAAGCACGGTAAAGTGGATAGCTCTTGATCCTTGCTCATGTTTAAGTGAAAGTGATCCAAAACTATATACTAACTTTGAATTTTATGAAATAGAAATTCATAAACATTTAAAAAAACATATGAATCTACAAAGCCAAGCAATTTATGTTCACATTTATGTATATGTATTTTAGAAGACGGTGCAAGTGGTGAAAAAGTGGGTGACATTGAAAAGATAATTGTCAAAAACTTGTTTAAAATATAATTACATTACACTAAATTGATAAATCTTTGAAAAAAAATTACGATGACCTCAAGTTTATAATGGATTCAAGGAATATGAAAAAAAAATCCAAGTTCAAAATATTTAAGGTCATGAAATTTACGTTCAAACTATATTTAGTCAGTTGCTTTTACGCATCACTTTTGATGATAGGTTTTGAAGATCTCATATTGATATTCTATATTTGAGTAACTAACTTAACAATAGAGGTTATCATGAGAAATAATCTATTTTAAACATCATTTTGCTACTACTTATAAGCATTTGACCAAGAAAATCATGGCTTTTGTATACCGGATCACTTTTTTGGTCCACTTTACTATGCTTGCACCCTGTTATAATAAAATTTTAATAATTTTTTTGGGGAAGAGAAGATGAAAACAAGAGAAGTCAAGAGAATGGTCAAACTTGATTTTTTTTTCAAAACTACTATTTTGGGGCATATGTTAAAAAAATCAGCACATTCACTTTTTGGTGCATGGTCATTCTTCTTGGTCCACATTTGATTTACACCTAGTGAGGGGCCCAAAGACTTTGTAAATTGGTTTTTTAAGAAATCGGACCACGAAAATTGGACCATGAAGTCAGACCATTGAAAAAGGCCATCCTCCATGGTCCGACTTCATGGTCCATGGTGTAACTTAAACCGGCCCTAACTCTAATGTACCCAAGCTTTTCTGACCGGGGAGGGCTTCCGGGGCCTGCAAACGGTACAATAGTAATTGTGGCCAACTGGGGTGGCCAGCCTAAAAACAGAATCATTCCGTTGTAGTCAGCTTGATGTCCACCAGCTGGGGATGCTCTTATTAATCAGCGCTAAGTGTCGCTTTGCCCATGACCATGGGTTCAAGGTACGGTTATAGTTGGTTATACTATCTTAGGAGGAAGAATACGAGAAATTGGCCGGAGATCTGACTCTTGTTGCAATTCTCGGCCAGAAAGGCAAACAGAATGATGCTCTGGAGGTGTTTTTCATCAATGTAGCTCTTGACGCTGATATTAGAGCTCACGTTATATCAGCAGGGTTTGTTGCCATTCTAGTGTCGCTATTGAGTGAGGATGAAGCAGGTGTTGTAGATGATGCATTAGGTATTGTAGAAGTTTTGGCAAGGTTATGTCATGAAGCTCGGGCCGTTACCAAAGCTGGAGCTAGCCTTCCCACGTCTTGTCTCTCACTCTTCTTTCATCAACGGATTCGATAAAACAGCAAAATGCCTTAGTGCACTACGTAATGTCTCACTGGGTAACAGGAGCTTGATTAATATCGCTGCTGGTGCCCTGGATCCCATGCTCGATGGGTACTGAACGGAGACAATCAAACTGCAATCCCAGCTCTTGTTGGACTTGATTCCCCAAAAGTTGTGCCACCTTCCCACTCTAAGTTAGTGTCTCTCTGGAGTGAGAATGCTGGTGTAGGAAGTGGTGCATTGCCGATTTTACTTAATTTGGCACGAGGGAGCTGTGACCATTGCTGAAGCCAGAGCCATCCCACATAACTTATTGTCTCATTACTTATGTCGACTAATTCAAAGACACCAGGAAAATGCTGCCAGGGCCAGTGATCGGGGAGATTTTTGGGCATAATCGGTTGAAATCCTAGTGTTTGCAAGTCCAACCAGTTACATGTTGACATCCTCCGGTTTTCCTTTATTAAATTGGGGTATATTCTATAAATTCTTCTAAAATGATTGGTAATTTTCCTGCAGTCTTGAACTTCAACCAGTTATTTCTCAAACTCAACCGGTTCATTTGTAACTAACTGCCGGTTCTCCCCGATCATGGGTCAGGGCATTGTGTAACCCATCACTATATTACTCTAATGGGAGCTTGATTATTGCTGCTGGTGCATTTGACCCATCAAGATTTTAGACGATTCTGCTCACATGAAGTTGACATCAATTATATGTTGCTCAGTGCTGAATTATTGAGGGCTTTTTCTGAGGTGGATGCGATGGAATATCACGGTTATCCAATTATTCAACATGATCAGTAGGATGATGAATTTCATCTCAGATAACACGACAGGAGAAGACTACACTAAAAATTGTATTTGGTGTCACCAATTCTATTTATCTCCCTCAATACTAATTGTAAATCGCCTGTGTAGTGTCACCGACACTAAATGTAAACCTAAGATTATCTGTCATCCTTGTAAAAGAACATTAAGCACTATAGGTATACAATGTTGCAATTACTATCACTTACTAAGTGATTTTTCATCCAACTTTCAATCATCCGTGAGAACATTGCATTACAAAATTGTTAGGATGTAGACAGTACCAAATTTGTTTCAATAATTGTCACGGATTTCATCCAAATTTTGATCATCCATGACACTACTTATAAACTTATTCATAAGAAGTGTCATTAGAAAAGTTACCATATTGACATAAAATATCATATCATGACACTATGTACAATATTTAGTGGACCATATATCATATTCATTCCATTCGTTGATCAACCAAGTAGTTCATCGAGGAAATTTTTAAGAAGATCAAGAACCTCGAACTGAAAGCTTAATATACTTGCACGGTTCGAAGGTAGAATCATCTTGTGTAGTTACATGCATCGAAAACATATACATGCGCGGTTTAGAGGTCGCATCATCTTGTGTAGTTGCATAAACCAATGTAGGGTTCAATTGATATTTGTTGACATTCACTTTGGTACCAATATAGGTGACACTACTGTAGTGTGCCAGGTTAGTGGAAAAAAAAAGTGAACATTTGTTTTGTCATTTAAATTTGAAGGGGTTAAGTTAAGATCACCACCCAAAACTTGTCACTTTGTAAATTGGGCACGTTTAGTTACCAAGCATGTTGGCATGTGGGGGAAGATGTGACTAACATCACCAAAATTGGGGTCAATATTTGGTTAGCAATGCTATGCAATGAACAAAAATCTAGAAGGTGAGAAAGTATACGTAGTTCCCTACCTATAGAGGTTCACTAACCATCTGCAACAGATTGCATCAAGGAATATTTTGAGGGGGGCTATAATATAATGGCACATTATGGAAATATTTCATTGATTATATGACTTGATGAGTATTTCATGAAAAACATTCACTCAAATTTGTTGCGAAACACCCTATATTGTAACGTATAGCCTTCTTCATCACATTATTGGATACCCATATCAAAATTATTCCTAAAAAGATATTACCTCTAATGAAATCTAGAGACCCTACATGTGAGCATTGATGATGGGTTTGTAATTTTTGCAATCATAGGACTCTCCCCATGTTGAGAATGCCCAAAGAGCTAGAATGGGAGGAGCTTCAAGAGAGACACGTTCAAAAAGTCATGATGAGATCTCACACAACAATGAGTCAATACCACTAGTCTTGTGGGCCTTGAATTCGCTCTTCTCACAATCAAGACACCATTCGCCCCAATCCATCCCCACTTATGCAACCGCCATTGTCTCCTCATCCATGCACTTTGCTGTGGACCCTATTGTCTATCTAACTATGTTGAAGGTTTCTACGTAAACTAGACATCTTTGATCACCAAGCATGTTGGCCTATAGGGGAGATGCATAGTTGTTTGTTTTGTATTTTATATAAATAATAATAATAATAATCAATAAGCTCTCTCTCTCTCTATATATATATATAAACTTTTCAAGAGAGCTCGATTGGCAACAATCATTGGTGTATTGAAACCACATATGGATGATAATATAGATTCTCATCAAGCTATGTACATATTCACACAAAATATGGCGACATCATCCATTTTTATTTTTATTTTTTGGATTTTGTTGGAGGCTTTATGTAGAAAAGTAGATGATTACATATTAATTTGTGGAATCACAAATCAATGATAGATTACTAGATATTCTTTTAAGCATTGGGAATACACGACCGATATAGTCAAGTTATTTGTAAAGTAAAGTAGATGAAACCATGGGTTTAGTCTCAAACCTTAAGTTTATGAGAATTGATACAAAGTCACCCAAGTTTTCTTCATGCTTAAATTACCATACACAAAGAGTGTTGTTAGGCTATTAAAAACAAGCTTTCTAGCTTGTCCTACTAGGATGGGTGAGCCAAGCTAGCCTTGCATTAGCTAATTCAAAATTCAAGACAACAGGTCCCATGCGCATACCCTATTTTAGATCCTAAAATTCTCACAAAGTTTGAGAGGTGAAAAGAGGAGGTTCCAAAAGTTTCACCCAACATTCAAAATAGGCTTTGACATGGGACAAGCTACTGAGCTCTTAATAGAAAGTTTTCTCAAAGAACAATCAAACCCACAGTTTTGTCCCCTCTTTGATGGACTTTACAGATAACTTTAGTTATCCTTGAAGTCTCTTAAAAAAGGCTCATGTTTTGGTAGGGAGTTTTGCCCGCTCTTGACAATTTATAATGGTTAAGGAGTGTTCAAATGGTCCTAATATATCCATTTTTTGTGAAATGAAGGGGAGACATTCGAGTTTGGCCAAAAGATGGCTATATCCTGGGGGGTGCACATCATAACATGTGTGAGTATATGTAAGTGCACAAAAGGGGCATCAATTTGAACTCTTCCGTGCTACATATACATATGCTACACAAATTACAACTTGTAATTATGTACATGCATGGAGGACCTCTAGAAAATATGTAACATTTGTACTTGTATGGTAGGGTCACTAGACTTTGAGGGATAAGTATTTAATATTGGATGAAACTAGGATGAATAATTTTTTCATTTCTTGATCTCATCAATGTTATTATGGAAGAGGCAATATTAGGGTTTTGAAAGGGGTGGTTGAGCTGAGAACAAGGCCACTTCTTGCTTAGGGTTGCAAGAGGAACTTCTTTGTGGCGCTACTTTGTGGTTGACGCGGGTGATTGATGCAGGTGGTTGTGGGTGGTTGATGCCTTTGTTAAATCGTGTGAGGCATCGAAATTGCGAAGATGTTGATTCCTAGGTGGGTTTTTTCACAATTGTTTTCATATCGTTAATAAACCTCCAATATGTGCAACAATTTGGATCAAGCATTTAGGGATCACAATTGTTGCAAGTTCTAAGAGTTGCGAGTTCTAGGGTCAAGGATGCATATTGGTTTATGTTCGCATTAAAAGGAACAAAAAATAAGTGGACTTACGATCTTACGAATCATTTGATGGTAGATTTAGAAATAGTAATTGGATTAGTTGCTATGACATATATTGTAGACTTAGTTGCTTATGAGTTACGTCCGGGGGATGAAAAAGTCTTCAATGACTTTATTAATGAATGCTAGGGTTTTACATTATACATATGATAGGGGTTCATTATTATTCAAAAGTATATTTGTATACTTATGTTAATGACTGTATATGAATATAAATGTTTTTGCGTTTATCTATTGTCATTTTTAATTTTATCATTGAAATTGGACGTGTATTGCTTGATTTTACATTAAAAAAAAAGAACTTGTATATAGGGGGTTTTAGAGTATGTTGCGAACGCATGTGGTTCTTGATTTTTGAATGAAAGGTGCCACATTCATTTTTTTTCTAGGAAATTTTTCTAGATGATTATTTTATTTTGTGCTACTTTTGTCCTTTAACTAATATTCAATGTGTTGGTTGGAAGTCTTCATGAAGACTTAGGGAAAGACCGTGGGTGTTGGACCCATGTTATTTCCACCTTGATTGAAAAATTAGTGTGGCCTACGCTCATTATTTCCATGTTAATTTTCCACCCGCATTAATAGGACTATTTAGTGCACCTACCAAACGAAGAGTTTCTGAGAGACTTTAAGGATAACTCTAATGCTATCCAATAGAGTTATTTGTACATTAAAGAAGATGAAACCTTGGGTTTAGCCCCAAACCTTGAGTTTATGAGAATTATCACAAAGTCACCCAAGTTTTCTTAATGCTTAAATTACCATACACAAAGTGTGGTGTCAGGCTATTAAAAAACAACTTTCTAGCTTGTTCTACCAGGATGGGTGGGCCAAGCTTGCCTTGCATAGGCCAATCCGAAATTTAAGATGGAGGGTCCCATATGCATACCCTATTTTAGATCCTAAAATTTTGTTAGAGTTTGAGAGGTGGGAAGAGAAGGTCCCAAAAATTTCATCCAACTTTCAAAATAGGGTCAATGTACAACAAGCTTACGAGCTCTGAATAATTTTTTTCCGAAGGAGCGATCAAATCCATAGTTTCGTCTCTCTTTGAGGGAGTTTACGGATAACTCTAATGACTCACAAACACTTCTTAGAAAAAGGGATGAAAAATGCTTATTGAAATGAAATTGATATTAAAGTCTTGGAAGCCGAAAAGGCTGATGGGACTAAATATACATCATGATGGTTTCAAACCAACTAATTCTCTACAGTGGCAGTGTGGTAGCCTATGTGAGATAGAGGCTAATATCAACTTGGCGGTCCAATTGCACGGGGGGTTCACTCCATGTCAAGTTGAACACCACGTGCGCCCAAAGTTTGCTACCCCTATATTACATGGAATAGATAAATTTAAAAATTATGATATTTTTTCTACATATACATAACCATTGATAATATATTTTGTATATATTTTTGAAATTTTTAGTCATCTTCATTTTTTGTAGTAATTATTTTAGTTCAAATCTGTGTCATTCTAGTTAGAAACGGTATGTTTTATTAAAAAAACAGATCATCAAATTTGATTACCATTTTTACTATGTAATAGATACCGTGTATATCTACCCATGAAAAAAAATTGATAAAATTTTGACCCATTTTGGTGATGCAACTTACCAAAAGTATTTTTTTTTTGGCCGCACGTGGTGTTCAACTTGACAATGGAGTGACCCCCCCCCCCCCCCCCCGGTGTCCAATTGAAAGAAAGACTTGAGGCTCCCTAGGACTACATTCTCAAATAATGATGGAAACTTATCTCTAATGGGCACATATAGGGGACATGAAATGTGCCTCATTTTCAACCCCATCATAGGAGCAAAGGTGGCATAGCCTAATATCTTTAGAGATAAGGATAGTTGACCATCTTCAAGTTTCAACAACTAATATGTGGTTTGAGGTGTAGTAAGTGGCAATAATCTTGTGTTGTGGTGGTGTCAATGGTTGCTTCCAGTACAGTTCACATTTGTATTTGAGAAAATCCTTGAGGTGGAGTTCATATAGTTTCTTCCCTAGGAAATGGAAAGAGTTCCACTCTTTAACAAGAAAGGCCTCCTTGATAACATCATAGGTTATTTTAGATGTGCTTGAGTGGTCATGGGTGTCCCAGTGAGATAGACCCTATGATGTCTTACACATGGTTGTCCATCTATGCTAGGTGTTAAAATCCATGTTTGGCCAAGTGTCCAGAAAGTGAGGCTGCTTTATTGGCTAACCAAGAGGGGGAGATGTGGGCGAGCCGTTGTTGAAAGCCTATAGTGAGCTTGAGAGTGTGTAATTGTATGGGAAATTCTTCAACTTTGGCAAACAAAATATGATAGGTTGTCGAAGAATGCACTTTGACGTGAAACATCATATGCATCTTCATGCCCTTCTCAAAACCCTTCCAATGAGAGTCGCCTCCCCAAATTTCAATTCCATATGTGAAAGTTGGAAGCACCAAAGCCTTGAATAGATGGAATTGAGTTCCCAACTTGTGACTTTGACTACTGCTTCTTTCTTTAAAGTGCCAATCAACGCTTTCATGCTTGCTTCGTCACCTTTTACTAGATGAATCAAAGTATCTATGTGAATTAAAATCAATCCCAAGTTATTTGCATTCATAAGCTATCTCAATTGGGTCCTTGCCTAGGTAAAATGCCTCTTATGACCAAATTCGTTAAATTGAGACTTTTCATAGTCTCAATTTAATGCTTAATTTTATGTTTTTTATTAATTTCTTGATTGAATCTATATTTGTAAGTGATTTTTTGACTATATATGGGAAGATTATCCTCGAGTCGAGCATAGTCTATAATTAGAAAGTCCCAAAAATATGAAAATTGTCTCTAAACAATTGTTGAAATTGTAGGCAAAAAGTCTCAAAATTCTGATATTGTCTCAAAATAATGAATTTGGTCATTCTTGGTTTAATTTCCTTTTGTTGTGGCCAAATATCATGATTTTAGTCTCAAATAAATGAACTTCAAGGGTAGAAGAGGTGCAAAACTCATATAGTTTGTTCAAAAGTCTTTGTAGGTCTGGTCCAAATTTAGAGAGTAGGACAACATTGTCATCATAAAGAATTATGGCAACCACTGTGTTAAATAAACACAAAGATTCTCCATCAATCTTGTCCAAATATGTTTCAAGTTCATCAATGTACAAGCCAAATAGTGTGGGAGAGAGGGGACATTTTTGTTTAACACCAATGTCAGACATTACTTCATCATACGTGTCGCCATTTATTTGAACTTATGCATAAACCGCAGTGTACATGGCTTTCACAACATGTTGTAAATGAGGTGGTGCACCTAATCATTGGAGGTGTGCCTAAAGCTTGTCACGTAAGATTGTGTCAAAAGATTTTTTGAAATCAACAAAACAAGAATAGAGACATTGACATGCAAATACTTCTTGTTTGATTAAAGTACGTAATGTGAGGATGTGGTCCAAAGTGGATCTAGCTTCCCTGACACTTGCTTGTCCTCTTGCTTTGGCCCCTTTGAATTCCGCCCATCGACTAATTATTTTCTTTAAAACATAGCCATAAAGTTTGCCAAAAATTATTCCGAGCATTATGGTCCTATAGTTCCCCGGAGAGTGTCTTTCACTAGATTTGAAGATCATTTGCATGATGTTGATAGTTCATGAAGCTGGGAAACCCTCTTTAGCCATCAAATTAAATAGCAATGTGATTGGTTCACACAAATCATTTGCAACCCATTTTAGAAACCCTAGTTTTAACCCATGGATATCACTAGCCATGTGATTTGCTAAATCTTTAATATGGGCCCATATTTCCTCTATTGTAAAAACATTAGGAACTTGAATATTTGGAACAAAATCATCATTGATATTTTGTCCCGATGTGAGCTCAATTATGGGCCCACATTTCAAGTTAACCTTAAAATACCCAAACACAAGAATTTGCATTTCCGGTTCGGGTTAATTAGAAGTTAGGAAGCGTTAGAGTTTTGAATTATTTAAATTAGTTAAAGAGGAGTTGTGCAACGGCGTGTTATGGAAATGAAAAGAAAACCAATAGAGCGAGTAAGTTAGGGTGTTTAGGTGATTGGGGACGCGTAAGATCAAAGGGGCTTATGCTCAGATTATTGGCCAACTTGGACTCTACTGCTATTCTATTAAGGAGGGGGGGAGGCCTCGGAGCAAGGATTGGACCCTGGATCTCCAAATCCAGGGAAGCGGGTCCAGGTGCTGTTCGGTTGAGAGACTTGAAGGGGGAGAGCTACTGGAGGGGGAAGAGGGAGGCCTCTGAAAATTGAAGGGAGAGGAGGCAAGAAGCTGAGGCACAAGGCCTCAACAGCCAGCATTCAGATTCAGGGTTGAAGCTGAGGCACAAGGCTTCGGCAACCAACATTCAGATTCAGGGTCGAAGCTGAGGCATAAGGCCTCGCAACCAACATTTAGATTCAGGGTTGAAGCTGAGGCACAAGGCTTCGGCAGCCAGCATTCAGTTTCAGGGTCGAAGCTGAGGCACAAGGCCTCGGCAGCCAACATTCAGATTCAGGGTTGAAGCTGAGGCACAAGGCCTCGGCAGCCAACATTCAGATTCAGGGTTGAAGCTGAGGCACAAGGCTTCGGCAACCAACATTCAGTTTCAGGGTCGAAGCTGAGGCACAAGGCCTCGGCAGCCAACATTCAGATTCAGGGTTGAAGCTGAGGCACAAGGCTTCGGCAGCCAACATTCAGATTCAGGGTGGAAGCTGAGGCACAAGGCCTCGGCAGCCAGCATTCAGATTCAGGGTTGAAGCTGAGGCACAAGGCTTCGGCAGCCAGCATTCAAATTCAGGGTCGAAGCTGAGGCACAAGGCCTCGGCAACCAACATTCAAATTCAGGGTTGAAGCTGAGGCACAAGGCTTCGGCAGCCAACATTCAGATTCAGGGTCGAAGCTGAGGCACAAGGCCTCGGCAGCCAGCATTCAGATTCATGGTTGAAGCTGAGGCACAAGGCTTCGGCAGCCAGGATTCAGTTCAGGGTTGAAGCTGAGGCACAAGGCCTCGGCAGCCAGCATTCAGGTTCAGGAGCGAAGTCGGCACAGGGGCCTCGGCAGCTAGCATTCATGTGCAGGAGCGAAGTCGGCACAGGGGCCTCGGCAGCCAACATTCAGGTTCAGGAGCGAAGTTGACACAGGGGCCTCGGCAGTTAGGATTCAGAGTTCAGGAGTGAAGTCGGCACAAGGCTTGGCCAGCCTGTCTAAGGCCAAGCATATTTTGATTAGACTTGATTATTAGAGCCAAGGCTCCAGTAAGGCAGAAGGCTAGGGGTAGGGAGTGATGGTAGTTTAGCTAGAACTGATTTTAATAATTTCTTATGTAAGAGGTTGTTGTGTGTAACAAATACCATCGGTACATGAGTATTTTTCAATGCCCATGCCCTGTGAGTTGAAATAAAAAGAGTGTGCTTTATGTTTAAATCCACTTGAGCATGAGTAGGGGGTTTCCAAAACCAGGAGTCAATGAAGACATGTGAGCCATGGACTGCCCCCTGGACTACGGATGCAAAAGGGTGGAGGTTCATGGCTGACACCCGAGGTGTATAATTTTGTGCAATAATAAAATGCTTTCTATTGGTGTAAATGGGAGGGTCAACTCATCTTTTTCTTCAAAGCTTTTCCAAAATAATTTTGGGTCACTTTTGAGTAGAAGATGTAGTTTCTTAGTTTGCGCTCCAGGTAAGAGCGCTTCTTATATTGGATTATCATGCGGTACTTTTTGAAAGCCATTATGAAGGTATTGTTCAAGTGACTAGAGTTTGACACCATATGGAAGTTTCGCAAAGCCTCTCGACAGTCACTATCAAACCATGTGTTGGATGGTCTGCCTCGTTGTTTGCCACTAGGTTTTTAGAGAAAATAGGTTGAGTTGCGTGTAGTATCAAGTGTAAGCATGGTTGAGCGTGGTCATTTGATGAAGTGTAGGTCTCACCCTGTACATAAGTGAGTTCACGTTTGATGTTGACAACATATAGGTTTGCCTTCTTAGGATTGGGACAGAGAACTTGTCCTTGACTACACGGGGCTAGAAGCCTCAATCCTACATTATGACCTCTTTTGAAGAAGAGAAGGCAATGTTTAGAATCGGGTTGTTTATTACATATGGAGAAATCAGAGATAGAGTTACAAAGGGAGTTAGGATCACCTATGGGGTAGACAACTATATTAGCCTTGCTCATACTAAAGAAACAAGTGAAAATTTGACATCGCTTGTCTACCCCATTAGGAATCGCAAAGCTGGAATATGACAAATTGTGTATTAAAAATCGACTGAATGCATTGTAATGGTCAAATTTGTTGTTGGATTCTCTCAACCAATGGGGTTTGGGGACCTCTAGGAGGTTGATGCCATTGTCGTCAAGATGAAGGTCATGTCCTTGGTGAGAGCTTGTTTGAGCATAAAAATCTCCTACTAGAAAAACTTCCCCTAAAGATTGATAATAACAAACAGAGTGAAAAGAAGAGTGTAGGGGTTTGTATTTGTAGATTTGTAGTTTTTGGCACTAGAGGGTGGAGAATGACATATATATATATATATATATATATATATATATCTGTGGAGAGACCTATATCCTTGTGGATCCTAATCCATATATGTGTGTCCGTGTGAGAAGAAGGAAGATGTGAGACCCATGTGCAAATAGATGTCCTAATAAATACAACAATACTCCCATGTACTTGAATAGTGATTTGGGTGAACTAACCCATACACTCATTCCTTGTTGGATGCCTAAACCCTTGCCTCCAAGGAACTAGTGTACGGGTTGTTTTGCCCCAACCCTCGAATAGTGATGCCAGATTGTATATTGCCAAATCCATCTCATGCAGCGGAAAAACAACCATAACCAAGAATTTTTGCTAAACCTATTCCATCTTTCTCCGAGGTTTCTACAAAAAATATTAGATCTATAGTTGGAAAAAGACTTGCCATTAGAAAGCTAGAAAGGGAAGAAGCCTAGAAAGAGAAGCTGAAGATGGAGATGAAGATGATGATGATGATGATGATGACGATGATGGTCACACCACCACGAGTCTTGGGAGCCTCAAACCCAAACACATACAACCTCAATCTTCTCGCAATCTAGACATCGTTCGTAACCAAATCACTCAATTCCTCGCTCCGGCCATGGCAATGGCCGCTCGCGCAGCCGTCACCGCTGCCTGTGCGCCCACTGCACGCTCCGTGGCGCGCGCGGGACCGACCTGCAGCGCTCTTGGCCCGCGCGTTCTCACATCTCCAAATTTGGTCCAAACCGGGACCGATTCAGGCCTCAATTTGAATGCGGGGTTGAAGATGGACTTGAATGTTGTTTCCGCAGGAACAGCAAGGATGGTGAAGGCCATGGCGCAACAGCAGGAGGGACAGAGCGGCAATGTTGGTGGCAGTGTGCGTGGAGTGTTGTTCGACATGGATGGTGTGCTTTGTGATAGCGAGCATTGCTCACGGGAGGCTGGGATTGAGCTTTTTAAAGAGATGGGGTTCACTGTCGTTGCGGAAGATTTCATTCCCTTTATGGGCACCGGTAAGCCAATTTTCTTGTGTGGGATGTTTTTTGGAGGTGAATTCCGACCCTGGCTTGAGAGGTAGAGGATTTTTAAGATGGCCGAGAGCATTTGAATAGCTCCAATTGATGATGGTGGAGGTTAAGTGGCAATTGAGCTTCAGTTTTTAATGATGTGATTGAAATTGGAGATAGAAAGGTAGCCATCTGGGATTGAGTTTCTCAGAGAGATTGGGTACATTGTTACTGCGGAAGATTTCATCCTCATTGTGGGCACCGGAAAGCCAATTTTTTTGGAGTGTGGTGTTTTTTAAGAGCATTATACTCCTCTCTTGCAGTTTCGGCTCAGCTGAATTCCGAACCCGACTTGAGATGTAAAGGGGATTTTTAAGATGGTCGAGAGTATTTTAAGTGATGATATTGATGGTGCCTTTTGAGTAATGTAGAGTATATGGTGTTAGTACACTCCAGCTCGAGGTTGTGATGATGTAATTGAAATTGAAGATAGGAAGATAGCCATCTTTGTGGGTTGGATTGCTCATGGGAGGCTGGGATTTAGCTTTTCGAGGGATGGGGTACACTGTCACTGCGGAGGATTTCCGTTTATTAGTACCGGTTAGCAATTTTTAAGTGTGGAAATGTTTTAGAGCATCATACTTGTGTCTTGCAGTTTCGGCTCTCAGCTAAATTTAGACCCTGGGTTGAGAGGTAGGCGCATTTTTAAGATGGCCGAGAGCAGTTGAATTCTGGAATTCACCAGCAGTTGATTTTGAATTCAACTGCTGATTGTGGCGGTTAATTTTACCTCTTGAGTAATGCAGAGCATAGGTAATTACGTTCCAGCTAGAGATTGTGGATCAAATATACCCATCTTTGTGGGTTCAAAGATTCTTAACCTGACATCAACATTTTTCCATATCCCTAAGCGGATGGGTTCTGATGGATTTCTGCTTCGGAAGAAATTGATTGACTTCTAGATTTTCTCGAGTCCACCACACTGCTCACTCTAAATTAAGAAACTCCTAAATTTGGAGAATTAGCACATGAGAGAAGACTCACCTATCCTGATTGAATTGAACTGGAAACTGTTGATTCTACTCAGCTATGGATCATATCAGCATACATTATATTAGCATCGGTCATGTACAATCTCAATACAAATTACTCTGAAAGATTGATATCAAGCATATGCTTTTCTCGTGTCGCAGGCGAGGCCAACTTTTTGGGGGGAGTTGCAAAGAAATTTGCAGTACCAAATTTTGATGTTATTGTAGCGAAGAAGCGATTTTTTCAAATTTACATAGATAAGGTACACCCTGAAACTGTTTCTTGTATTAAAGCTACAAAGTGAGAGAGGTTCTGAATTTCAAATAAAATTGTAATGCTGGAATCTGATAACATCAACTTCATTGGTTGTGACAGTACGCCAAGCCTAATTCAGGTCTGGGATACCCTGGGGCATTGGACCTCATTCTCAAGGTAAGCTTATTATTCTTCTCGTCGTATTATTTGTTGGAGATCAAGTTTTTGTTGTTGCAAGTTACAAGTCTTGTCGGAAAATATTTTGCCCTAGCAATACCGCATAGGTAAAAGTGCAAGGTTTTGAGGACCCAAGTACCGTATCCCTAGAAATAATCTAACTTTAGAATTCAGACATTACAATATATCATTGTTGAATATTTTATGAAAAAACACTAATTTTTGGACTCCTATAGTTCACAAAGAGCTAAAATCATATAAGTAAAAATTCTTTTGTTTTCTGGACATTAGAGTTATCCTTAAACTCAATGGGACTTTCTGTTTGGAGTTGATCCCATATAACTTTCCATTGGTTATTTTGCATATAAAATCAGGAATTTCTTTCCACCTGTGGTGCATGCTCAGAGATAGTGCTTGAATTTGAATGAAGAGTAGCCTATTCTGGTCATTGAGGGCCAAACTCATTTTACCACCTCTTGACATGTCAAAATGAGTTTGACCCTCAATTAACTTATATAGAATTTTCTTTGTCCAAATCTCCACACTACCTCCATGGATGCACCGGAAACTTATCGAACATGGAAGGCATTGTATGCAAAACAACCAATTCCTGACCAAACGCATGTTGAATTAGAGGACAACTCTACTGCCTCCAAACTTATCAAAATTTGACATGCTTCGAATTTTGCTTAATCATTTATGAAACCGGACCTGATGAAGGATGATTGCACTTTGCTATTGATGGGTTAAATTCACTTTGGATGGCAGTGTAAGGAGGCTGGTCTGAAGATTGCAGTGGCCTCAAGTGCAGATAGGATTAAGGTGGATGCCAACCTAGCAGCAGCGGGCTTGCCTCAGTCCAAGTAAAGTCTCCTAATCTCAAAACACTATTTTAAAATTTTCTTTTCTTTTTCCAAAAGAGTTTGATTTAGAACATTCAACCTCTTTGTAGTTCGTGATAGTCGAATTTTCTTTATGTTTTTTTTCATGTACATTCAGTCTTTGACATCAAGTGGCTGGTGGCAGTTTTGACGCAATAGTTTCCGCGGACTTGTTTGTGAACTTGAAGCCTGCTCCTGACATCTTCCTTGCAGCAGCCAAAAGTCTCGGCTTACAAACCCATGAGGTATCATCTACAAAAACACTGATGGTGATGAATTTATCACACAATAGTACTCTTCAAGTTTGAGGGATACTTTACTTCCATAGGTGTAAAAATTTGGATCATGTATACTTAATGGAATTTCCTGCTTATGCAGTGCGTGGTGATTGAAGATGCACTAGCTGGCCTACAGGCTGCAACATCTGCTGGCATGAGGTAATTACAATTCTGACCTTTTACAGTTGTCATTTCAATATTCTAGGCTGCGGTTTCGAAAACATTTAATGACCTATTTGTAGCAACAGAACCTGTGTTTGATGGTTTCCAGATGTGATTCTTTATTGCACTAAATGCAACTTAATGCAACTCTTCCAACAAAAGGGCAACCCTCACTATCTAAGATAATAATTTCCAGACAAAAACTTGGGCGGTCCAAATAACTATCCATTAGATCTATAGAGCTCAACATATAGTATAAGTGGGCCTAAACCGGACATTTTCTCGTAGTAGGGGTGAAGCGCTTTTTAAGTTGTGCTATAAAAAATCATTTTTAAGGGTTTCTTCTGAAGTATCACAGCTGAGAGAAGTTGTGAGGCACTATTAAAGGATCATATGCGCATGTTGGTTCAAAATAGCAAATAATACCTTTGGCTTCCTTGAATGAATTTTATAGAAGTGAAAGCTTTGGAAACCAAAGTACTAACCAGTTGTTTTACGGGAGCAGATGTATTACGGTGACAACAACCCTAAGTGAGGAGAAGCTGATGGAGGGAAAGCCTGCTCTCATTAGAAAAGATATCTCCAGAATATCTCTGGAGGACATTCTTGAGCTAGGTTTGTCCCCTACTTCAAAGTGATAAATCCGGACATCGCAGACGCCACAAATTGATTTTCAAAGCAATTGGGTTGTGGAGGAAAAGTAGGCAGTGACATGGTGGACCTCTGTAGAGAGGATGTAGAGGAGATTCAAAGTTTATTATTCACTCTTACCACAATTAATTGCAGATGGCACAAAACGTGATGATGAACCAAACAATCCAGCTACTAGCACCAACATCTTTCAGGCAGCCCTCAATGTGGAAATTCCTTTACCCAACGGGTCAGGTTATCAGCCCACCATAGCTGGATTTTTAATAAAGCCAAGTGTGCGTCAATTTGTCACAAACTTCGTTCCTATTTTTGTTGTTCCTCCAAAAATTATCCACAGTGATGAGCTTTTGAAATTGAAGTTTGAAGTATGGGTACTTTGTAGTCGATGAGTGTGAAAACACATGGATTTTACGTAGTATTTGCAAGGGTTTAAGGTTTAGGGTTTAGTTCTTGCACTCCTTGTGTACCAGGTATAGATGTGCAATTTCAGTTCATGGGTGCTTAAACCTACCATATTGTTTGTAAAATGCAGATTGTTTACAACAAGACGTGATGTGTTGAAGCTTGGAAGTCTCGCACTTGGTTTAGGGAGCTCTTACTTCACGCTTACTCACCTTAAGGTTGCGCTTGGCCTTATGCGTCTATATATTCTCTTGAACATGATCAAAGGGTTGGAAAGCCACGTAAAATCTAAACATTAATTTTATGAGTAAATCGTATTGCGTGTCGTGCTGGATGGGCTCCAAAACAGCGATGTTTCCAAGTCTGATCTGTCTATGTTCAAATTTCACTAGCTAATATAAGAATTGTTAGCAATTTTCTGCTTTGCCATTTTTACGTTGATAATTGATGGGGCGAATACGTCGCTGTTCGGAGGAATTGCAATCCCCCAAAAAGGTCAGGCAGATATTATTTAACAAAAAAATTCGGGCATGCAGGCAATGTCTTATGCATCCCCCAAGGCCCTCTTAAATGCACTTCTAGGAGATAGCCGGCCTCTTCCTGCAAATAGTTCAGGTATTGGCATCCATCAATACCTTTTGGAGTGCATACCTTATTGAATCAGCTATGTAGTCAGAGTGTGACTGTATTTTCTACTTTTGATTGCAATACTGGAGAAAATGTTTGCTCCTCCAATACTAAGTATATTTGTTTTACATTGTATATTAAAAAATTCATATGTGCTCATAAAATATATATTCATGTACAGCAGTCAATAACTCAAAATTGAAGGATGAAGAATTTGGAACCAGCAACGTCAATCACAGCCTACGTAGCTTATTGTAGCAGAATAATTTTGTTAGCACCTCTATCCATCCTTCCAAAACTCTGAATTTGAACCTGAAACTCTAATTAAGTTCTAAGTTAGGGAGAATCCAAGACACCTAGCTCCCCTGTGAATACCATGCATAGACAAAGTATATTTTGTCCATGCATTAGATGTCGCCAAGCTGGAGCTTTACCTTGACGTGGGATTTTGCTAATGATAATGGCTCTCATCTCCTCTTAGTAAGCTCTAAATTGGAGTGCCCTTACTCGTGCAACGGAAAAATCTACAATGTATCAAATCTGAGGCACTATTTCTGGTTTGCGTGCAGAATTGACTCGTCCAGACCGTGTTCGTCAATTTACGCAGTACATAAGTGAGCTAGAAGCAAAGTTCGGTTTATTCTGCTCCACACTTCTGTTATAATTATTGAATGATGTTATGATGTATTGAATGCAGAAAGTTTTTGAACAAATTTTCTATCAATTTACAACTTCATGATAGGTTAGGATAGCGTGAATAGACAGTACTCATTTTTCTGTGTGAAATCAATTAAGCAACTTGAAATTAAAATGAAAACCAAAGTTTTTCAAACTTCGTTTGCTACACATGTTTGCAGAGGAGCTGGGCAGGTGGTGCCTGAGTTCCAGTCAAAGCTTGAGTGGTTGAACAGCCCTCCTCTGTCCATAAAGAAGGTTGTGACTTTAACTTTCCTTCAATAATTTAAAAAAAAGCTGATGCTCACAATGGCAATATGTATGAGACTTGCTATTTCTAACGAACAGCCCTAAAAACAAATACCTGAGATCAATGACGACTGAATATGGCTTTCAAAATTTCTGACAGGACTTGAAGGGGAAATTGGTGCTGCTGGATTTCTGGACATATTGCTGCATCAATTGCATGCATGTGCTTCCGGATCTTGCATACCTGGAAAACAAGTACAGCCAACAGCCAGTAAGTTGATGGAAACCCCCTCTTTAAATCAAACATTTTGAGTAAACAGGCCTGGCTATGAATCACCAGATTTACTTTTCCGAAACTCAGAGATCTAATTGTTATTTTGTTGGTGGGCCACAGTTAACAGTTGTCGGGGTGCACTCAGCTAAATTTGACAATGAGAAGGATTCAGGGGCCATTCGCAATGCCGTCCTTCGTTACGACGTCACACACCCAGTAAGCAGATCATACAGTTTTTCTCTTATAAGTTCCAGCAAGTCTCATTTGGCTACTCTATCTATCTCTTGTTGTTTTGTGCTGTTTGGGTGGATCAGGACTAGGCCTATGTTACACTATCAAAATTCTGAATTCTTGATAAAGAGTTCGTCAATTCTCAGCTTCATGTGTTTCAGATTCTCTGCGACTTTGCAGAATGTGTATTAAGTGGTGGTGGGATGGATTTGTTCCTTGGCAGGTTGTAAATGATGGTGAGATGACAATGTGGAGGCAATTGGGTGTGAGTTCATGGCCAACCCTGGCACTAGTGAGTCCAAAGGGAAGGTTGATTGCCATGCTGGCTGGGGAGGGCCATCGGCAGGTCCTATCGTGTACCCTTGATTATTCCTCATGCAAAAAAACAAGTAGTTCTTTATTTACTATATCCTCAGAGACCTTGTCATATTCTCGTAGGACATGAGCTGCAGTTGTATTGGATTTCCAATCAATGACATCTTGGGTTGGTGGGCACATTAGAGTTATCATGTCAAGTTATCATGTCAACATGAATATCAGTTTGGGAGTAGGTTGTTTTGTATACAAGACCTGCCATGTGTCGTAAGTTTGTGGTGCATGCTTGGAGGTATTCTGGAGATTTAAACAAAGAACATTCCATATCGGTTCATTGAGGGTCAACCCATTTTGGCATGTCAAGGGGTGCTAAAATGAGTTTGGCCCTCAATGAACTGAGAAAAAGTTGCTCTTCATTCAAATTTAAGCACTACCTCCGAGCATGCACCATCACGTGTGGAAAGAAATTATAGATTTTGTATGCAAAGCAATGGAAAACCATAGGGGACCAACTCCCGAGGAAAAGTCCCAATGAGTTAAAGGAAATCTCTATTGTGTCCAAGGTCTAAGATTATGAGGTTCTGTTTCCTGTTTTGTTGTGTACAGGACTTAGATGACCTAATTGAAGCAGCACTTGGGTACTATGGAGAGAAGAAGCTGTTGGATAGTCGGCCACTGGTTCAGACCTTAGAGAAGGACAAGGACACACTTCTTGTTGGCTCACCTCTCAAATTCCCTGGGAAGCTCACAACGGACCTTGTGAATGGCCGCTTGTTTGTCTCAGACAGCAATCACCACCGCATCGTAATCCATGAGACTCCACTCCCTTGAATAAAATCCATTTCTTGAAAGATTGCTCCTGTCTGGCTCCTCAAGATCCTGTCATGTAGTAGTTACTCAACCTGTAGGTTACATAAACTTAATCCTTAATCTGTACAAACCCAACAAGTAGCGAATTAATTTTTTATTTAGTGTTTGATATTCAATCCGTATTCAGCTTAAGTCTTCTTATAATTTATTTACATATATGTATGCTCCGATTGTAATAATGCATATGATAAATGGGCTAATTTTGTATAGGGTCACTTTTGACACGTTTAGCTAAAAATATCAACAAGTAATCTTAAACCCCTACGTATGAGACCTTGAGGCCTAGAATTGGCCTCTCGGACGCTTAGGGCTTAAGGTTATGTAAACTGTCACTGTGGTTCAATTTCCATTGTGGTCCCTAATTTTCTCCATAATCATGTTGCGATGTTTTGAAGGCTGCCAATCTTAAAAGTAAGACGGCATGAGGTGGACTCTGAGCTGAAACATAATTCATTTTCTGGTAACATGATCAGGTTGTAACCGACCTGGATGGAAATTATATCACTCAAGTGGGAGGTGGAGGTGAAGGATTGAAGGATGGCTCATTCGAAAATGCATTGTTCAACCGACCGCAGGTTCGACATGAAACCTTTGCAATTTCTTGTGAGTTGTCAGAAACTATCTTTACCTTTAGAACGACTAAGAAGCATTACTAATAATTCCAAATATATGGGTGCAGGGTGTGGCGTACAATGCGGTAAAGAATGTGCTTTATGTTGCAGACACGGAGAACCATGCCCTAAGGTAAAATCTTTTTCTTTTGTAAATGGTCAAGTTATCACGCCTAGTTGAGTATCATTCATTTTATCTTGATCAATGGGAGTTCAACATAAGTTGAACTACCTGTATATAGGTGCACTTCACAACTTCCTTCAATCTGATATATGCTGCGAAATCCTTTGAATTGTGACTTTTTGGGTAGTGGTCAAGCTATTTGTGTTCGTGACCCCATGCCCTTCAGTATGTGTGATAATTTTGTTCTTGTTTCAGTTCTTAGTCTCTAGAGTTATCTGCTAACTCAGCTTGACATTTGGTCAGGAGTTTGTTATTTTACATACAACACCTTTCATATTCGGTAAGATTTTGGTGCATGCTTGGAGGTAGTGTGGAGGTTTGAACCAGCGTTGGTCTGGTATATAGGTGAATTCATGGTATCATCAATCAACATCAATAATGGTACCAAAGAACCTACCCGTGGCTATCAAAATTGTAATATCAGTCAAATCAGTGGGTATGTCAAGGTGAGAGAATCCTTGTATACCCGAGTTATTATTTGGGCCAATACCTTTCTAAACCATATTGATACTAGGGCAATGGTACCTAGGTATGAAGGTCCTTGCATGGTATATAGACCCGAATGGTATCGGAAAAAAAAATACCATCAAAATACTCATACCCTACTGGTATCAAAAAATGTGAATTCCTCATTATAGATACCACAATGGCATCAAAAGAAGACAATATCAGTCCAACATTGGTTCGAATGAAGAACATTCTATTTCAGATCATTGAGGGTCAAACTCATTTTGGCATGCCATGAGGTGCTAAAATTAGGTTGACACTTTAATGAACCGAAGTAGGTTGCTATACATTCAAATTCAAACACTACCTCCAAGCATGCACCACAAGTGGCAAGAAGTTATTGATAGTGTATGCAAATGGAGAATCATAGGGGATCAACTCTCATAAAAAAGTCGCAATGAGTTGAAGGATATTGTATCTTTTTGAACTGCTCAATTAGGTCAGTTGCATAACCTTGTGTCATTGCATTAGCTGATGAAGGGAATCTGTGTGTGGTTCAGGGAGATTGACTTTGTAAAAGAGACAGTGCGAACACTTGCTGGAAATGGCACTAAGGGTGCAGATTACAGGGGTGGCAAGAAGGGCTCAGCTCAGGTTCACTTGACCCCCACTATTTGTGATTTCCAATTAAGATTTTGGCACTTGAATGGGGAAATGTAGATAAATCTCTCTATTATTTTGGCAACAGTTTTTGATCATATCAATGTCTTTGAAGCAGGTCCTTAACTCACCATGGGATGTCTCTCACGACGCGGAAAATGGATTTGTTTATATTGCAATGGCTGGTCAACATCAAATTTGGCGACATCGGGTTGCAGATGGTGTAACTGAAGTGTTTAGTGGGGATGGTTATGAGCGCAACTTAAATGGCCGAAGGTAGGTTATGCATCCCTTGTTTTATTAGTTTTCCTGGCTAATGTAAAACCTGAGAAGGAAAAGTGAAGCCATTGCTTACTTATGTTATTCATCGATAGATGAACATGGTGATCATTTGTGCTCATGGATTTTGTGATGTAGAGGGACCGACACATCTTTTGCCCAACCTTCTGGCATTAGTCTGGCTTCAGGTATGTTTTTAATTTAAAAAATAAAATAAAATAAAGCTTCTATTGACGCCATCATGTCTACTTATTTTACATCGGCTTCCAATTGTGGACCCCCCTTAACAATATCCCATAAATATCTAGAGAGAGAAAATTCTATAGAGGTGCCACATCATTGGAAATATGACTACAAGTGGTCTTAACAGAAACAAGTAACTTCTACCTTCCCAATCTCCCTTTCTACCTCTCCTTCCTTGTAATTCTCTCCTCTCTCTCTCCCATCCTTCCTGCCCTTGCCCTCATATACATTGTGTTCATTAAACTTAGGTAAGTTTCAGGATTATGACTGTGTTCCGGAGAAAGAGCAGAGGCATGTGAGAAGCGATGGAAAAGTCAAGGAAAATAAAAGACATGCAACTACTAGTCAATGCAGGAAATACTAGATTGGCAGCCTTGATTGTCCATTGCATCCTTCAATTTAGTGGTCAGGAATGTGTAGATGGACTAATAGGTCCCTCCCCCAATGCTTCTAGTCTGATATCTAGCTTCCATACCCCTCAATGCCCTTTACTCTCATTTGTTTGCTAACTATTTAATTTCTAGGGCTCCGCAAACTAATCACCCCAGATGGAACAAGGCCCAATTTAATAATATAATCACTATGTTTAATGGGTGGCAATACTTTGGCAGACTTGAAAGCATTATATCTAGCGGACAGTGAGAGCAGCTCTGTTAGAAGAGTGGATCTGACAACAGGTGGTGCCAAGTTGCTGGCTGGTGGTGACCCCACGTTTGCAGATAATTTATTTGAGGTACTATCACATTATTACTGCAAAGACATTCTTTGTTTTCAGCGTGAAAATCAAGTAGAGCAGTACTTTGCATTTTGAATGATCAAGGTTAAGAGCAACTCCTGTGGTCACTGCAAAATGATTCTCTCAATAATTGGCCCTAAACCCATAAATGAAGTCCATCTATATCAAAAATCTTCCTTGGCCACCGAGTATTGAGAGAGGGATAACCCTCTAAAGTCCTTGGTCACTTGATTGTCAAGGTGGGTAGGGGTTTAGAGGGTTGCCTCCCTCTCAATAATTGGTGGGCAATGAAGATTTGGATAACCTTTGGGCTTTGTAGGAAGTGTCCGTAATTTTGCTCCAAAAAATCCTAGAAAGCAGATTCTTGAGATAATAATATCAAAGTGATAGTTGGAGACGCCCTAATATGGTACCAGTGGTAACTTTCATGTACCTTCCATGTACCAGTGGTAACTTTCTGGGCCATGAAATTTTGGAAGGAAATCTAACTGAATTATGGTGATACTTCTCCAGTTTGGTGACAAGGATGGAGTGGGTTCAAAGGCGCAGTTGCAGCATCCTCTGGGTGTTCTCCATACACCAGATGGCTTGGTGTATGTTGCTGATTCCTACAATCATAAGGTCAGATTCCGCCATTGAGTTTATAAATCACTTTCAAGGAATAGAAGTGTCAGAAGCAGCACATACCCAAGTTTCTCGTATTGATGGCTCAGTATACCAGTCATTCCATTTTTCTCATTTTCCATAATTAAGGCAATTCCTAAGCCACTTCCAGCTTATTCAAAAGGGAACTGGAAAGCCATCTTTGTAGAAAATCTCAATGGGCACTCACTATCATGTGACGTTTTACAGATTAAGGTTCTAGAGCCAAGTAGTCAAAAAATCAGCACACTTGCTGGCACTGGAACTGCAGGGTTTAAAGATGGGGTTGCTAAAGTTGCACAGGTACTTTACTTTTTCACTTTCTTCAGCAACTACAAAGACAGAGAATGTATAATTGCATTTTTACACATGTTAACAAGAGCCATACTTCATGCTTTTATTTTCCATGGCAATGTGGTTTAACAAGATTAGGTGTTGTCCAGTCAAAGACTTCCATCTTTATGTGCACTGAAGTGCTGTCTGGGACTTTGTATGGGTAAGCAGTATTGGATGCCAATTCACAGCTTCAGGGCGAACAAAAAAATTTAGTCAAAATTATAACATAAGATCATTGTCATTGTGTTGTCATCATAGAACTCTGTTAGCTCTCACAGATTGTTAAGAGTCTGATAGAATAGCTAAGAAGCTTCATCCTCGTATCTTCTCTTGGAAAGCCTTTTTATTGGACAAGGTATGTGATCTGTGATGCAGCTTTCAGAGCCTGCTGGAATGGCGTTGGGAGTAGATGGTGAGTATTCCTAAACATGATGAGGTGGCATCACTTCAACAATTTCTGATAACAGCATTGTTCGAGGCCCTTGGGGTGTTGTCTGTTGAGTTTGTTGATGAATGCGGAGTCACAATTAATGAAGCATACATAAACAAGGGGTTATAATTTGAATAGACATGTTGAAACTGGAAGTCGTTTGTGAATACATTTTGTGAGATTTAGTGAAAGGTGGCTTAAACCCAAGGCCTTAAATCCGAAGCCCATGGGAACTCCAAGGTGAAGCTGCCTAAGGCTGGAATATTCCTTGGATACCCTTCGTAGAAATCATTTTCAGGTGCCCCTACCACTATGGTCCACCCAATCAAAGGGGGGATGTCCAGGTGAACTTGTCCACGCCCTATCAAGGTGTTCATCTCTAATTGGAGGCAATAACCTTCGAAGTCCCTTCAATTCTCATGATGCCCATTTCAGGATTACATATAGTAATAGACTTCCTTGAAGATGAAGCAACACCTTAATTCACGATGGTGGCGACGTTAGAGTCACCACTTTCTCTGAGATTCAGTACGTTTGTTTTTTTTTCCTTTCGTCAAATTTTAAATATGAAGCTGCTCTGATGAATTTTGCAGGAAAGTTGTATGTGGCCGACACCAACAACAGCCTCATCCGGGTGATTGATCTCCGCGCTGAAGGAGGACCCACATTGAGGACACTGGAGTTGAAAGGTGTGCTTCCTCCAACTCCTGCAACAAGCACTGGCCCCAGAAGACTCCGGCAACGGCTTTCGGCGGACACACAAGTTGTTCGAATCGATCCAATCACTGCCGTCAGCGGTGATTTGCAGCTTCAAATCTCACTGGCTTCTGGATACCATTTCAGTAATGTGAGATTCTATTTCCATCTGTGACCAGTTTACGAACTAGGTAATGGATGCGAGGAGCCCTGCCACAGGCTGTAGTAGTAGGTGCCCAACCACCCAAGGTGCAGTAGCTACGATTTATTATGCACCTCCTTGTATCCAATTGAAGGTAGATGGGTTAGCAAAATCGCTTAATCTAGGTTATGGATATAGGATCCATACCACAAGATGTAATAGGCACCCAACCTACAAAGTTGTGGTAGTGGTGAGGTGGGTATTGGGTGCATACTGCAGTCGATGGCAGGGGGACGCATGTCCGTTACCGGATGAGTGGTCAAGCCATGACAAAGTCATCCATTATAGGTGATAGTGTGCCTCCTGGTGTCCAATCAAATTCAAACATGTCAACAAGATTGCTTAGCGTTACCACTACGAGCTTCTTGAGCACAAGATTCCTTCTCATAAGAGAAGGCTGCCAACCATTCTTTGAGAATGTGTTTGGCATTTGAGAGTAGGCACTCAAAGAAATGCACAACAAGATAGACTCCCACATTGTTATAGCGCCAAACCTCATTTATTGTTGTTGCTTAATTGTAACGAGATTGATGTAGACAATGTTGTATGTATATTCAACTGGTCAATTGCTTCTTGTTTGTGTTTCATCGGCTTGCAAATTGCGGATCAAGCTTTAGTCTAATGTCGACGTATCTACACATTGCAGGAAGCTCAAAGCAAATATGAAATAGAATTGGAGGCAGACAGTCGCATAGTGTTGGAGCCTGCCACAGGAACTATTGGATCAGATGGGAAGGCCAACATTCATTTCAAGCGAGATCCAAATTCTGAATCAAAAGCGACCACACGAGTCTCATGCAAGGTTCAAGATCTCAACTCAACTTTTGTAGTGGATCTTAAGCATGTAGATGCTACTGTTTTCCACAGAAGCAACCTAATGTTTATCTATTCACACTTCCTACTTAATAATTTGTCTCTACTTCCAATAGTAGACCCCTCTTAACAATATCCCACAAATCATTAGAGAAAGAAAGTTCATTGCTAAAATGGCTACATATGGTCTAACAAAAACAAGTAAAAACTACCTTCCCTCCATCCATCCTTCTCCCCCTTCCTTTGATACTCTCCTCTCTCTCTCTCTCCCCCTTTCTTCCTACCTTATCCATCCTTGGGTCTTCCATTGCCCTCATGTACACTATGTTCAAGTAACTTTCAAGAATTTCCAAGATCCTGATCAAGGGAAAACTAGAGTTGTGTGAGAGTCAATGAAACAACCAAGAAAAATGAAAGACATGCAACTGCACTAAATATAATATTTACTGTCATATGGTATTTTATGTCACTATGGTAATTTTTCGGATGACACTCCTTATGAATAAGTGAACAAGTACTATCATGGATGATGGATGAGTTCATCCATTGGCCAAAACCCTACCTTCTCTTGTCACCAACTTGTGATGAAATATTGTCATGGATGATTGAAATTTGGATGAAAAATCACTTGGTAAGTGACAGTAATTGCAACACTGTAAATCTATAATCCCCCAAAACATTTACAAGGAAGTCAAATAATGTTGGGTTAACATTTGGTGTTGGTGACACTACACCGTGGTATACAATTAGTATTGAGCAAGACAATTAGAATTGGTGACACTAAATTGACGGGCTTCATTGTCCAATGTATCCTTCAAACTAGTTGCAATTGTCAAGATCGTCGAAAAGGAATACGCACATGACCTAATAGGTCCCTCTACCCCAATTCTCTTGGCCTGATCCCTAGCTTCCACACCCATCATTGACCCTTGCCCTTTTTGGTTGCCATTGTTCAGTTTCTAGATATTTATGGAGCCCCTCAAACTAATGAACCCCGGATGGAACATAACACGAACATTTATTAAGTGGGGGGCTCATGTTCTCTTACCTAGATATATAAACTTAGATGGCTGCACTTCGATTCTAGAATAACAGTGCAAGATGCAGAATCTTGATATAATTCCAACCTGACTCTGAAGTGGATGGAAGAAAGCAAGATTTACAAAAGTTTGGAAATCGACAAGCTTCACGGGCTGAGGAGTGTTACAATGAAACTGCAATGTGCAGGTCTACTTTTGTGAGGAGGATCAAGTGTGCTTGTACAAAGCATTGGCGTTTGAAGTGCCGTTCTCTGCTGAATTAGCCGCCGGACAGCCGACACAGATTGTGCCCCTCTCATATACTGTCAAGCCAGTTCAGGTTGCCAGAGGATTTACAAAGCTCCAATGATGATGTGGCAAGGGAGGACTTTGTATACTAGTTCTATGCAGCACATTGCTGTTTCGAGCCGAAATTGGTTATTTTTTTCTATTAGAGTGGTCAAGTATTTGGTGTGTAGCTGACTCAGACCGGGTGAAGACCGAATGCTTTTGATATGGACATTGGATTCATCGAGCATAGTGATGTTATCTTATTATTGCATGTTTGACAACACATGGACGAGAAATTCAAGAGTGGTTGCAATTTGTGAGAAGTGATGTCGTCCTTCCCACATGTATAAATACTCAGAAAATCTATCAAGCTCGGAATTCATATGCAGAGGTATCATTCAACTTGAGAACATGTACTTCATATTGGGCTTATCACGCTTAGATTGCAGGCGGCAGCGTGATGGATCCCATGTGGAATGTCTTAATATTCGAACCATTTTGAAGTTTTCATATTTTTGGGACTTGATTTCTAAAAATCGAAAATTATAAGATGTGAAGGTATATGTGCAATTAGGTTATCAATACAAGCGGTTGGCATTGTCGTCTCTCTCTGTCTCTCTTTACAATTTGGTTGCCCCACACTAATTCATTGACATTTCACACTATTTTGAATATCTATCATCATAGTAATGAAATAGAGTAAATTTCTATATTGTAGTTGCGATATGGATAATGAACAAAGTTATAAGTGTTTGTGATTTGATTTGACTCAAGCAACCTATTTTTGAAGGCAACCTAGTTGCACATGTCCATGTACTCATGCAACACCCAAAATGGATAAATGGGATGATAGTCACATCCCAACTTGCATGCTTGACAACAAGACAAATCTACTCTCTCGTATGTTGACCCCCTTACTCCACATGAACATGCTCAAATTACAAAATATCAAGAAATTTCATCCTAAGCTTCGTTGATACATAGAAGTATCCTCTAACCATTCCCAAAGTTTTGTGTTGTTGTATGCTTTTCTATTTCTAATTATATAGCTAGATGCGATGCAACTGACCAAATATATAACTTGGGTAGTGTGGGTCACTCTATTGTGAAACTCCCAATTAAATGTTTGTGTACCCGAGACACTTGAGGAGCTTCAATGTGTGGATCCATTCAATGCGTGGTCTTCCGAACTCCTCCATAATGCAAGACTACAATATTATTGGACCAATTATTCTTTTTCATATCTTAATAAAGAGGCCCCTATATTGCCATTCATGAGATTGGAGGCACTCCATGGCAAAGGACAGCCTAAGTTAACTCAGGGCACACTAAGTTCATGTGGTGGCTATCCCGGCAAAGTAACATAGGTAAGGTAAGTACAATTAAAACTGCCAAAACAAAAATTGAGCATAATTTTTATTATTAGAGACTAAATTTACATTTTTTCTAATCGTAAGATCAAGTGGATTTCAATGCACTCTTGGTTGTAGGCAACCTAAAACCAACATTGTGTATCAGATGTTCAGATGATGTACATCTTCATGATCAATAAGTATTTATTATGCAACATTTCTAGGTGTTGGATTTAGGTCAAGTGTTGGTTTTGGGTATACTTAACTTAGAGTTCACTAACATAGGCAAAGTTTTCGCTAATATCTTTAAGCATCTTGTTGGCCGAGTACTTCCATGTGGAGTAGGGGGGCCAACATGTGAGAGAGTAGATTTGCCTTGTTGTCCAACATGCAAACTAGAAAGCGACCATCCTCACACTTAAGGTTGTTGAATACTGCATGAGTAGATATAACAAACAGTTTTATATCTTGAGACTTTAGAAAAATGGAAATAAAACCAATAAAGTAGGAAAACTTTTGGGCATGTTTGAATAGAAAGAATGTGCCACTATGTAATTGGTTTAAAATACAACAATCTCATGTCCACACCAACATGTTTATGCGTCGATTTCTTTTCCCTCAAATGAACGTCAATATCCAGTTCTGGAATAGAGACCCAGTCAAGCTCCCCTCCTCAAACCTCCATTTCTCCCTACAATAGTGCCAATCCCTGATTCTTGTTTTTTGGGAAACATTAGCGCACACTCCCATGTGGATGGGGGTCCAGTTTTTGTCATCTAGTGCTTTTCACCAACTTTGTTGGCACATGAAAGTGTGCCCTTTAGTCTACACATGAAGGGAAGCAATTTGTTCTAATTTACCAAATTCTTTATTGTGTTTTAAACGGGGTCTTCAAAGAGGTTTTTTACCCCTCACAACTTGCTCTTTGTTAGAAAATGGTTGAAAAGCTGAGACATTCAACCTTTTCACATCTTGGTCCGGAACTACCAGATGATAGTGGAGAGGTACCCAAACCAAACGGAGTGGTTGGCAGTTCAATTCCTGGGCGTGAAATCGTCTCTCTACTAGACGGAAAACTAGCTAGGTGGTCAAATAAACACCTCCAGTGTTTCCCCCCTTCCCCCCCCCCTCCCCTCCCCCCTAAAAATAAATATAAATAAATAAATGAAGAAGATAAATGAATGAATGAATGAAGAATAATAAATGAATGAAGAATAAATGAAGAATAAATGAAGAATAAATGAATGAATGAATGAATGAATGAAGAATAAATGAAATAAATGAAGAAAAAGAAGAAGAAGCTTGACACATCTACCATGCCCTGTTTGAAAATCATCAATATATATGTCCATAAGTCATACTAACTTATTTGTTTAAAACCACACAGGCTTAATACTCTTTCTATCGTCCTCCCACTCGGTCTCCACCAAAATGTATGAAAAGCAACAAATAATAATATCTATGTGGACGCAAACCCAAATCTTCACCAAGTGCACTGTTGGTTGCATATGTCATAGCAGTGTGATATTTTCCAATAGTCTTCCCAAGAACCACACTAAATATTGTATTTAGTGTCATATGGTATTTTACGTCACTATGAGAGCTATCTTCATGACACTGCTTATGAAGAAGTTCACAAGTATTGTCATGGGTGATTGAAATTTGGATGAAATCCATACCAATCATAGAAACAAAGTTTGGTATACAATGACGAACAAAACCGAGTACTCAACTGAGAATTTCAATTTTGGCAAGCAATCTTTGGCGATTGAAATTTGATATCATCGAAGTAATTAAGCAGAGTATGTGTACAAAGTAGTCTTCTTCATGTATGTAAAAAGAAAATTTCAAAAAATAATAGGGTTTCTGACAATAGCCATGTCAAAGCGGCTAGGGTTCACAGACTCAGTTTTGTTTGGAGCCACCAGCCGAACTTCAATTTTCATTTGCATACCGATTTGTGTTCAATTTCGTTAGATCATTAGTGCATTGTGACACTCTGCAATTAGAGATTGTGTAGTAGTGACCATTCATGCAATTGCTTCTATATGTCTCATTCATTTGCATCGCAAAAGCTCCAAGCGCTAGAGCAACTTCGGTATGGCAATTCAACACGAAAAGTTGCGAATGCAATTGGGATGAGTCAATCTTGGGTAGTTAGGCTTAGAAAGGAGATCGTGGGGGGGGGGGGTTGAGGGCCGGTTTACACTATGGACCATGAAATCAGACCATGGAAGATGGCATTTGTCAATGGTCCGAGTTCATGGTCCGACTTCCATGGCCCGAGTTCATAAAAAATTAGTTTTAAGAGCCATGGGCCCCTCACTAGGTGTAAACCGAATGTGGACCAAGAAGAATGACCATGCACCAAAAAGTGAAGGTGCTGATTTTTTTGATACATGCCCAAAAAGGGCAATTTTGAAAAAAATTCAAGTTTGACCATTCTCTTGTCTTCTCTTGGGCTTCACTTGTCTTCACTTCTTGTTAAATGTGTCGAAGATGTGGCTTGCAAATCTTCTCACAACAATTTTTACAAAAAAAATGAGCGTTTTAATTTGTACATGTTCAATGTAATTTACATGTGACATGTACCTTGTGTTGTCACTACACTAAATAGGATATTTAGTGTTTGATTATATAATGTTGTTACCACCCTACCTTGCTCAACACTAAAATTCAATTCTTTGATAATTAGTGTTAGAAGATTTCCCATTGCGGTTCTTTTGACCACCCTGATCTACAGTCACTAAACAACTACAAATTTTTCTTTTTCGTTTTGCAACTGTAATTTTAAATTTTTTTGGGGGGGGGGCGTGTAATATACCGTTGGAAAGGTATTTTCAAGACCTTTCCAACAGTATATTACAAGACCCAAATTCCAAACATTTCAGTTGGTAGAGCAAAAAAACAAATCTGCACTCAAATTCTTGAGTTCTAGATGTCCCATGTTGTTTGGTGAAACACGTGGGAGCCGGTATAAGGGGAAAAACAAGGTAGTGTTGGTATGTCTCATGGGCTATGCTATGATTAAGGCACATAGAGTGTAAATTCATTAAAAATTGATTAAAATGGCATTTCTTTGCCATGGGCCCTTGCCTTTTCCTACTAGACCACCTCTCTTGCCTCTCTCACCGCAAAACCCATTGGACCATGTCAGTGCATTTATTAGGCCTTAAAAATTATATTTTGGGGACCTCGACCTCCATGGTCCCTCTGACATTTTTTCCTTAGTGTAAACCGAAGTTGTCCCGGGACAACTTCAACAGCCAATCAGTTGCCTTGCAGAACCCTGGTCCAACTTCATGGTCCATAGTGTAAACCGGCCCTGAGAGGCAGAAAGGAGGGCGCCCAAGACACCTTACTACGAGAGAGAGGCGGCGATGTGTCACCTTGCTTACGGAAGGGCGTTTGGGAGTTGCATCAAAGGTGGCAGCAAAGATTCAAAATGAATCAGGTAAAAATGTGTCTGATGTAACTATGAGACGTGCTTTGCAATGGGAAGGTTTCGTTGCACATGTGCAACAGAAGAAGCCATTGTTGACAAGAAGACATGTTCATGCACGGGTGAGGTTTGCTCGCATGTATGCAAATTGGACCGTTCATGATTGGAAACGCGTTATTTTCAGTGATGCGACGAAGATAAATAGGTTTTATTTCCAATGGTAGGTTCTGGTGTTGGATAACAGATGGAGAGCATGTACAACCGCAACATGTCCAACAAACAGTGAAACATGGTGGTGGACATATCATGATTTGGGGTTGTATGACAAATTTTGGACCGGGAGCTTGGCATAGAATTGAAGGTATAATGGATCAGCACGTGTACAAATTTATTTTGGAAAACTTCTTGTGATTTACAATCAGGCATTACAATTTGGTTCCAAGCAATGTTGTGTTTCAACATGATAATGATCCAAAACACACAAGTAAGAGGGTGCAAGAATGGCTGAAATTGTAGCCATTCCAATTTCTCTAGGGGCCTGCTCAATCACCAGATTTGAATCCCATGGAGTATTTTTGGGCTCTTCTCAAACGATGTTTGAATGAATTTTCTACACCTCCACGAGGAATTGAAGAATTGTGGGAGCGTGTGTGCATTGTTTCTTCTAATTTCAGTGAAGAGGATTGTATGGCACTATATGAGAGTATGCCACGAAGGATTGTTGTTGTATTGGTTGCTAGAGGCTATTGGACAAATGATTGAAGTTCAAAGAAGTAGATTGAACAATATTGAGTACTAGTATATGGTTGGTGATTGTAAATTGTAGAAGTTATCTAGTTTTCAATATGATGTATAACTTTGCATATACATACATGGCTCTATTTGTTTTTAAACTCACTTTTAGCTTTGCAAAAGAATATCTACATTGTTTGTAATGGCTTGTCGAAGTTGGCTTCTTCAACAAAGTACTCAATTTCATTTGTCACATGTACTTTGCATCCTAATAATTATGTAGTAAATATTGTCATGGATGATTAAATTTTGGATGAAAAATCACTAAGTAAGTGACAGTACTTGCAACGTTGTAAATATATGATGCCCAATTTTGTTTACAAGATATGACAAATAATGTCAAGTTTACATTTAATGACACTACACGGAAGATTTACAATTAGTATTAAGCAAGACAAATAGAATTGGCAACACGATAATGCAATATAGTATACTAAGATTCATTGAGTGTCACACTAATCTCAAACCTAATCAAAACATTATGGGTAAACTAGTTGAGATTTTTATTGTGTTTGTGTAATAAGATGTTATAATAATGATTTCAGGACCCAAAGTATCAAATTAATCAACATACTCAAAACTAAACATTGGTAATAGTCACAGTAACCTCTTGACGAAAAACTCGTTAACGGCTCACCAAGTCTATGAACATTGTGAAACACAAGAAATAATTATCATAACCAATAATTATCACAACCAAGAGAAAAAGGGCTATCACAACTTGTCATAATTTTGCATCCATGGAGGCATGATGTCAAGTTGTCAACCATGTTTGTTAGGGTTTGTAAATCAATTGATTGGTTATAACTAATAACTAGCTCAAATGGGTGCAAAGCTCTCCTCTCATTGGTTATCTAGTCCATAACTAGCCTGAGGCACACTTAGTGGTGCATTTATTTTTAATTTATTTTGAAATATGCATTTAAAAATACTCGGCAAATTTTGAGGCGTTTTAATGTTTTGTATTATAAATTTACTACTACAGTCAGTCCAATACAGTAGGGCAAATATAGACACGCGCAACTTCGCCAGTTGTTTCATATCACCATATAGCATTGATACATTCAAACTCGATGGTAGTGCCTAAGCCCTGAGCCCTAGACGGAGAATCACAATGGTAACGTTGATGACGACGATGTTGAACAAGACGAATTTCGCATTGGGGATGATCTAAGCGCAGTCTTGAATCAATACTTGGGCAAAGAAGAGCTCGAAGAACTGATCCTGGAAGAGGGGAATGTTTTCGACAATGATTTGCCATAAAGGACGTCACGGATTGATGTCTTCGATGATTTTCAATTTTAAAAAACATTAAAAACATTTTATAATGTATTTCGTAATGTATTTTATAATGCCGCCTCCGACCTCTAGAATAAAAAATGCAACACTAGGCACACTATATTCCTCCCACCCCAAAAAAGGTGGATTTCATCTCGGTTCTTTATTAAAACTTGGATACATCATTGTACAAGGCGTGTTAGAAGGTTAAAGATGGCAAGTTAGATCGAAGCTTTGCAAGATAATCCAAGCTTGCGGATTGGTAAAGATTGGTGTTGAATGTTGTTGCTTCCCTTGATTTTTGACTGATGCATGCCCAGGTACGTAAGGTTCCTATAATACTAAACTTTCTCTTCATGGACTTTTAGTTTGATGTAGCAGATAAGACAGTAAGAAGAAATGTGACATGGTTTGTAATAGTGCCTAAATATGTCAATGATTCCTAGTTCAAGAGCTTAGGCCCCTTCTCCATATGGCTTTACCTAACACCTTTGTCGCTTGCTACAATCCTGGGAGAATTCTCCACTTAAAGTAGGAGGGACCCCATTCACACAGTCAGGAGCCATGTTCACGACAATTTGGTTAGGCAGGTCTTAACCCCTAACTTCCCACGCCCAATTTCCCTCAAATCTGTCCAGAGAATGCGGCCTGGATTTCAACGACCGTAGCTGAAGATTTGAAGTTTTTTGACAAAACCAACAGTATAGATGTTTGCAGGTTAGAGGTGACTACTCATGGTCCAAATTTTAAACGTTGCAGTTATGTTATGTAAGAGATTATAAGAGGAAGGTCAAGAGTGGTCTTGTAAGGCAGCAATTGAGAAGTTAACTTGGGGTTGGTTTTTAGATCGAACCTCCACTCAAATCATCTCCAAATGACAAAATGTTACCCTTGTTCAAAAGAGGGGCAATACACCTACTTAAGCCAGCTTAGAAATCTTGAAACCATTATTTTATGATTTTTTGGGAATCTTTGCAATTTGAGGCAACGGTGCCACAACCGTGCACCTTCCGCATGGATTTACACCCACCAACACATGTCCAAGTAAAAATTCCAACAACAAATGTTTAAGATATGTTGCGTTTGAGTGTCATGCAAATTTTCAAATCAATTGGAAATCATTTGCATAAAGGAATCAACATAAAAACATGTTTAGGATATGTTGTCCCTAAACCACAGAGGTGACAAATGTCAAGCAGGCGTTCGTGGACCAATTCCACTGTAAATCAGTTGAGAGCACCCTCCCATAGTTTTAATAATCCAAAAATAACCAACTCTATTGAATCAAAATTATCCAGGTGACAAGATATAGCAAACTTGAACATGAACAAGAGGAGTAGTTGAAACAATCCACAAACTATCTGAACTGGTGTCAAAGGGGCTAGAGTGAATTGTTCACGATTGGATTATGATCACATAAGACATTAAGGGTTAACATGAGGTTTTATCTCAGTCCTCATCCCCACTTGGTTCGCGTTTCAAGACCAGCATTGTCATGTCCAATGAATGGGGAGAACCGACCACTAGTTACAGATGAATCTGTTGAGTTTGACAAATAACCAGTTTAAATTAGTCAAAACTTCAGGCAAACTATTGAACCTAGAGCGGTCACTATATTGAAGTGAGCACATAATATAATCTCAACACAACATGAGTACACCTTTTTAACATTGTCCATTCTTAACTCCCATCTGTGACATATACCGCTCAGTTATACCGATTACAAAGAGTGGCCACCTACAACCCACACTTTACGGTTATGTTACATGAAGATTATAAGGTCGTTGGAACGAGTCACGGTGAACCATTTTTAGGAAGCCGAGCTCAAGAATCCAAAAGCATCACATACGGACCTTTTGGTGAAGAAGTCGCATTGGGTCGACGTCCACCGGCACCTATTCCCGACACCTATCCTAATTCAAAACCACCAATGGGTGGTCCTCCCTTTGAGAATCATTTTCCTTTGAAAAAAATACATGTAAATTGACCTCATGATCATTGATCATAAGGCCACTTTTTGAGGGGCTTTGGAGCATTATATTGTAGGTTCACAACTCCCTCACTTCATAGCATTACTCAACTCCTTGGTTATGTTATGGGGGACCGAGTATCGGACAAGAATAATTCTTCTTTGATTATGGGATTCCTCTGTATATGGGGAGCACTCTAGTTGTATACTTTGGGGTTTCGACAAGTAGCTATAGATTTAGAGTTTTTAAAATTGCAGCTCTTTCTTTGGATAGAAACCATCATCTACATGTCTAGTAATGTTATGTCACAAGTTAAAGATTTGAGAAGGATTTGAGAGTGTCAAAGGAGACAAGGACTGGCTCAGACAAGAGAGTTGGCCAATAGAGTTATTCTTTGATTCTACCGGTGTTTCGTCGCCGAAATAAGTTTGGCTTTAACAAATCGAAATAGAATATTCTTTGATCAAGTCTCCACACCAACTTCAAGCATGCATCAAGAAACTAATTGAACAGGAAAGTGTTGTATGTAAAACAACCAAATCCTGAACAAAACTCCATTTTAATTGAAGGATAACTCTAATGTGTCATAATTTGTGGTTGTCTAAGTTTTTGCAAAATTGCAATGCTTGAAATTTGAGCCTACGCAACTTAGGGATGGGTTTACATTAGGGTCCAAGACCAAAGAAACTTTGAAATTGTGCATACTATTGGTGAAAAAAAAAATTTAGACCAAAAGATTTGACACTAGGATCAAAAATCCTAAATCAAAAGTGGCGTTGACACAATGCCACTTTCATGCCAAATATTGTGGGTCTCCACTCCACCCAATTTGAAGAACTAAACTTCAAGCTTGGTCCAAAATGAAGCTCCATGAAGGGATGTTTTGTGACCCATGTTTTTTGGACCAAACTCAAATGTTATTCCACCATTTATGAGATTTGTAATTGTTGAATGAAATCAAGTGTGCATGAGCTAGAGCTTTGTAATGTCTATGTAAAGTCATCCATCATAGATGAAGGGGCTCTAATAACTCATCCATCATGCATGAAGAACTGATTTAGTCCAATTGCATCCCTTTAGATTCATGCGAGGTTTCGGATGTTACCTTTGGAGTCAATTCTTCTAAAAGATTTTATATTTTTTTTTCTAGGGATAGAATGGTTCATTGCGTTCTCACCTTCCCAATGGACGAGTTCATCTAGATAACGCCGGCACCAATATCGGTTTTCGTTTCAATGCTCTATGTCAATGCACAAGTAGTTTGTGCCCTTTAATTGGGACCTATAAATTCGTGCAAATAAGAATGAATGTGCAACCAATCACTCTAAAGTTGATAATTGATGCATTGACTCCAAGCATGGATTTGATATGAGGTGGTCATCTCTTGGGAGAGGTGAACCCACAATCCCTAACATTTCCTTTGCATTTTCAAGTCTTTTATCCATGTCACCCAAGCTAGGGCACAGCAACCCGTACACTGGTTCCTTGGAGGCAAGGGTTTAGGCATCCAACAAGGAATGAGTGTATGGGTTGGTTCGCCCAAATTTGTCACCCACTGGCTATGATCGGAGAAAGTCAAAATAATCATTGTTGCCTCTTAACGCAGTCTAGTGAAGTTGGGGTGAACTCATCCATGAGGATAAAAACACAATGATAAAGTGCATCTTGTAACCATAAGGGTGGTACACATGGCGGCCTCACCTTGGAGATTCCCTCCACCATGTTGTGGATGTGCTAGAGTATCAATGCACTACCTTTGACACCCATTAAAGCATGTGGCCCCATTGTGCGACTTTTAACACCACATACAATTTTGGTCGTTGATAGGATTGGGAGTTGTCTCATATGGTTCGCCACGTTGCAAACACAAAGATCATCATTTCAAGTTTTGGGATCAGAGTTGAGATACAATAGTTATTGGAGGTGAAAGTGAAGTTCATTTTTATCTTTACCTTCGAATGATCACAAAGACCCTCCCAATTGTGTTTAATATCGAACCTAGAATGGAGTATACGTTTGAACACATAATCCAATCATTGTAACGCATGTCATTTTGTGCTTGTGGTTATTTACAAGCCTTCCCATATACCATGAAGGATAGGAAGCCAAGAGTGATCACATAAGGCCCATGTACATTAGTGATCACAAAGATGGCATTTTTAGGGTTAAGGTACATGGACCTCGTTCAGTCACTCATTTTAAATGGACACCCATAATTGCATGGTATGTAGATCTAAGAACAAACATCCAAAAGGAACGTGTTAAAATGAAATTATAATAGAACTATGTGCTCAAATCTTGTTAACCATTCTAGGTTCAATAGTCAACATAATTGGGAGGAGACCTATATAATCATATAATAAGAACAAGAATTTTGGCCTTGACAATGAACATTGAATAAGATGAGCTCCAAATTTTATGAGGGAAAAATGACTAAGGTAGATGGGTCTTAAGAGGCTCGTTGTCTTAATCAAACCCCTATATTTGATTGGTATGTGGTTCGGTGAGGATCAAAGCACAAACATCATAAACACACATGTTTAAAAGAGATTGGACTATGTCTTCAATTACTACTCTAATAACTACTCTAATACTCAATAGTGAACACAATTGGGAGGACCTGCGTATCAGTTAAAAAATCAACAAACATGCACTTCCGATAACCATAACTAAATCAGGAGAGGTCCAATTTTCAATCCAATTTTTGTAGATGTTGCATCGGAAGATTTGCTACTGCAACACAAGTTTTGTTGCGAAAATCTACTCGGTAGAAGTTGGAGAACATGACAAACATACCAAATAACACCCACATACCTTATGGACAAGATTTGGTTCACTAATCATATCGCACTCATAATTGTATGTTTCATATCTTACGAGAAGTGATACAAAAGCCAAAAAAAAGCGTTAGATTAACTTAGGCAGGCTTACTTTAATTAAAACCCAATTTAGTGGAAACCGAGAAGAATATTCCCACTCCACCCAGAATCTTTGTCTGAATTGAATTTTCCGAAATTCCTCAAATCAACCTTGAAACGATTTGCAGGACACTGGCATTGATTGACACAAGGACTCAAGGATGACAAATGGAAGGACATGATATCCAAACAGCGCACGACGACCCAAGGCGCTGACAGCTGGCCACCCCCGCTCCCCCAGATGGCAGGCGTCTGAGCCCCAGGAAGGGGTCAGGCCCCGGTGACGTGGCCGGTCCAGCTGGTGCCAGGGCCGGGAGCGGGGCGCTGACGTGGCCGGGGGGCGGGGCTCACAGCTTCAAGCTTCTTCGTGCTTAAGGAAGACGTAGCCGAAGCTCATGGCCATGGCACGCTGGCTCGAAGGATTGAGCAGCAAGGGTTTCGCAGATTGGGGACGCACGGGAATTAACAGAGGGCGAATCGAGGATTGAGAATTGAGGGTTGAGAATTTTGAATTGCGATGGCGCAGGAAGGCGCACCTGCGATACAATTGATCAATGAGAAAGGCGAATTCATCGAACAGGATCTCGTGGATTTCTGCAAGCAAGTGCGGCTTGCAGAATGCGGTCTCTCATACGCAGTGGTGGCGATCATGGGACCGCAGAGCAGCGGGAAGAGCACGCTGTTGAATCATTTGTTCCACACGAAGTTTCGGGAGATGGATGCGCTCACGGGACGGAATCAGACAACGAAAGGGGTCTGGATGCAGCGAGCCGATGGGTTGGAGCCGTGCACTTTGATAATGGATTTGGAAGGGACGGACGGAAGGGAACGAGGGGAGGACGATACAGCGTTCGAGAAGCAGAGTGCGTTGTTCTCTTTGGCCGTGGCGGACATTGTGTTGATTAACATGTGGTGTCATGATATTGGAAGGGAGCAGGCATCGAATAAGCCGTTGTTGAAGACGGTGTTTCAGGTGATGATGCGGCTGTTTTCACCTAGGAAGACGACGCTTATGTTTGTGATTCGTGACAAGACGAAGACGCCGATGGAAATTTTGGAGCCGATCCTGCGAGATGATGTGCAGAAGATATGGGACGGTGTGCCGAAGCCTGGTAAACTGAAGGACACGCCGATTAGCGAGTTTTTTAATCTGGAGGTGACGGCGTTATCGAATTATGAGGAGAAGGAGGACCAGTTTCGGATGGAAGTCGACAAGCTTAGACAACGGTTTAACAACTCGGTTGCGCCTGGAGGATTGGCGGGGGATCGGAGAGCTGTGGTTCCGGGGACAGGATTTCCTTTCAGCGCCCATGAGATTTGGAAAGTCATCAAGGAGAATAAGGATTTGGACCTGCCTGCGCACAAAGTCATGGTAGCCACGGTGCGATGTGAGGAGATCGCTCATGAGAAGCTTGAGAATCTGAAAAGTGATGATAAGTGGAAGAAGCTCGAGGAGGCTTCTAATGGAGGTGTAGTGCCTGGATTTGGAAAGAAAGTGAGTGCGCTTTTGGATAGATACATTCAGGAGTATGAAACCGAGGCAGGCTTCTTTGATGAAGGTGTTCGGACGTCAAAACGGAATTACCTCGTGTCTCAAGCTCTTGACTTGGTGGAACCTTCCTACGATGCTGTTATCGGTCACTATCGTACGGAGGCATTTGAGAAATTCAAGAAAAACCTTCAGCAGTCGATTGACTCCAGGAATGAGGGCTTCGCGGCCACAACGAGGCAGTGTTCTCAAACTGCTCTGGATCATTTTGATCGTGCTTGCCATGGTAAGTTTCTCGTTTTCTCTCTATATATTTGAAATTTGGAAATGGTGAGTGGAGTAAAGACACAAATGAAACAAGTTTTGTCTCATTTCCAAAAAACATACAACCTGTGGACTCTCTACAGTAACCACAAAACCTCAAGAAGGATGTACAACTAAAAGAAGGATGAAGAACCTAAGCATGATCAACTAACCTAACATCAGGCGCTTGATTGGTCCACATAATCCTATAATTGGACCTATGATAGAGGAGGTCGTTCCCACCCTGAATAGTGTCGAATTTTGCAAAGACGTCATCATAAAAATAACCTTCCTCTTCGATTGTTTGAGAGCTTTCTCCCACGCAGTTGGAGCATAATCAAGGGCTTCTTGCCAACTACTTTTTTGCACTATCTTCTAATACCATCCAGAATTGAAAGTAAGGCCTTCTCTCTCTCTCTCGCTCTCTCTCTCAGGAGCAGGTGTCTATCACTTCAATTTTGAATGTCTGAAATTTGAATGGTGAGTAGAGTAGACAAGTGGCGTGCCATTGATTCGATGTGTCGTATGCAGATGCAAGCGTGGTGCAGGCAAAGTGGGACACATCCAAGATCCGGGAGAAATTAGTACGAGACATTAATGCTCACGCTCAATCCGTAAGAGCTGCAAAACTCCAGGAGCTTCGATCTACGAGTGAGAAGGAGCTAGAGGCTGCAATCGCGGAACCCGTGTCTTCCCTATTGGATCAAGCGACGCAAGACACGTGGCCGTCTATTAGAAGATTATTAGAGCATGAGAGCAGGGTCGCCACAGAAAGTCTTGCAAAAGCATTATCTGCGTTCGAGCCGACAGGGGAAGAGAAGAGTTCCATGTTGATGAATCTGGTGAATCATTCTCGGACCATCGTGGAGAAGAAGGCCAGGGATGAATCATCTCAGGCGCTGATTCGTATGAAGGATCGATTCAGCAATACGTTTGGACATGATGAGGATTCCCTGCCTAGGGTATGGGGAGAGGAGCATGATGTGCGTGCCATCACAAAAGCTGCGAGAGTTGCTTCTTTGAAATTGCTTTCAGTTATCGCTGTTCTCCGACTCGATTCTGACGGTCCACCAGATGGTGTAGAAGCCTCACTATTGACGTTATTGAGAGACCCCGATCAACTCGCCATTGAGGGAGCAGAAAATTCCGAAACAGGGGATAGTCCCCCAAGTTCGAATAATGGCTTTGCGTCTTCCACGTGGCCCGGTGTTGCCCCTGCGGACACAATGCTGACTCCTGCTCAATGCAGATCATTATGGAGACAATTTAAAGCAGAAACAGAGTATAGTATTAGTCAAGCCCTCTCAGCTCAAGAAGCAAAGAGGCATGGGAATTCTTGGTTGCCACCACCTTGGGCAGTTGCTGCAATCGTTGTACTTGGATTCAACGAATTCATGGCGCTACTTCGAAATCCTCTGTATCTTCCAGTGATATTTGTATTATTCTTGATCGCCAAGGCATTGTGGGTGCAACTCGACCTGGGTCGTCAATTCCAGTATGGAGCCTTGCCAGGAATCGTCACGGTTTCCAGCAAATTCCTGCCCACGGTAATGGAGACTTTCAAGGGACTCGTCGATGCAGGGTCAGGCCGGCCAAAGGAATCGGAGGCCAGTAGCAACTCTGCAAGAAGGGAACCCAACAAAATGGCGCATGCCAATTAAATGTACCGTCAGACTAATGCAATGCAATGGAATGTATCTTCGAGGATAATTGCATCGATGTGCTCATTCCGTTGGTACGTACACATTGCTTACCGAGTTTTAGGAGACTAGTACCATACCTGCTACACATCGGGAATGTTCTATTACTGTAAACTGAAGGTGTAATTACTTTTGAGGTAGTAGGCTATTTGATTTGAAAGGTAGATGCGGTTAAGGTATGTAACCTGTTCCGTTACGGATTGCCTTCATCAAGAGGTAATTGTTTTCAGAAAATTTTATGATCACTTTGTACAATGTATCCAGCATTTTGTGTTTCTGGTGGTCAACGATGTGTTTGTCCTTATTGGACGTTTTAATGTGCATCTTGCAGTACAATTACTGTATCATGATCAAAAAATGGGAGACATTCTTCACGGGCTTTTTGGATGGAGGATGTTAATATTTTTGTGAATGATCTCCACTGGTTTTCTAATTTTGAGCCTTCTCACTTCATTTCCTCTCTATTCATCTAATTCCAAGTGGTTTTTCGTCTCCATTCTGAATTTATTCTGTACTGTTATTGTAACGGCCACATGGCAATCTTAAACATTTACTCTCGGCTATAATGTTTTCTGGGTACGTTGAGAAAATTGGTGTTGGGTACACTAATTTCAACTACTTTTATGAATTCAAGCAGTTCACTGTTATATAACATGCTATTGGTTAGTAGGTTACACATTGATGGGGAAATGTTTTCAAGTAAATGCACTGGAAACCTAGATTTTGATTTGAACTAAATTAAAACCTTGCTTTTTCACCATTCAAATTAATTTTAACTAAAGCTGGCTCTTATGTTCAACACTCCTATATTCCATTACAGTTTCGGCTACGATCACAATGTGGATAAAGGTAGAAACAGGCGATTGTGCAAATGAAGGCATTTCAGCATTCAATTTCAATTTCAGAAATTTCATACAGTAACACATCAGTCGGAAAATGTTCATGCCAAAATTCTGTTTTAGTCCATAAACTGCTCCAGATACAAATGCTTGAATTTCTTTATGTAACAATTATTCTTAGTTGGTTTCTATGAACAATTCCACTGCATGGCGTGATGCCAGATAGCTCCTCCCTTGCAAGTATGCACCCATTGTATCTCAGGATAATAAACTAGCAGTACTCCTGCCCTAGCAAGTTTGACCTTTCCATGAACCCTTGTGTCAGCTACTTTGCATAAAGAGTGTCTCACTATGTTGGTCTCAGAATCGGTAAAACAGAAGGCTGCAACAAAATTAATCCCTGTTTCATTCCATTTCATCATCTCTACCTTCTTCATCTTCCTCCAGGTCGTAAAGCAGTGCACGTCGTTGGCCAGCAAATACACAGGCAAGGCCCCGAGAAGCTGTCCAAGAAAAAGCACGTCATTAATTGATGACTGCCCCACTATCATGTTACCTTTGGACAGTTCACGAGGGCAACGATAAGTCATTACCCTCCCTCCACAACTACACCATTTATGGTATTTAGTATCACTTGCTGTTTGTATTACATAGCTATAACTTCTTACTATATAATTCATTTTTTGCCAACACAGGAAAGAGGTTGTATGGACATTTTACAACATTAAAAACTTTTCTTGGGAAAAAAATACATTCCCCAGCAAAAAGTTATAGCCCTGTGTAACTCCGAATAGTAACTGACACTAAATACCATACACGATGTAGCATTGTTGTTTGTCGTGAATTTTACATTGTCTAGACTAGACATTCATATACTTAAACAATGAACAAGCTTATGCATGTTTGTCTCAGGAAAATCTATAGTACTATTTGAGAAAGATGTGTGAACATACCACTAACAGCCAAGGGGGGGACTGCATCAACCTGTGCAACAGCTCTTACTTTGCCACTGGTCAGAGTGACATCCACAACTGCACCCTGTTCAAAACGCACCAATACCAAGGTTATCAAAGCTCAATGACTTGTCCTAGTCTACCCAGAATACTTTAACTTGTCTTGCCATCCCATAGCCATGTTCTAAACAGACTCATCACACAAGTGCTTTATGCAAACCCCATTGATGCTTATAATTACTCTAATAGAATCCACCCAAGTAGTGAAAAAATCCCCCAAAAAGACTGCTAAGAGAAGGTGCATCACCAGCACAGGGAAGGACCTATATAGGTGTGTGGCCCTATTCTGGGCGCTTCCAACTCCACAAACTTTACTGACCATTGGATCGAATCAGGAAATGTCTCATTTGGTTAGCAATTGTGAATCATGAAGACTGCCACTACAAGTTTAAATATCAAGGTTTAGATGCAAAAGCTATGAGATTAAAATAAAGATTCTCTTTCTCTTTAAATGATCACATAGACCCTCCCAATTGTGTTAACTTCTGAGCCTAGAATGGTGTCTACATTCTGAGCACATAGTCCAATCTCATAGTAGCACATCTCTTTTGGTGTTTGTTCTGACTACGAGCCTTGCTATATACCACTCAAATATAGGTGTCCAATTAAGAAAAGAGATTACATGAGGCCACATACCTTTAGATGACACATGAGAAAGCCAAGAATAAACCACTAACTTGAAGACCTTCGGAGATTTAGGGATAGAAACCAAAGGGATAGGAAGTGGGACAAATACATTGTCCTCTATGGAGTCGAAAACAGTGCAAAGTATTGAGAAACAGACTTACAAGGGAGGAGCACAGATGCAAAAGGGACAGACGATTCAGGGTGGCAGTTGGCACAGATAATGGCCTGAATTCAAGCTCATCCAGCTGCAGCAGCATCAAGTAGGTCTGTAGAGTCTTTCCATTGTCCGCTAAATCCTTCTCACTGACCAACAGTAGTACCTGCCTTTGCTGCAACCACAACCAAAAAATCATAAAACTTCACACAGAACGCACTTCCAAACAGTTTTGCAAATAGGAAGGTTGTGCTCGTCGCGATACAACACAATCTACACCATCAATCACCCACAAATCCTCCTCTAAGGTAAGGGGGCCTAAAACGCACACTTTTAGACCTGCACCGACTTCTCCTAGGATATGAAACACGTGATTAATGCAAGATGATTAGGAAATCCAAATTGAGGTCGTAGCCATTTACCTCATAATTTTTGGAGCTCATATGAATGTATGATTCATTATCAAATTGTAGATTCTCTTTCTTATTAAATGATCATATAGGTCCACCCCAATTATGTTGACTATTGACCCTATAATGGTTAACAGATTCTAAGCACGCAGTCCAATCTCTTTTAAACACATGATGTCTTTTTGGTGTCTGTTCTTAGATCCACACCTAACCACACACCACTCGAATGTAGGTGTATATTTAAGAGAAGTAACCAAATTAGGCCCACTGACCTTGAAACTTCCAGGAAAATGGAGAAACTTCACCCACAATATTTAACACGGCAAGCATAGTACCTTGTAGAGTGCAAGGTCAATACAGTGCAAGCTTTCATCCAATCGCAACGCAATTATGTGAGGATTTCTTGCACAAGCTGTCCCAGAATACTCAGACACTGTGAAGCCACGCAAGACGGCCACAACATTCTGGTGACTTGCACTCGCTTCATCCTCCATCCTTAGACAAACATAGTCATCAGGAGAGGACCCCACCTTCTTTGCCACATTTGCTTCCTGCAGAGATATGGAAATGTGTGTGTGAGAGAGAGAGAGAGAGAGAGATGATTTCGATGTTGCCACTGGCATGAATTATGGTGATGCTTCATCTTTGAGTTGGTCTAATTTTATATATAATCCCAACATGGACATCACAAGAATTAGAGGGACCCTCAAGATTACTGCTTCTTATCAAAGGTGAATACCTTGAATGGGCATGGAAGAGCAACCCCACATCTTATCTCTCCCAAGGGCAAGCCCCTGGGTTCCCACATGGTTGGTTGAAAATATACGGTTCACCCCACTCTGAGAATCAATTGCTAGGAAGGTCACTCATCTTAGCACTATTCCTGCCTTACACCGCCTTAAGCCCTTAGAGTTCCCATGGGATCCAGGTTAAACCTTGGGTTTAAGCAACCATACAACATGTATGTACACTTTACGTGGCTGTCCAGGAAACAACATGAAGAGATACAGAAGGCCTCAACTGCAAGATTAGCCACGCCTTAGAGAAAGTTGAACATGCAATCATTACATGCTCAAAGATGGGTTTTGTGATGTGGAACCTCAAAATAGGATAAAGAAAGCGGTATGGTCATAAGAGGTGGCAACGAAGGTGGCAGGGGGCACAGCAGCAGCATGCAACGCGCTCGAAGATTGGGAGAGACTTCCTTAACTGGCATTCCAAATGCCTCTTCACAACTGCTCATAGAACAACATGCAAAAAATGAGTGAAAATCGACATGCTACTGACAGTTTTGACACATATTCAAGGATTGTGCTGGAAATTTTAATTTGGGGATTCCATTGGTGCTTAATAGAGGATTGTAAAGGGTTGTTTACACTAGGGGTGGTCATGGTCATGGATGTGGTTTACTATCTTTGGTTCTATTTTTGAGAAAGTCATCATAAATGCTAGAAGCAACCACAACCGCCCTCTACCCCCATCAATCCCACTACTCCATGTGGTTAACCAACCGCACGGTGGTTGTTCATGCTCATGTGGCATCACTAGAGAGCTTCAAGGCCAATGTTCGGGGAGAAAGTTGAGGCAAACCACTTTAACATTGTGTTCCAAAGCAAACAAGAATAATAATCACTTTAATTTCTTCTCAAGTCCAAGGCCTAAACCAATGCTAGATTGCAATTTGGAAGACAGACCCCACCATCAACGACACCACAAGGATCCACACACTAAAGTGTGAATGAAAAATCCATAGTTGTGGTTGATTGTGGTGGTTAAACCCAACCACAACCACAACCACCTTTATAGTATAAACAACCCTTGACAGGCCAAGCCTAGTATGAGAAGACCTGGTTGTTATGTCAATAGCAGATTTGACATTTGAAATGTTAGTGTTGGTTGTAGACAAAAGACCTGACATGGAGTTGATAAACTTGTGATGACAAAGTCCGGCGTATGAATTTTGAGTCAGAATATCCTCCCATCATTGCAAGCTCCACCATCCTGCTTTCCTCTTCACTGCAGAGCACACCTTCAGTATGACTATCCAGCAATTTACTCACCATACAACACAAGATAAACCAAGGCACGTGAATCTCTTTTTCTTTCAAAAGCCACAGCTGAATCTACACCAGGATTTAGGAGTGGGTTGAAAATTCTTCGTAGTCACAATGAACTAGGTAACAGATATGTGGAACCCTGCCACAAGTTTAGTAGGTGCCCAACCTACTGAGCCACGGTAGCAGCGATGCAGGTACTGCAGCTACAGCCAATGGCAGGGCGACACGTCATGAGAACATGGAAAGGTCATCAATTACAGCTGGTATTACCCCTCCTCATATTTAATCAGGAATTAGACATGTCAGCAAAAACCACTTGGGTTGACCACTCCAATACTTGCAAGCAACTGGGAGTGATAGACTTACGGATCGACATCCACAACAAAGCCCTCTGAATGGGGCGCCAGATGTGGGCCAATGGGGTCCTTCTCAAAATGAGAGCGTAAGAAAGTTGCCACCCCTGAGCTGAAATTACCAACATGTCCACCATACAAGCATTGTTATTATCCAACGGTATCGCCTTACCAACAAAGAGCAACTTTTTCATCACTATATTGGAGTATTTCAGAATACAAGGAAACTTGAGGCATAAGTATGAAGACAGACCCACCTGTTGATGACTGGCAGCTGGTTGGACTGGGGTATGACATCACCATTCAGTTGCCTCAACGACTTAGTCAGCCAAACAAAAAAGAGTCGAAACTGCCCAAGACCAAACAACACAACCATATGAATCAGACCTCAATTAGCTTCCATGCATTAAAATTGATATACAATTCTTCCAAGAGCAAGACGAAGTTGGGGTGCAGATAAAGTAGACGAGCGTTATTTGGATACTTTTCTCTCTGCACCCACTTCTCATAGGATATGAAGCACGGTTAGTGCACGATGATTAGCAACTCCAGATCATGCCCGTAGCCATTTGCCTCATAGTTATTGGAGCTCATATGAATATCTCTTATATTATCAGAGTGAAGATTCTTGTGCTCATTAAATGATCATATAGTTCCCCCCCCCAAATCATGTTGACTATTGAGCCTAGAATGGTTAGTACATTTTGAGCACATAGTCCAATCTCTTTTAAACACATGTCTGTTTGGTTTCCTTTCTTAGATCCACACCTAACCAGATACCACTCAAATATAGGTGTCCAGATTATTGCTATGTTAAAATTAGGTCTGTCTACCTTAAGTGACTTTGGACAGATGCAGACTCAGGGCCATTTTACACTATAGCCAAGGGCCATGACCATGAAATTGGGAGGGGCCTTGAAACTCATCTGAAGCAGCATAGGAAATTGAATTGAACTTCACGTGGTCACAGGACTTCAAGTGTAGTGTAAAGACATACATGGCCAAGCTCTCAACTGAATGCTTTTTCACTACCATCCTATTCATATGAGCCCTTCTATGTATTGGTCCTTCTACACAATATGTTACAGTAAATCAAGTGTCCTGGTCTCCCTCTTTTGAGTTAGACCCACCATTTTGAGGTGCACTTGATGCAAAATCCGGTAGAGCATGAAATATTACACATTTCATGCCATGTGGCACTCCATGTAGTTTGTCATCTATTCACATTTCCTTGGTCCCTTACGCCCTCAAGCTCTAGTGTAAAGTAAAGTGGGAAGATCTTGAAATTTTCAACAAATGAGAGATTTTAGATTCCAATGGTCACGAGCCCTCAAACTTGAGTGTAAAGTGCTCTCATATTACCTTCATGAGAAATGGGGACTTGCTGGAAACTGGGGGCTAGCACCCGGGGGGTGCACTCTACATTGCAGTACCTACCCACAGATATTAATTGAACATATTCAAGTACATCGTACATATAGGAGGGATGTTGTTGAAGGTAAGGTTTGTATGTAAATTTTGGGTTATTATGTGATGTTTCTAATATGAAAAAATGCATATAGGCCCATCATCCAGGCAGGAAATGCAATATTAGAAATTAAGATTCCAGCCATAATTGGGCGCATATAATTGAGGGTGTGTGTAACTCTACAATTGTATGTATATTTTTGTTTTTCTTGCAAATTGTTTTGTATATAGGGGTGATAATCTGAAGGTGAAGCATGTATGTTATTCTCTATTCCTCATGAAGAAGGCACCTCCTGAGGGCTAGCAGTGAAGAAATACCTGTCCTGTGGTTTCAGAGACAGTTCGGAGGAGACGCTCAACTTGGACAAGAAGCATGCCAGAATCCTCCATTGCACGTTCCATAAGCGATTCATGTAATCCAACTCTTCGCAACCGTGCCCTCCATCTTGAGAGTCCTCGCAGCTCACCAATCCTAAATGCAATTATCTCTGCTGCTGGCTGTTCAGACAGGAGCAAGAGAATCAGATTTCCCACTGAGAAAATTCTTGAAAAAAATTACGATCTTTGCCTGCAGAAACCTTTATCTAGTATATTCCAACTGTAAAGAAGTGCATTTTAAATATAGAAATATGAATTCGGTGTTCTAAAATCGGCCTGTATATATATGCCCTAAGTTTGTGAGATAGAAGCTCAAGTAGTCACATGGAAGTGATTTTGCCTGTAAATTCTCTGAGATAAGTGTGTGCAGTTCCCTTCCAGCAGTGTCGATTATCTTTGCAAGCCTTTTCAGACCCTGTTGACACAACACCCAAGAGCAACGTCAAAATCAGGTGAGACCCATAATCAGTTTGATGCTCTCACTCTCACACCATTGCAAATGGGCCATGTAATGTCAACATTTTGATGTAAAATTGTAGGTTTGCACTGTACATGCTTTGCTAGGAGCATGTTCCATGTATAAAATTACAAGAACAGAAACAATCTCTGTGTTGTAATATTACCCCTTCTCCCAGTGATGCAGCAAGAAACTGATGCAAGGCTGCACTTGCTGACCCACAGGCCAAGAGACTCAAAAACTCGTCTCGAGGTTTCACAGTTGAGCCTGCCAGCAACATTCACCACTAAGTATGTTGTTCTTCAAAAATGTCTAAGTCACATGCTCATTTATCAAATAAATGTATTGATAAGATTGATTTCTACGACTTCAATGTTGATATTTCTATGCCAGTAATTCAAGTGTAGAAAAGAAACCAGTCTAGCACAAACTTCCTTGACTGATGAATTTTACCATGTTCCAAGAGTAAGCCAGACAAAAGACGAAATTTCTCTTGAAATGAAGAGATTGCCTCATTCCACTGCTTGTGCATCACACCCACTGTTGCCTCCACAACCTCCAGGAGCTCTTCAACACTGGACGCTTGAAGGGCAACTTGACGCAGTTCTTTTCTTCTGTGAAATAAATCCCTGAATCAATTTCAACGTACAGTATGGTATGGTAGGTATGGCACTCTACAATATCTAAAACTATTCCAGCTCCTTTGCATATAAACAACTCATGACAAGTGATCGCCACATTGAATTCCAAATTGCTACACATTTAAATCATTTGGGCTAAAGATTTGAGAGGCAACCTGTCACTCTAGAGTGAATTCATCACAGATACCATAAGATGCATGCACCAAACCATGAAACAGCCATGAAAGACCTACTTAAACTTGTGAGGAACAATTGCATCTTGCTTGTCAGTGTGCTTGGTGCGAGAATGGAAAGCTCAGACAAGGGTACGTGTACTATTTCTAGGGACAAGCTATATATCTGTCTATAGCATAGATCTGAGATCGGCCCCTACTTTTAGGGCACAATGTGTATACACACAGAACCAAAAGTACCGAAGGATATCATGACAAAATAAACAAAAAGGCCTAAACCAATGGGGTAATGGCCGAAGTAATATGTTTCAAGGAGTGCACCTATCTCCTAGCAGAGATGTGTCAACAGAGATTGCATAGAGGCCAGGTGCCCTAGACCCAGCACCTGCCATGATATGTAAGCTCTCCACAGACTGAACTCCACTGCAGACAACTGTCATATGGCGTAAATCATTCGACAAAGAAACCTGTCAACATTGCAAGTATTCTTATTATAAGGTAAGTGGGCCTGAAATAGAAACTCTAGTTCTGCACCCACTTCTCCTAGGATATTAAAACATTCGATTAGTACAAGATGACTAGCAAATCCGAATTGAGGCTGTCACCCTTTTTCCTTGTAATTTTCAAGCTCATATGAGTTAAATGAAACTTACTCATTATCAGAATGAACAAGATTCTCTCTTTCTTGTTAATTGATCATATAGGTCCCCCCCAGTTATGTGGACTATTGAGCCTAGAATAGTTAGCAATTTTGAGCACTTCCAATCCAGTCTCTTTTAGACATATGTCTTTTTGGTATTCATTCTTAGATCCAAACCTAACCACACACCACTCAAATACAGCTGCTCTTATTAAGATTAGTAACCTAATTAGGCCCACTTGCCTTATGCTTTGAACAATGTTCACTCAAGGGAGTGAAAAATTTATTGTGAAATGGAAACGTACCTAACCACTGCCAAATATAATAAATTCTCCTCATTGCTTTGTGTTTGACAAGAAGTGTTTACCTGTAGAGCAGAGGCATCAAGCAATCGGTACACCGGCCTGCTGCTGTTCTCGTATTCATCAGCACCCATCCCACTGATGGCCAAGTCTCGGATGTCCTGAAATGCAAAAACAAAATGAAAATGCATTCTAGTAAGCTCATATCAAATATTCACTTGTGTTTATTTTCATAGCAATATGTTGCTGCACCTCAAGGGACGTTTACACACAACTACTCAAGTAGTTGTGGTTATGGTTCAGGCCCACTTTCACCCACAACAACAAAAAAATCGTTGACACGCAACTACTACTTGTAGTTAAAGAGTGGATTTTGACCTAAATGATAGTCCCTCCTATTGGTGCAATCCATGCAGTGGAGACAAACAATTTGTGTATTCTAGTGGAGAGTTTATCTGAGAGTAATTATTGCCTCCTACAAATTCTCTCCCATGCTTTGGCCTTGAAGTTCCCTCCAGGTGCCACATAGTAACTACAAACAAAATAGAACCAAAAGAAAGTAAACCCCAACCATCACTGCAACTACTCCCAACTGCACCTTGTATCATAGTTGAGCAAGGGAGAGCTGTAGTTGTGGTTGGGGGTGCCATCAAAGCACCTTATCCCTCCTTATCCCTCAAAAACATCAAAGAAAATAAACTACAACCATCACAACTACTCCTAATTGCACCTTGCATTGTAGTTGGGCAAGGTAGAGTAGTCGTGGTTGCGGTTGCCATCAATGCACCTTAGCCCTCCTTATCAAAGGAAGTAAACTACAACCATCAACAACTGAAACACATTGTCAAGTAACAAAAACTCACCAGCTTTCCAATAGGGAAAACACCAAATGCGCTTAGGCAGATGATGCCATTTGCATCCCCACTACAGAGAATGCAAAGCCGCTGCTGGACTGCACGCAACACGGTTCTTCGATTTGCGTTGCTTTGGTCTTCAGCTGCCGGCCTTAGCACACCTGACATGTCAAAAGCTGGGGCAGTTCCAGGGGTCTGAGGTACACGTGGCGGTGATGGCATGAACCTGGGCGTTCGATCCTCATAGCAAAATACATCGTCATCTTGATCCTATAAACATACACTCAGCCACACACATCCAATTTGTTTTTTTTTTGGTTTAAACCCATCAGAGTCCTCATTCTGAAGTTGAACTCTTCACTCAAAGTTGAGCATGAACCTTCTATAAATTTTGAAACTTTGGAACAGCGAGGGTGCATGGGTGTTGACACAGTTTGCTTGCAACAGTGGGAGAACGGCAGGGTTTAGCATCAGCATGAGCATGTAATCAGCCATACACAACCAGAAAGAAATTTAACCCATGAAAAATCTCATCCTGAAGCCACCCCTCACCTTCTTATGTTAATGTTAGTTACTGGAGGTAACTTCATTCGATTATTTTTAGGATGGGAAAGGAGTAGGTCTCGCTGTGTTGTTAATTAATTGCTAGTTTCCATGGCTTCAAGCCAATGAAGCAGCTATAAGAGCTACCCTTGTCTATCGAGTATGTGATTTCAGGTTAGCTCTCTGGATTAGGGGTTGTTTCCCTATCTTTCAAACAGTAGACTTTTCACCTGAATCCTATATCTGCTTTTGTGTCATAAAATCAGATAATTGAGCATGCATAGAACCTAGGTGGAGAAGGACTAGGAAAACACCACCATTCATGCAATTGCTAGGGTTTAGGGTTTAAGCTAGGAACAAAAGGGCACAGAGATGCATAATACCGGCAGCGGCTGACCCTCTTCAGCCCAGTACAAGCACTGAACCGCAGCTTTATGTGTCACGAGCTGCCGTAGCACATCTCCATTCTGTGAACCCATGCAAAAGAAAAGAAAAGAAATGCAATCAATATCAAAAGAGTGAGGCTTAGTACATCAATGGAGCGAGGACATATATCACTATCTGAATTAAACATTTCATAAGGCTTACTTAAAAATTTCCAGAAAAAATCATCACCAGTGCTTATATGTTTTGATTCATGAATGGAGATAGCATGACATTGGACTTTGTTTGTCACTCCTAGGTCAAAGGTTTAACTTCTCAGAATTTCATCATAATGGCTTCAAATTTCAGAAAGAAAAAAAGCCTTACCTCCACATCATGGATAGCTATGCTTCCATCATCGTGACCAACTGCCAATGCCTTTCCATCAGGACGCCAACACAGCGACGTAACTTTCATATCTGGAAAAAAAGGAACAAAAACACTTGTAAGTGTCAAAGTTCACACAACACTTGCAGATACATGTAATCAGTAAACCACAATCTAAGAATCAAGAAAGATAGTTAATCCAAAGCTCTTAAGAGTTACAAACTCATTTCAAAGCCTTCAAAACTAGAGTGAATTGGAAAGAAATCACACGTGTGGCAATCACCAAATGGTGGCAAGCCATTTGACCTGGGGCCATCCACAAGAACCTACCTATCTGCATGAAAGAAGCCAGCGAAACCTATTTGTTCTGTTCTGAAACCAAAACTATATAATAATAACAAAATCTATATTAAAATAGGATACAATGCTGGTAAGTATTCAATTCTGCAACTGACACTTAATACCTTCACTCAACACCAGATTCTTCACCCATTATTCAAAGAACAAAGTGTCCAGGATGTCAGCTCCCTCTGGCATTCATCGGAATTTAATCCTTGTTGTGCTTGTGAATAAAGAGATCACCCAACGATGATTCAACATGTTAGGTAACTGGAAATTCAGACCTGGAGAAACTGCCCAAAGCCGTTGCCAATTGAACCGGTGCACAATTAGTTGGTGGTCCCGGGTGACCATGGCGAGCAGATCTTTGTCTGGATTCCATGTTGCAATCTCCACCTTCAAGCCCAACAATGCATTAACATTCAAACTCCTCATTTACATTTCTGATGATCCAACTCTTTGCCAAGTTATTGGAAAATTAACCTTGTCAAACATTTCGATCCTTCTCACGTCACATTACATTACACCTCAACCTTCATAAACAGATTGTGAAAAAGTACACCAATATTTTCGTTAAGCCCTAATCGCAAGAAAAAGGAGCCTCCCGCAATTAACAAAACCTCCACGAGCTATGCGTTTTGATTGAGGTTCATCACAGGAACAACAAAAACAACAACTCCCAGAAAACTAAATGCCAAAAAAATATCCTTCACCTTCCAAGCCCTAATGCAGCATTCAAACTTCACAGTTTCACTTCTGATGGTCTCGATTTGCTAAGTAATGCAAAACATCGGGTGACATTTCAATTATATTCACATTAGACCTCTACACCATACATCAATTTCTCATTGTGAGACATCTTCGAGATTAATCCGAGTGCGAAAAATGGGCCTCCAGAAATCTAAATAATCATCTACAAACCTGTGGGTTTTGGTTTTGCAGATATAGTTCCTCACAGCAGCATCAGCAAAAGTGGGGGAAAAAAACAAAAAACCAAAATAAAAATAAAATTGAGGGGATTTGAGGAGTACCTGGCAGGAGAGTGGTTTGTCCAAGTGCAAAGTGAAGGCCAGATTAGTGGCAGCCTCTTCGGCTTCTTCAAGCACCTCCTCCTCCGCCATAGCTCAGTTTTCCTCTGCAACAACACTCCCCTTCCTGCCCTTCAGTACTGCTCCCATGGCCACGGCCATACATACCCCATAGCCCATAGTTATGGGGTCATGCATAGCCATGACTCACTAACCCAACTACACTAAATAGTCCTATTAGTGTGGGTGGAAAATTAGTGTGGGCCGCACTAATTTTCTAGTCAAGGTGAAATTTACGTTGGTCCAAAACTCCCGGTCTCCACCTAAGCCTTCATGAAGATTGTGACCAACACATTGAATGTTAATTATAGGACATAAGTAGCACAAAATAAAATAATCACCCACATTGATTCTCTAGAAAAAACAAGTAATTTGGTCCATGTTAATTATCTAATATAATTTTAACATGGTTTGCAAATTAATGTGGCCCACATTAAATCTCCTCATGAGAATTAGTGTGGGCTCTAGAAAATTACTGTGACAATTAGTAATGGGACTATTTAGTGTACTTGTGGGACTTATAAAATCAAGGCTAGTACAAGGTTGTGCTACGTCCGATGATAAAATTGTCAAAAGCGTGTCAGGATGTGGGCTTTATGTGGTCATTGTTCTTCGAGTTGATTGGATACCTATATTTGAGTGGTATAATACAATACATAGTAGTCAAGAACGGACACCACAAGGAGATTGGATTATGTTTTCAAGCTATAGAAACACTTTTAGGTTTGATAGTGAACACAATTGGGAGGGCCTATGTGATCATTGACAGAGAAAGAGAATTTTCACTCCAACCTCTTGTAACTTATGCATCTTTGACTTTGACTAAGGCTTCAAGTGACAATCTTTATTCTTCGCATTTGCTAATCAACTCACGCAATTTTCAATTTGATCCAAAGGCAAAGATTTTATATGTGGAGTTGGAAGGGCTTTCAATAGGGTCACATCCCTCTTTTTTTGAAGTTCTTTCTTAAATTTGGAATCATTGTGCAATATGGAAATCATGAAGAAAATTGCATGTTGATTAGTCGCCTCCCATTACAAATGCAAGTCGCCCTTAAGAAAAGGCTACTAGGATGGCCTATAACTCTTGCGTTTAATGTCAAGGAATTTCATGGTAGGAGTTGGGTAATGCTATGTCTATCATCAAAGGAAGTCCCCTCTTAAGGCCTAAACATCAATATATGGAATTCCAATTCCAAAATTTGATCATATTTTGCTAAAAAAACGAGTAAGTATAGCTCTCCAACAGCTTGGGCAAAAAAAATTTAATTTTAAAAGTGCCTAAATTTATGGGAAATTAATTTTGTTGAGTGTCCAAAAAAAAGAAATAACATTCAAAGAGTGCCTATAATCACAATAATGCCTAAAACCCTGACATACAAGTAAAAAGACAAACTTTAGGGTAAGGAATGTTGGTTAAGGGAAGTCTTTAGGTTAATCGTAGTTGCCATAGGTGAAATTAGGAAAACCATCCATGAATTATAGAAATGACTTGGATGAATGTCTAACTTATTTTAAATGATTTTTTTATCTACCCAATTTTATAATATTATTTTATGGGCTGCCTAACTTACTTTTGCACTTTAATTAATTATTAGGCATAAAGGTGCCCAAGCTACTAGAGAGCTACAATTTTCAAGTAGATTTCCCCCCCGCAATGTGGCTATTGATATTTCACATCTCCTCCAAAAGCTTGAAACGAGGATTTTAGTACACATGGACAATAGACTTGTCCAAAATTAATAATGCATACGAGAGTACTTTGTGCATAGTCAAGACATGTACAGTACATTGCAGTAAACTGAATTGGGGGCAATAACTAGAAGAAGATGATGAAAATACAATAATGTATATCTCTAGATGTGGTCAAATAATGAAGCAATGTGGTGAGATAATCCCTCTAAATGTGTATTTTTTTTCACAAACAACACATTGTGCATGCAACTAAAATGTGCTACAACAAGATATGTAGTCCACATCAAGGATTAGATTCTATCATTTCTATCATAGGTGTTGTTGATAAATGTGCACATATCTAATTTCATTATATCAAGAAATCATGCATAAGTCTAGATTTACTTAAAGCAAAGTCTTCATTATGAAATGTCATAAATGATTATCATGTATACCTCATGAAGTGCTCACATCTCAAGAGACATTTTGACAGCTACATCACTTCAAGATCATGTTATGCATCCAAGTTTGTTAAGTTGTTGAATACAATCCCCTACTCCCATCACTATGGGTCTTCTCATGTGGCAATATCTAAACCCAATGCAATCCACTTCGCTTGCATTTGTTCTTCACCTCAAGAACAATCCCCCAACACAAGGTGTGCCTAAACTCATCGTTCCAAACTATGAGGGGAACGCTATCGTACGAGTGGTGAGCAGCGAGGGAGGAAAATATATGGAAATATACCCACTAATATCCTATATCCATGGTAATTTGGCATAAGGAATACCAAATTTGTTCGTAATAATATGCAAACCAATAGCGACTAGCCTAATATATGCTTTATTCTACTTTGAAAATTGATAAACGTGAGGTTGAAAAAAGGTTATTTATATGAATTGGAATAATGTAGTCTGACTCAACATTCAAGAAAATGAAAACAATCCTAGCACATGTAAGTTGGAGCAATGAACGGTGGATACAATGCACAATAAATGAACTTAAGCTTCTTGGTATAGATGGAAGCATAAGAGGAAGTTGTTCACACAAATCTACATGTCCACTGATCGTGGTTATTTAAATCAACAACAAAACATTTTCATACAAATCTAAATAAAAGAGCACACTTACAGTACACCATGCAAAACCATGCCTAACTATTCCTATTGTCTTTCATTCCCTCCTCGGGGGGGGGGGGCACTCCCTCTTTTTTTTGCATACACGTGCGATAATGACCTATTTAGTGGGGGGCTATTTACCTTGTAAAATGGATTATACGGCATGCTATTTTTAGAAATAAAGGTAAATGGAGGTGTTTTATGGCACCCTATTGTTACTTATAATTTTCAAAGGATGGGCATTTAGAGGTTCCCTAATTTATTTATATCTAAATATTTTCTTGAGGCAAGTAACATCCTATTTTCTTCCTCGTGTCCCTAATATCCCATTTTGTTGAGGAAGTTCATAACCGCATGGAGGTTGTAAGGCTTTATAGCTTGTGTCGTATATATTTTGCAAATCTATATTGTGAACCAGCTACTCTGGATAGTAGTATTTACTTCTACAACAAACAAACCCACTCACAATAGTCCCTCCTCTATAAGGAGTATAAGGTATCCTATGAAAAAAATTGAGCTTCTTTTTCCTATATGCTATTTTAGATGTAATAGTCATAAAATTTGTAGTATTATACATGACCCTATTTTACTTATAATCTTTTTTTCACTTTTTCAACTCCCTATACTACATGTAATTCATTTACAAATTTTACGTGCAATGAATATATTGCTCCCTATATTTTATCGCACGTGGTTTCTAATATTTTCGCCAGTGCCCCCCCCCCCCGAGATTCCCTCCTACTCCTAAGTATCTCTACCATGGATATTTTGTAAAGCTCCATTGCACGGGGCCTTCACAATGGGTTCCAAATTAGGGTTGGTTGATCAATAACCATTGGTTTTTTTGGTTCCAAGCACCGATGTAACTATGAGGTCTTTATATCAGTACCATCTTCAAACAATTCTATACTACCCCTCCCAACTAACTTGGCCACAATTAACTACTGCACATGGGACACACACACACCTCAAAGGAACCTTCAAGCATGCTAAGAAACCAAATATTTCCTCACAGGGCGATTTTGGGAGTAAGATAATCTAATGGCATGCGTGGGTGCAACACCCTCGCAACATGAACAAATTGCAGTGGCATGAGGTTGGTCTTGTATTTGTGGGGAAGCCAAAAATCATGTACAACATGATGTAATCAAACTAGGTATGCACCGTTACTTGTGTGTTAATTAGCCCATATACATCACTTTTTGCCCAAAGATAGCACCATCCAACAAACTATTATACATCGGTACTTGAGCATTGGTCACATATCCAATATAATAAGCATGTTCACATGTTCTTCAATATCAAGTATAGAATTCCCCATTATCACTAGAAATCCACCTAGAATCCATGGTTGCAGCGTACATAACGATTATGGGATGTCATATGATTGGTGTTGGCCATTTTTATTATACCTTGGCAACTGGTGCCACATATTTTAACACCCTCTACATTACAGCTAAACTCCTAGCCCCAAAGAAACACCTACAACATTTCCCAACTTCCTCATGTGACAAAGCAATCAAAATCAAACCCTAGGCCAAAGTATACTCTCAACAGCAAGTCCTCATATCTTGTCAAGGGAGTTAAATCAAAACATAAAATGCTTCTTAACACGTTAAAATTGTTCATTCAATGTGGTGAAGTCAAATACATCGACCACATGAAAACCCCGCTCAAAAATCTCCTTTTATGCCATGTGATCCATCCTCCTCCCCTGCCTCACAATTTGCCAACACTTGATGTTTAGAAAAACAAAATATGAACACTATGTTGATTGCTTTTGTTATTTCTCTTGTATCAATTTCAATAAAGGATATATGACAACAAATACATATTACATTATAACACATAACACTTGCGTGGGCATGGTGATTCAAATGCAAGTTAAATGGATGTCAAGTTAGCATGAATGTTTAGGGATTTAAACCATATAGATTTGTGTAGTGTTTGTAGATATTATTTATTCTAATATCAATGGGACTTATTTTAGGTGTGTGGGGAATATTACATTGTTTATGATATGGAGCGTCACTTACTCTTTAGTATTGTGCATGCTACGTTTATTTGTTTAACATGTATTTTCTCTCAAAGAATTTGTTTTGTGTTTTAAAACAAGCTTTTTTTTTGGGGGGGTAGTAAAGTGTAATAACATAGTGTAAATCCAAATAATTAGTGACACTAAATACCCATAAATGACGTACTCCCACAAACAACCCAATAAGCAAGCACACTACACACACACACACATCTGATTGAATGTGGTCCACAATATTCATCATCGATCCATGTTAATCATGTTGCAATCATTGGATAGCAACCAACACAAGAGGTAAAGTGGAGGGTGCTAAAATCATCACTTTAAGCATTGGGTATAAATATTATCGATTGATTTTTTATATTACACAAATGAACAATTATTGTTAGTAAATGAAAGGGGATTCCAACACACCAAAGTATGCCTTCTTTGAATTACCTCTGCAAAAACTATTAGGATTCAAAGTTTTACTTATAGATTACCCAAGCCATCAAGGGAGCTTGATGTTAAGGTGGTAGATATTCTCAAAATCATGGTGTACTTAAGGTTCATTTCCATGTAGGCTGCTTACCCACCAAATTATGTTGGAAATGTGATTTCCACTAGGATGGAATCTCATTTCCATTGGAATCTGGTGGGCGAGCGACCTACATGGAAACAAACCCTTATTGTGCAAGATTTTAGGGTAGCAGTTTTGAGTGGTGTGTTGATTTTGACACCATTTGCCTTAGGGGACAAATGATACTACATGACAAGTCATAGTGAAGACCGCTTTGATTAACATGCCACACCAAATCATATATATAGTGTATTGAATACTTCATTGCAAGTCTTAGAGTGTTATTATGATGTTGAATTCTTCATAAATAGAAATTATTATAGGGAGGCTCCAAAGACCCTCTCATATCTACAAAAAAACGAACATATTGAGCTTCAAGTTATTGACTTAGTGTTCTCATTATTGGGCTCTCCTCGAACTACATTAACTTACTATCAAAGGAGAGTTTCGGGTGACTTCTAAGATCTACGAATCCAGAAGATCTGATCCACCCCTCCTCTGACAAAACAAGCTATAATCAAGATATTTCATAGATTTCTGCCACTTCTGAATGCACTTACGTGACCCACGTCATGGCAACAAGCAAACCACCAAAGAATGCAAACTACACTCTCGCATTTCCGTCACGTTGTAATTATTGAAACCCACCAAAATCTACTAGAATGGATGATCCGAACCCATCTTCAAGAACCACCACCAGATCTACGATCCGGAAGATTTGAGAAGGCCTTCCTCCTCCCCTATGTTCTGCATCTCTTCTCCCTCGCGGAGAAGCTGCGAACGCTCGGAGAATCGTTGCCTGAAATGCTTCCGACCTTATTTTTGCACTCTCAGAGTGCACAATCCACCACCATGTGCTTCACTGAGGTGTGGAACGGTTTCTCCTTCTCTTCCCACCCATTTTGAGCTTTCACTCCTTCGGATTCTATCATGTATTCGTGCTCATCTCTCACAGCTTCGTTGAGGATCACGCTGTTTCCAGATTTCAAGAAGCTTGTGGAGTTTGAAATATGTCTCTAACTGTGGATTTAGGGTCCGCCCCTTCCGTTTTTCTCGATCCAGGAATTTGTGCGAAAGCTTGCGGTTTTGGTTGTTTTCTGAGGATTTAAACTAAGAAAATTTGAACTGTCCGGTTGACGCAGCAGGGTTTGAGTGGGATAGATGGAATGGCGGTGGTGCTTATTGGCTTTTGAATCGGGAGACCAGGGGGGAGGTAAGTGACTGGACAAAATCCTGCCACAAAATGTCTCTTTCTTAAAATTTTGCTTGCAAATTGCTGGAGAGAGAGAGAGAGAGAGAGAGAGAGAGAGAGAGAGAGAGAGAGAGAGAGAGAGAGAGAGAGAGAGAGAGAGATTTATCTCTGTAAGGATTTCTGATACGAGGTAGAGTGAAAATATGGAGCTGGTGTCTGGATATCCTGCTGCCAACATTTTTGGTTTCCATGGTTTTTGGATGGGTTAAGATGAATTTCAAAACCAGGTGACAGTTTCGTGTCAATCCATCACGTTAGGAATGAGATTTTCCCAGGACACAGAGGCATTTTGTGTTGCCATTAGATTAACTCAACAATCAATCAGGACACAATTCTGAGGATGCTCCGGAGCATCATCAGAATTCTCATACCTATGTTGTTGGCCTCAACCGCTCCGAGAAGACAAGTTGGGCAGTTAGCAGCAACCTACTCATCATCCTTATGCAACCAAATTCAACACAGACCAGGGGTGACGTTTGTCTGTGGAATCCAAAATCTTATTATTCTGAAAACCAAAACTCCCGTCTGCGATATTTCAGTTGCAGGTGAATTGCAAGCTTATACTACTAACTTTATTTATGTAGCACAAAGATACGGTCCAGCTATAGTAAGTTGTATGGCCCATTCGGAGCTGACGATGACTTTGTCGCAACAGGGTAAAGCTAAGCACCTGTTTCTTGGACTGTGTAAGTATACCCTTGTTCTTTACAGACTGTGAGATCGACAACTTGAGCTTCTGTGTACCACTGCTATATATTCTTCCAGAAAGATTCCACTTTTTTTTTATTGTGATGATTATAAACTTGAATGCTTGGTAGGTAGTCTACGATTTTGGGTAGATACTTATTACTTACCTCACCCTCCTGCATGGCTTCGATGTGTTCTTCCATCACTGCCTTTAACCTCTAACCAACAGTATGTACTTTTAATTAAAGATTTGGGCCCTCAAATATCTGACAGTGGTACATCTGAACTTTGAAGGTGCCAAGTAGGTAAGTAGATTGCTATTTTCAGGCATGGAAGCAGGTAGCGTGTAGCACCTGCGGAGTTCTTTTCATTTCCTTTCCTTTCCTGTTACCACGATGGAAAACAAACTCAATGAATGATGGCCTGTAATAACTTTAGCCAGAATTTCATCAGGAGCCAATTTTAGGATTTCCTCACTGTAGCAGGCTCTGGTAGTATCTACCTGTTGCAGTACGACCTACCCAATAATGTGTACTTATTTAATATGTTGATATTCACGATTACGACAGAATATTGCAATTTTAGAAACTGCATCTACCTCGCCAAGTTAGCATGAAGGTCGCCGGTAATTTGAATGTATGAAATGTAATTTATTGGCGTGCAACTGAAAAATGGCAGAATACATGTGCAAATATATTTAAAATATCTGAAATTTGTAAATATGAGAAGTTACCGCACGATTCATGTTACTGTCTTCCCCCCTTGCTGGAAGCTCCTTCTAGTTGACTGTGATGCTTAGTCCTGGTCAGGGTAAGGGGAGATTACGACTAAGTAACAAGTGGTACGCTGTTTTGTCTAATTAGTGTGGGCGGGAAATTCATATGGGTTGGAATTTAGTGTGGCACATATTAATTTTATAGTACTTGCCTTGGTTTAACATTAGTAAATTTATAGTACTTGCCTTGTCTTAAATTTTAGTCCAAATATGCAGACGAAAAAGCCCACACTAATTTCTCGCACTGGAATTTTCAGTGGGCCACTTCAAATTACAATAAACAATTAGTGTGGATAATTGGGAATTAGTGTGGCCCACACTAATTAGACAAAACAGTGTAGTGGTGTCCATTTTACTTGAAATACCATTCTTGTACCTCTCACATCATAACGAAGTGTTTGCCACATCACATGACTGGTGGCTTTGCAAAACACTTCTTGATGATCTGGTGAAATTCTTGTGAATCAGTGCCACTAAATAATACAATCCTCTGCACTTGATAATCGATGTGTTGTATGTTTGCTGAAGACATTGCCACTTCCCACCATGTATAGATTATATTTTTTAAATGCAGGGAACATCAACATCGTTGTATTTCTCATGCTGTCTGTGTGCATCTAACTCAGTCTGTGCAAGATCTGAACTTGTCTTCTTTGGTAATAAAGTGTGGGCGTGTTCAAAATTGAGAATTCACACCAGCTTCTTACATTGCCCGGTTTCCAATTTCATGCCTTCTCTCTCCATCCACAAACTTCTGCACATTTTCTATGTTTGGATCTATCCATCCTGTGGAAAATCTGCATGTGTTGCTACATTATCAGACACAAGCATGAAAACTTCCATGAGGGAAGTTATATTTGTGAGTGATGAGCATGCATATTTGAAAATGGACACATTGAAGTGATTTTGAACATTCGATGTTGTTTGCAGCAAATAGCATGTCAATGACTTAAGACCATACCAGTGATGCGGGAGAGGAAGGAAGGATGGCACCAGCGGGGAGGAGCAATTCCTGGAGAGCGGGGAAAGATCAGCGACGTGCCTGTTGCACCTTCAAGGTTGCTGTCTATACGGGAGTCCTTGCATTCACATGCTTCTTCCTCGCCTTTTTTGAGCTCGGGAGGAATGGCTACCTCACAGGTAGCAAGGGAATAGGGCAACAATTTGCAAGCATGTCGGGGTTGCAAACTCCAGAGCAAGAAGGAGAAACAGTGTCTGATCAGCTTGTTGTGCCTGGGAGGAGTGACACCACCCAAGTCGACAATGACGATGACGAAAGTACTGAAGGTGTCCCTGGGGAACCCAATTTCCCAAGCAAACAGGAAGAAATTGCAAGCAACGCACAACAGGAGGAGCTTCAGATCAATTCACACACTAAACATGACACAAATACATCACTTGGAGGAGGGAGTTTGGAGAGGGAAGAACAAACCCGAAGAGAGCCCGTAGGTAGACTTGAAGAGGAAAAGGGTAGTGATGGAGGTTCTGCAGGCACAATAGTTCCAGCAAGTGGTAACAGCACAAAAAATCCGCTGGAACTGGAGACAGATGAGTTGAAGCATGAGCATGAAGGTGCAACAGTGGACAAAGTAGTTGTTGAAGGTAAAGGTTCCTCCTACCGAGAAATTGTATGCAAAAATGCTCATGTGGTAAGAATGAATACTGATCAATCAATCAATCTTGTTAGTTATTGTTTCTTCCAGGTTGGGACACTTGAACCCAAGGCGGATCCTATGGGAACTTTGAGAATAAGCCGTCTTAAGGCCGGAATAGTACTCGGATGGGTGAGCTTCCTAGCACCCAATTTCTGGTGCGCCCTACCATGTATGGTCCACCCAATCATAGTGGGGGTATACATGTGAACCGGATATTTTCAACCAACCATGTGGGAAATCAGGCCTTGCCCTTGGGGGAGATAGGTGTTGGTGTCCGTTCAACATGTCCTCCTTCAAAAGGAGGCAGTAGTCTTCAGGGACCTTCTAAGTCTTGTAATGCCCTTTTCGGAATTACATATAGGCTTTGACCAACTTGAAAATGAAGCAACACCATAATTCATACCAGTGGCAACATCAGAGTTGTCTTCCTTCCTTTCTTTCTTTTTCCAGGTTTTGGTCAAGTTCTGTGTAGTTTTGTTTATCAAGAGGTTTCCAAGGTCATTTCTGAGTGTCAATTTTGTAGTTGCCAGTGCACCTCCACTCATTAGTGAAGGTGATGGTGATGGCGATGTTGATGTAGATGCAGATGCAGGAAACAACAACATCGAAGAGAATGAAGATTCTCCAGAAGAAGAGGAGTCCACTCCAATCCAATCCAAAGATGGGAGTGCATCATCAGGAGCTTGCAACATGAGCAGCCTTGCTACTGCTCTCGATTACGATGAGTTACTCGATGACCACATTCCTGAGACGGTCGAGGCAGCAAATCAATTTATGCGTGCACATAATATGACCACTGCAGAGTATGGCAACAAAAATGAGAAGATTGAGGACCTTCCTGTGTGTGCACCTGATCTTATACTCAACGCAACAAAAGACAATGTATCCATGTCCAAAGTGGACTGGAACATACCTCGTGTGATTCCTCGAACATGGACACCACCAAAGCCATGTGCAACTGCAGAGGAGATGGGAGCTGCCACTACGGGGGACACAAAAGCTGCCAGCCTGCGGGTGCGTGCATTGATTCAAAAGTTTGTGGTTGAACATGGAGCAGAACGTGTTGGTCAGTTACCAGGGGACGAGTTTTGCAAGCGAGGATTTGTGCTCGCACAGGCACAGGAAGATGGGTTTGGCAACAACATGTACAAGGTGCTCACGAACGCCGGTCTTGCTGTAATGCTCAACCGCTCCCTCATCATAGGTACCTTCCATAAGATTGATTGATTGATCTGAAGCTCACAAAGTAGAAACAAAAATTGCTCAATCGGTGCTTCCTAGTATTCTGATTTCCTGTGCTAATGAAACATTAATTTGCATCGAGCATTGGTTGTTTTGCATACAAAATCAATAATTTCTTTCCACTTGTGATGGTCCATGCTTGGAGGTAGGATAGTGTTTGAATTCGAATGAAGTGCAACCTGTTTCGGTGGGTTGAGGCCAAACTCATTTTAGCACCTAGAGATTGCATGCCAACATGAGTTTGACCCTCAATGAACCACTGATATAGAATGTTCTTTTTCGTTTAAACCTCCACACATGCACAGAAAACTTACATAACATGGAACGTGTTCTATGCGGAACAACCAACTCCGGACCAAAAGTCATGCTGAGTTAGAAGATAACTCTATCAGATGAATATGTTGAAAGTTACAGATTAAGATAAGATGCAAGAATGTGGTGATGTGCACCTGATGATACGGATTCTTTGTTGATTACTTTGACTGTAGCGGAGCGAGGCTCAGCGAATCCAGCCTACATTGGTGGATCACGAGTGATGAAACCTGCATTTGGCGAATACTTGGATTTCTCCAACCAGACTTTTTCAGTGAGAGAGGTGAAGAGGCTATGGGCAGTGCATGGGTGCGTGACGAAGCATAACCGGCCCCTTGTCATCTACTCCGACCAGGTTGAGAAGGGGTTTAGATGCACCAGATGTTTATGTGATGACTGGACCAAGGTCCGCTCCCCAATCATCCACTTCAAAGGTGCAATTGGCTCCGGAGTGTTGCAATTGTTGTTGAAAAATGCACACCCTGCCATGCGCTCTGCAGCTGCCGAGCTCTTAGGCAACCCTGCCATCCCTAGCTCAAGGCCAAATACATTTGGGGAGCTCTTTCGCGCATTCATAGCTCCTAACCCTGAGATACAGGAGGCAGTGAATTGGGCGTTACGAGGAGGCCCGGATCCAGATGTTGCATTGCATCTCCGCATGTTGCACAGTCGCACAAGACCCGCCCCTGCAAGTGCATCTAACTGCATTCATCGCATTGTCCGGCACAACATCGACCCTAAGCTTCTCAAAAGGTATGTGGAATATATTGGGCTTTCATTCCATCGCATGTTGATGATTCTCACATGCCAGAGAACTCAACTCACATCCTCTTGTTCAAATTGATAGCCCTTAACGAACTTTTGAATTTGGGCACAACATCGACCATAAGCTTCTCAAAAAGCTCACAAGGAACAGACTTAGAAGATCGGCATACTACAGTCCCACTTTGATAACAAATACAGGTTTGCAGAAATCGAAACATATTCCTCAGCTGTCAGAGCTTTGCATGTTTTTCATAATCTTTAAGGATACCACATGGGTGATGGGAGAGAGAAGGTCGCAGACCGGTAAGAAGGGAGTAAGATGCTCTCAATTAGACAACCTGCAAAATCCTTAGAAAATCTTGCATTTTCAGAACATCGTTCAGCCTTCACGGGGTTTTTCTCATGCCCCCAAGAATCAGGGTTGATGTACTACACCCCCCTTGAATCATACTGGGATTATTGTTCAAATTGGTAACCTTAAACCCTAAACTCTAAACTTGCTCTTTGTTTCTGCAGCAAGAGAAGGCCTCGTGTGGTGGTGGTAACGGACACTCCAGATGTTATTCCCAATCTCCAACGATCCCTGGGACAAGGAGTGGAGCTTGTCCGATTCGATTACCAAGCCTATCTAAAATCTGACACGAATCGAAGTGAAGTGATGAGCTTAGACCATGGTGTGCCGCCCCGCAGACGGATTAAGGACTGGGGATCCATGCCACGGTGGGTGGCTATGGTGGATTTCTTTCTGGCAGCTCGAGCCAGGGTTGCGGTTGTTTCCGGTGCGTACCGCAGAGTGAGCACAACTTATGCACAATTGGTTGCGTCCCTGGCCGCAGCATACACTCTCCAGGAAGATGACATCATTTCCCAACCTTCCTTTGCATATTACACGAGTTTTCAACCCAATCTGGTATCCTCCGGCTTGGCAAGTCAGTCTGGCTGGGGTTTCACTTGGAGGCCTTTCGGGGGCAAGCTTGGATGCAGGAACCAAGTAGCACAATGTGCACTCACAGCACTTATGCCATATGCATGGTGGGATGCACCATGGCAGTCTCCTATCTCTGCTGACATCCGCAAAGTGCAACCATTCGCAGGCATCGACTCCTCAGGTCAAGTCTCGGAGCGGCAGATGGATAAGTATTGCGAGCAAGCAAGACGAAGGTCGGTCCCATTGACAAGATTGGAAATCCCGAACATCAAACAAAACCTAACTTCAACTTAATCCTTGGTGGCATAGACTCTTTTCGGCCAAGTCTTGGAGTGGCAGATGGATAAGTACTGGAAGCAAGCAAGACGAAGGTCGGTCTCATTGAACGAGATTAGAAATCCCACAATCTTGCTTGTCTTTGATTGTGGTTGATCGACATGCCTCAGTTGTTTTGTACACAAAAATCAGCAACCATTCCATTCCTCCCATCACCACCACTGCGATTCATTCAGTACCGAGTGAAGACTGCCCTCAAATAAGGTAACAAAGTTTTGACCTGACATTTTTTGGTGGCAAAATGGGGTCCAAGTGCCCACGGTTTCTCCATGACATCTTTTTCTGCACAGATTCACAGCCTTAAGAATGCTCTTCTTGGGGCTGCAAAAGGCTAGAGTTGCCAATACTTGTGCTGTTGTGCAGTCTCAATTCAAAGTGAACTCAGAGATTGAGAACTGTGAGCTCTACAACTAGAGATAGTTAAGTTACTCGCAGATTATGGGTACGCTCAAATTCCTGTCCCCATGAAAATTGTAATGAGCAAATGCAGTAAATATCAATCGCTTCACCCACCTCAATCACTGTAGTGTCAATTGTGTTTATCTCAATTGCAGGTTGTGAACATGAAGAATCCAACGGTTATGAACATAGAGAAATGATGCATATGACATTGTACAGCAACTACATTGAAATTTGAAATCCTCCATGATATCTTTTCTGCACAGATGCAAATGGTGAGGCTACAAAGTTCAGAGTTCTCCACCCCAGCACTGGTTTATATTCCGATTATATCTTTGGATCAGCCTTTTCAAAGTGGACCCAGCAGCCATGCAGCTCAAAATAATCAAAGTATATCTCAATTTCTTATGGAAGTTCTAAGCAAGCGTATTCCAAAACCCATTGCGGTCATGTATGGACAGCTCTTTGTGCTGCCCATTTTGGTCTTACCCCACTTGGTTATTGTTTTTGGAGGACCATGTCACATATGCCTTGTGTATCCACTAAACCTGTAGTTGTAGGTTTCTGTAGTAAATCACAAACCGAAATAGGTGCACCTACCTTAGTTACTCGGAGATTGGGTACACTCAATTATGTCCATGAAATCGAGCAAATGCAGTATATGTCAAACCATTCTTACAAGTTTAGTAACTAGACATTATCAATTACCCACAGAATTGTCATTACCCACACAACTCCAAATAGTCACCCTGACATCCTCAAGGGGTTCACAGGCATCTGAGATGAAGTTGTCTTTGAAGAGCACTATGTAATCTCACTGGGACGATTAAGTTGCCTAAGCTTTTACAGAGGTGTCACTGACTGCTCCAATACCTGATAGAATAAATTATGAAGAATATCTTAGTGATGTTTTGGTATGTCAACCAATCCTACGCTAATGTAAAAATTTGTTGCAGCGCCTGATTATCATCTGTATTGAGATACTAACATTGGACAAGTTGCCATCCAAATAGTTTAGTCAGACTCTGGTTTACATAGATGCTATAAGTAATGCACAATTTGTTCCCACTTAAGCTTGAACAATTGCTACTCAATCATACAGCTCAATTTCCACAGTGAGATCCTTCACTCCTATATCATTATAAATGCTATGGACACTTCTCAAAATATGCTGCTCATCAGCACCTTCTCTAACCTGCAGATTGAAAACATTCACAGCATCAGAATCAAGGTGTGATAACTACAAGGAATTCTCATTTAGTCCAGCCCGCACTAATTTTCAAGACCAATCATATGACTTCTCCCACTATCTGTCCATCTGCACTGAATCAAGAAATTCGATGTAGCTAGAAGTACTATCCCTTCGATGAAGATGGAAAACTTCCATTTGAAAACACAAAAGACTCAAATGTTTCATGCAATGTACACCAGAACAATATCAAATCGATTCGTTTTACCTGCATAACTAATGTCCCCACAATAAAGCCTGGCACCATGTCCCAAAATCGTGCGTTATAGCACTGCACTACATCATCCAGCATCCTCACCTGATTAAACACCAGAAACCCAACTCTTATTATTGTACTGTCTTTTCATCATTAAACTGGTGCACACAAGTCTGTAGAATGAGCCATGAAGGAATAGGACAAAAAATAACTAGCTACTCAGTACATACTGTACTAAACCACTGCTTTTAATAACCCTGCAAAACAACCTAGAGGAAAACTTTCTCAGTGCAGAAGAAACAATAAATATATCTTTGGCACATCACAAATATCAACGGACGCCTGCAATAGACTGAAGAAAAAGTGGAGATTTCTGGAAGCAAAGGATGAGAAATATTGACCTGCCGGATACATTTATTCAGGGCAGCAGCTGAGGATCCAGAAGGTGCCATCTGTGACAGCATAGCTCCCGATGCTTGGAACAAAGGCATTGATGTCATGAATATGGCCACCGACACTAGTCCCAGGCAGATTGTTTCTGCATAGGTTACTCTGTTAACCAAAAACATGTGATAAGCATCATGAAGCACCACAACAGCCTAAATACCCAGAATCTTCTTGAAGCCACAAATACATTTGAAAGTCTTGGTTAGTCTTGATTAACAACACATCCTATTATTTCAAGTGAATCATGTCAGTACAATTAAATCTAGAAATAAAAGATACCAAACGCAATACTGGTCCACAAGAAACATTGGTTCACTCACCCAATTGTTAGAAGCCAAGATGCTAAGATAACCCCAGCACTGCACAATCAGAAAAAAAATGTGTTTAACTTCTTATGACCTACTTTCAAGGTATCCACTTTGTGGGATATTCTGCATCCCTCCTTTCAAACAAAATCCAAGTTTTTTTTACACAATAAAACGGCCTTAGGCAGAGTTGAACAGACTCTCCATTGCAAAAATTCTTATTCCAGATTTAGCCGCGGCCTAATGTGGGTGTCTATTGTCTTGTGAGCCATTTGAAAGAAAGACACTTAGATTGTCCACAAACAGCTCCAGCTTTCAGCTGGCAGATATCAAGGACTTTGCATTAGTGAAACCTCAAAGAGTAGTTGCATAACAGGTCAGATTAGCACACCCACCTTCGCACAGAATCTGAAAGAACATGAAGGCAAATAGAGTGAAGGTTAATATCCTGTGCTCTCCTGTACACTGCAGACAACCCACAAATTCATCTAATTTGATCTCCTGAAGGAACAAGAGACAACAATGCTAGAATTGGACAAAGACAGAGTGCTTGAGTGGGTACCAACCAAACTGTTTCCACATGTATCAGACAACTAATTCTAAGTCTCTGAAAAGTCACCCAACAAGCACATCCAAAACAGATAGTTATAGCACTCCTAAACAATTGTAGAAGTAATGTTTCAAAACAACTCATGCACTAACCAATATGTACTCGGGCGTAACTTCGAAAGAACCAAACTCCCAGTAGGTTCACTAGAAGATTTGTCACTGCCGACAAAATCAAGTAGTGCCTGCAACACGCCAAACAAAGACTGCTCAAGGTACATTTACACACAACCACCATGCCAGTGGTTGATGGTTGTACTTTACTTTCTTTGGTTCTGTTTTTTGAGGGATAAGATGCATTGATGACAACCACGACCACAACCACAACTACTCTACCTTGCCCAACTGCAATTCAAAGTGTAGTTGGCAGTAGTTGCGATCATGGTTGTAGTTTACTTTCCTTGGTTCTAATTTGTTTGTCGTTACTATGTAGCACCGGGAGAGAATTTCAAGACCAAAGCATGGGAGAGAGGATTTGTAGGAGGCAAATACTCTTACAAAAACTTCCCACTAGAATCCATAAACTGTTTGTCTCTACTCCGCTGATTGCACCAATACGAGGGGCGATCATTAAGGTCAAATGCACTGTTCAATTACAAGAGTAGTTATGTGTAAACCCAAAAAAATGGTAGTTGTGGTTGAAAGCGGGCCCGAACCACAACCACTTGAGTAGCCCTTCCAACACTGGAATAGTGCATATGTATAAAAACACAACGGCATCGTCTTCTTCTTCTTGCAAAGTTGGAAATGAACTTTCCATAGCAGCTGAGGAAAAAGACGACCAGCAGATAAAAAAACTCACTTGTGCTCCGCTTCATCTTGGACGAAGGCGTGCAGCGCTTCCACAGCAAGAGAGAAAGAGAGGAAAAGCAGAAAAAGCTGCTCACGCACACAGACAGCATGCTGTTATCCTGGACCACCCTGCCACCAGAGGACCTGCCTCATGAACCTCTCTGTCATCACTACTCATCAGTACACTCCATTTCTATTCTTTAGCTCCCTCACCAGATTTTTATAATTGCGCATAACAGAGGTGGTATGCTTCGTATGTGCTAATTCCCAACTTGTTGACACACATCAAAAATCATCCAGACAAAGTTTCATATCTACCACTATAGAAGCTCAATGCAAAGAGTTAAATTCATGCCAGGACTCGGCGATTGAGCAAGCTTACAGCGTTGGTGAAAGCCGATAAGACTTCTAACCTCTTGTACCTGCACCAATGGACTGATTTTGGGTGAGATCATGTTCTTTCCCTGTAGCTGAAAATTGCTAATGTTGAAATCTGCTAATCTGAGTTTAAAATGAAATGTCGGAACTGAATTCAAAGGGAGGGAAATCAAATGAAGAAGGCTGCCACTGTACCCATATGTGTATGCGTTATCAGGCGGCCGGTCAGTCCACATCATGGCAAAAAGAGAAAATGTGAGCACTCCGCACCCGAATGTCAAATGAAATGCATCAGATACGAGACCTGCATTCCAATTTCCACAACAACAACATCAACAATAAAACACTCATCATCACGAGCTCACAGGAGGAACCCGTTCCAGTTCACCAGGTACTACCGCACGAAAAATCATCACAGTCCCAAAAAGATACCATTATCACAATAAACCCACCACCTCCAATAAGCAATCAAGAACACTTAAACAAGGGATTTCCCTCCTTTTCTGGCACAGACACACTTAAACCCTGCTAAAACACAGCATGCCAAATCACTGAGAGATTATATATGCAGGTGAGTTCTTGCACACCTATCCGGCGAGTAAAGAGGCCGATAAGGAACTCGATGGTGGAGTATGCAATATTGAGGGCAATGAGGACGAGAAGCTTCTTGCTGGGCCTCGGTCCTGGTCTCATGATCCGCGAAAATGATCGCCAAATTCCCTCCACTGAGCCTTTCGAGTTATACATTTCATCCGAATTTTTCCTCGCCAATTGACTACTGTCTTTGGCATGATTAATCAACTCCCTCCCCGCCAATTCATTCGGACTTGTGTAACTGCCCATGGGGTAAACACGGATATAGGGATTATTGGGAGTGTCACCACCATCTCGAGAATCGAAGGAGGGTCCTCGGGATAGGAGCGAGGGCTTTCGAGCCAGGGAAGGGCTAGGAGAGAGGATCCGGCTCTGCTGTTTCTCAGAAACATATTGAAACGCTGCATTCCCGTCTTTAAAAGCGAGGGGAGCCTTAGCAGCAAGCAGTGAGGAGACGGGCGTAGAAGGGAGAAGGTTAGGGTTAGGCTTAGAAGAAGCTTCAAGCTCCCCTTGGTTCGTGAGGCTGAACCGTCCGGCGGGAGGGGTGAGAGGGAGCGTGACGAAGGTGAGGTTGGTTGCCCCAGACGAAGAGTCTTGCGAAGACGCGCGGGCTCGCCCCCCCGGACCTGGAGACGCCATAGCCAGGAAAAACCAACAACGGCCTCGCAACGGGCACAGACAGCATAGTTCTAGTTGTTGTGTGTGGGTTCGAACCCTAAACCAGGGGACCTTCCTGAAAGCCAGGGGCCAAATCTAGGCCGTTGCTAGATTTGAGGTTCGAATTACAATAAAACAGGTCGAGCCTGGAATCTAGGAAGAAGATGCTCTGGATTGAGTGATTTATCATTAGAATGATTTGAATGGAAGTCAAATATGCTCATTGGTTGCAAGGTACGCATGTGTTATTTGAATACTTTTCCTTCCGCACCCACTTCTCGTAGGAAATGAAACACCGTTCTGAGATGATTATGAAATCCAAATTGTGACCGTAGCCATTTATCTCATCATTCTCAGTGCTCATATGAATATCTTATTCATTATCAAAGTGAAGGATTTTGTGCTCATTAAGGGTTGGTTCACATGGGGTCCCAAGTCCCAAGTCCCACTCATGTCAGCAAGTCCTAACATGGAGACAAAGTCCCAACTTTTGAGCCTCAAGAAATCATTGGAATTTAGTTTATATTCATTAAAGTTGGATATTGATTATTTTATGCAAAAAATCTCAAGACATGTGTTGGAAGTTGGGTTGAGCATGAGCTAGACCCAACTCTCAACACAAGTCCCAAGCCTCGCCTCCAAAAAAAGTGTTGTCGTGTAGGCATCCATGTCATACTTGTGACTTAGGACTTGGGACTTGGGACCTGTGTGAACCAACCCTAAGTGGTCATACAGGTTTCCCCAATCATGTTGATTATTGAGTCTAAAACAGTTAGCATATTTTGCACATGTAGTCCGATCTCTTTTAAAACACGTGTGTTTTTTATGTTTGTTTAATCCATGCTTAATCACGTACCATTTAAAGATAGGTGTTCAAAGAATTGCTATGTTGGACTAGTAGACATCTACCTTAAGTCAAGTCTTGTGGCTTTATTGGGGGCACTTCCAATGCCATTGATAAATTGGTTGTTAGATTTCATTGGGAATTGTCTCATATGGTTAGCAATTGTGTGAATCGATAGGATCATCATTTTAAATTTCAAAAATTGGAGATGATATGCGAACATTATAGAGGGTAAAATGAAGATTCTCTTTCTTTTAAGTGATCACGTAGTAGGCCTAGGACTCTAGGAAGAATATGCTTTGGATCATGTAATTATTAGTAGTATGGTGTGAATGGAAGACAAATATGCTTATTGGTCAATAGTCAAATCAGGTGGTCTTGTTGTGGGCACTTCCAACTCCACATACAATTTTGGTTGTTGGATTGGATTTGGAATTGTCTCATCCAGTTAGCAATTACTAGGATCATTGTTTTCAAAATTAATTTTGAGATGAAAATGTTATAAGAGTGTAAAGTGGAGATTCCCTTTCTTCTAATTGATCACATAGTAGGTACAAGAATCTATGGATAAGATGATTTGGATTGTGTGATTTATTGTTAGTATGATGTGAAGGTAATCAAATATGCTCATTGGTTCTTAGTCAAATCATGTGGCCCCAATGGGGGCACTTCCAACTCCCACATACAATTTTGGTTGTTGGATTGGATATGGAATTGTCTAATCACTTAGCAATCGTGCGACTGGGATCATCATTTCAAATTTTAAATTGGAGTTGAGATGCAAATGTTATAAGAGGGTAAAGTGAATATTGCCTTTCTTCTGAGATCACATAGTAGATCCTCCTAATTATGTTAGCAATCAAACATAGAATGGTGTTTATATTTTGAGCACGCAGTCCAATATTATCATGACACGTGTTTTTTTGGTGTACGTATCGTATATGACTTAGTTACACCTTACCCTCTAAATATTACTACGTTCTTGAATGTCTCCTACTAAGGACGATTACATGTTGCCGCTTACCGTTACTATTATTGGTTACTAGTCACTAAATACAATGTCTACTCCCTGCAAGGGGTGAAGTAGTTTCACATCCAATGCCACTATCCCTTAGGGCATGGCCAAGGATGTTTTATGAACAAACACTCTATTCACTATGGCCTCCTTTGGAGACCAGAGTTCTTCTTCTTCTTCTTCTTCTTCTTTTTGACTTAGTTACATGTGTTTGATTTAAACAAGTGTAAGATCCATATACCTTGATGGGTGTTGATTATCATGTAAGTTGCGCCTCATAATGAACATGTCGCTTCAAGTTCACCCGCAAGTGGCGCTTCCTCCCCATGGTTCACATGATTAAATGATCAATGCCCAATTTTAACTCCCATTTCAAGCACCCTCATATCAAGACCCTTCAACCCCTAAATTCATAGGCCCATTTTCAAAAAAGATATAGCACTACATATGAGTAAATTTTGTTTTACTTCAAGGAGCGCAAAATTCTAAAGTGAAATCCTACATAAGTAGGCAAATGTATGTTTAAGTTGTAACCAAATTTCCAGCATGATTGGACCATATTTGGATTGGTGAAGATTTTTTGCATGAAAAAAGAATGTAAATAGAATATTCCATCCACTTTTTTTGCTTGTGGCATAGATGGTATGTATTCATTAGCAGGTAAGAAGATTCAAAGGAAAGTTATAAGAGGCACGTGATTGAAACACCCCTAGAATTTGGTTTGCATTTAGGGCACTCAAATCACAACTTTCTTAATGGTGTAGAATCTACAAATCATGTCTTTTGCTCAATCTCAATGATCAAAGCATGCAATGTAACCCAACTTAAACATCTTGTGAAAGGAATATCTCCAACATATGTTTGGGATTGATGGTTTGACCTTGTCACCAAAAATCAACTACTTTGTGGTCACCGAAACAAAACAAGAGAGGTGAGTTCCTTTTGCATCCCAACATGTGTACATGTAATTTGTTTAGCCCTTACTTGACTGAAAGAGATTGTTTTGAGCATGCACCACAAATAGGGAGAAGTTGCTAGTTTTGTATGCAAATCAACTGGTGAAAAATTCATATGGACCCACTATTGAAGAAAGTGGGATGTGGATCAAAGTACAAATACGTTATTGCAAACATTTAATAACAAATTTCGGGTAGAAAGGTAGGAACCTCGAGGGCCTTGGTGCACTCAACATAGCCGTATCAACCTGCATGGGTGTACAAAGGGGGTATTATTTATTGAATTGTTGTACATATTACCTATACATAGGATAGTACACATGTTGTTTTTATGGATTGGTTTTTGCAGGAATTGCGCTTAATCAACACATGTGATGGACGATTCTATAACATAACATTTTTCATACTCATAACAATGTCGTGTAGAATTGATAGTATTCCATGTAGTATGAAAGTCTAATATAAGTCTCACAAAAAAGGGCTACATTGAACCTCTTAACATATTTTGACTAAGGTCCCACTTGTTTTAATTTGCCTTTACAATTGTGTGCTTTGTAGACTATGAGACTTAGGGTCACTTTACACCGTGTCCCATGTCTCACTCTACGAAGTCTCATGTAGAGGAGAAGGTCCCAACTCCCAACTCCACGGGTCCTACAAATAAGATGCATTTTGTGGGACTTGGGGTGCCAAAGCGAGAAGGGCAAAGTCCCAAGTGCACGTCCTAAGTTAAGTCCCATACATTTGACAAAGCCACAATCCTTATTTAGTCCACTTGACCACTTGAATATTTAAGAATAACTCTTATTAGGCTTCTCAAGCATGGTTACAAGAAGGGAATACATTCTTGTTGTTGTCCTCTTAATGGTTGGCATTTTATTTGTGCCAAATTGACAAGGATGGTTCACCAATTAGTCATATTAGTGTGGGCTACCATTTAGAGTTACATGTTTATCATTATGTAACTAAAACATAACAAATAACGTCAAAGAACATGAAAAAAATTACATGATTAAAAATCATATTCTCTATGAATATACACACATGCATACATATAGAGAAAGATGTACTAACTCCAAATGGTAACCCACACTAATAGGACTAGGCAATCAATGTTATTTTGAATGTTGTGGAAGGTATAATCAACAAGAGAAAAAACTATGGCAATTTCCAAGAATGAATGGATGAGTGGACCGATTGCTTTTTGATTCATACGTAGAGGTCATTTCAATTGTGTGTGAATTACATACAGGTTTAGACCAACTCAAAAATGCCCATATTCATGCAAGTGGCAACATCAAAGTTGTCTTTCTTTTCTTTCAAATATGTGCGAGGGTTATTCCATCAAATTGTAAGCCTTAGAGTATGGGAGGGGTATTGGGTGGAAGCACGGTAAAGTGGACAGCTCTTGATCCTTGCTCAGGTTTAAGTGAAAGTGATCCAAAACTATATACTAACTTTGAATTTTATGGAATAGAAATTCATAAACATTTAGAAAACATATGAATCTACAAAGCCAAGCAATTTATGTTCACAAAAAATAATTTCAAACAACGTATATGTATTTTAGAAGACGGTGCAAGTGGTGGTGCAAGTGGTGGTGCAAGTGGGTGTCATTGAAAAGATAATTGTCTAAAACTTGTTTAAAATACAATTACATTACATTAAATTGATGAATTTTTGAAAAACAAATTACGATGACCTCAAGTTTATAATGAATTCAAGGAATATGAAAAGAAATTCCAAGTTCAAAATATTTAAGGTCATGAAATTTACGTTCAAAACTATATTTAGTCAGTTGCTTTTACGTGTCACTTTTGATGATAGGTTTTGAAGATCTCATATTGATATTCTATATTTGAGTACCTAACTTAAAAATAGAGGTCATCATGAAAAATAATCTATTTTAAACAACATTTTGCTACTACTTATAGGCGTTTGACCAAGAAAATCATGGCTTTCATATACCGGAGCACTGTTTTGGTCCACTTTACTATGCTTGCACCCTATTGCACATTTTAAAATGTGCTACTAATGAATATTTTCAAGGGTCTACTGAGAATTGCCACAAAAGAGAAGTTATCACAAGGCATCGTTGGAGGATCGCATCAATGGGGTTTAAAAACGTCATATTTAAACATCTTACGGTGAATTTAGAAGTAATCCAATACAAATATAATAACACACAACATCTCATTGTTTTGATGAAAAACTTGATATGGTTGGCTAAATCATAGATGCCGTATAATGATGGGAAGTTGCATTGCTTGTTCTCCGAGTGGCAAGATTGTCAAAATTTGTCATTCATCTTTTGGAAGTGATCATCACAAACTTTTGGAAGCAAAGTGGGGACAAAATGCTAATGTAGTCATTATTGACTTTGAATTAATTTCATAAATTTCCAAGGAATGTTGTGTTAATTGCACAAGTCTCTCATTTTCATCTACTACCGTAGCTCTCTGGCAACTTGGGCAGAAAATAATAAATTTTAAAGTTGCCTAAATTTATGGGAAATTAATTTTGTTGAGTGTCCAAAAAAAGAAATAATATTCAAAGAATGCCTAAAATCATAATAATGCAAGTGACATTTACTGGAATCCAACAAAGTAGCATCAAATAACTTCAACAATTCACGCAACATTGATCTCACTCATGGTCTAAAAACAATACAAGTAAAAGACAAACTTTAAGGTAAGGAATGTTGGCTAAGGGGAGTGTTTAGGTTAATCGTAGCCGCCATAGATGAAATTAGGAAAACCATTCATGAATCACGGAAATGACTTGGATGAATGTCTAACTTACTTTAAATTATTTGTTGAATCTGTCCAATTTTAGAATTTTATCTTATGGGATGTCTAACTTACTTTCGCACTTTAATTAATTATTAGGCAGAAAGGTGCCCAAGCTGCTAGAGAGCTACGGTACATGCCACATTATATACAGTGATACAAAAGATCAATATGTGCATCATGATGTCATGACATTATACACCACTCGGAACGAACAACACATACATTATAGAGGGGTTTTATGAGGGTTATACAACTCTCTTTGGAAAATTGTGACAATAAACACTTGTACTTGAGTGCGACATGACAAGGCTTGTAGTTATGAGCAAACACCAAACAACATAAGTCACAATGAGATTGGAGCATATGCTCAGTATATAAACACCGATACATAAGTTCTCTTATGAACACAATTGGGAGGGTGTATGTAATTTTTTGAAGAGAAAGATAATTTTGACTTTGACTTTTCATAAGTACTACTCTCATCTCCGATTCCAAAACTTGAAACAACAATCTCCGTGTCAAGTTCGCATTTGCTAAAGTGGATGAGACAACTCCCAATTTGACCCAAGATCCAACACTCAAAATTGCATGTGGAGTTGGAACTGTGAAGTGTCTATAATAAAGTCACACACCTCAACCTCTAAAGGTAGAGCTCGACGTTTTTGTCAAGGTAGTCCTTTTGATTGACAATACCAATGTACACGTTTGCGTTATAATTTTATGATTTTAATATGTGAACGACTTAAAATTGTGTGTAAATCATGCTACCTTTACAAAGCTTCCATCCATATGGTCAGATCTACCATAAGGTTTTTTTTTAAATTAAATTAAAATTTTTTATAGACAGAAGACCTACAGGCCAACGCCAAAGCACAGGAGGCAGTTAACCACCTGGCAAGTTTCTGTCAAGTAGAGAGGAGATTTCACAGCCGGGAATCGAACCGCCAACCTCTTCCTTAAGATTTGGGTATCTCTCCACCATCATCCAGTAGTTTAGGGTCGTCTCGGACCAATCTACCATAAGCTTGTGAATTAGACGATTTTGAGAAGCTCTTGCGTCGGCCTTTAGGGGTTAATTGCCTGCCCCTCAAATTTAAGTGTACAGTTGAAGTGGTGGGGGTGGAGATGCCCTCAGGGGTTAACTAGCGCCTGGAGAATCCAAACCGAAACCCTAAACCCTAAACCCTTGGCCCTCGCTGCACTGTCCCGGCGCCATCTCTCGCAGGCCAGGGCTGGGCTGCTGCGTGGATCGCATCGCAGACCTCATCACACATCACGTTCCTTCATCACATCAATACTGCGATACCTAGGTAGGTATCCATCACAATTTCACAACCAAGTTTCGAGCCGGACTGCCAAAAAAAATCCGTTGAAACGGGACCCAAAAGGTGCAGAGCAGAGCTTGTCCCGTTGCTCCACCGCAACATCAATACTGCGATACATAGGTAGATTGGTAACCAGGCTACCTAAATTTGTGGCTTCCTAAATAGGTAGAAGGTGGTTGGCAGTCTGAGTGCCAAAAAATCTGGTGAAACTCGGAGCAGGAATGGTGAGGGGAGGGGCGAGCTTGGTGGAGAGGGAGCCGGTGTTTTCGAGCGATGGCAAGCGGTTGCTGGTGTGCACAGCGTGCACAGTCTCAGTGTACAGTGTAGCCACTGGGCTGCTTGTGACGCAATTGCGAGGTCACACAGGGTGGGTGACCAGCGTGGTGGTGGTGGCGCAGGTGTCTTTGCAGCATGCGTGGACGTCATCCGAGGATGGGACCATTCGCATGTGGGATTACAGCACGGGTGCCTTGCTCAGAACTGTCACGGTGGGGATGCCCATTCACTCTATGGCCATTCCTGACCTTCGGAAGCCCGTGGCTGCTGAGAGGGCGGATGGAAAGGCCAGGAACTTGGTGGCTTTCCTGTCAGTTACCTGGAGTAAGGAGGTCAGTCTCTCTCTCTCTCTCTCTCTCGTGTGTCCTTGTTGACTGATTTTTGAGATAGAGAGAAATGTGAACTGCTACATGCCTTCGCGCAATTGCAGTCATTGTGGAGGCACGTCCTTTTGATTTGGGTTCCAGAAAACAACCTTCTGGGGCGAAGAAATTGCAGAAACAAAAGGGTTAGGGTTGAATGACCATCGACCACGAGCAAAGCATAATGGAAATGGAAAGTTGACCTGCTACATGCCTTCCAGCAATTGCAGTCATTGTGGAGGCGTGTCCTTTTGATTAGAGTGGCAGAAAGCAAGGATCAGGGGTGAGGATGCAAGGAAATTGCAGAAAGCAAGGGTTAGGGTTGAATAATCATCGGTAGTAGGTAGTTCCAGTCATGAGCAATGCATAATGGAAATGGAAATGAAAATGCGACCTGCTGCATGTTTTCCCGCAATTGCAGTCATTATGGAGATGTGTACTTTGCATTAGAGTTGCAGAAAGAAAGGATTAGGGTTGAATGACCATCGATGGTAGGTAGTGAAATGTGAACTGCTACATGTCTTCCCGCAATTGCAGTTATTGTGGAGGCATGTCCTTTGTATTCGAGTTCCAGAAAGCAAGGCTTTGGAATGAGGAGGTGAGGAAATTGCAGAAAGCAAGGGTTAGATTGAATGGCAATGGATGGTAGGTAGTTCTAGTCATGAGCAATGCATAATGGGATTGAAAATGCAACCTGCAACATGTCTTCCCTGATACGTATCATGGATGTCATGGAGGCGTGTCCTTTTGGTTTGCCTTGCAGAAAGCAAGGGTTTGGGATGAGGAGGTGAGGAAATTGCAGCAAGGAAGGGTTAGGATTTGACACGCCATCCATGATACGTAGTTCTAGTCATGAGCAATCTAAAATGGAAATGGGAATTTGCAATGTGCAGAAACAGGTGCAGAGTTGGGATAACTTCACCGGAAGAGTGGTGTTGCACAATCTGACAACAGGGAAGCCATTATTAGGACATTTAGCAAAGATGCCATTTCCGCAACCCCTATATGTGGCTCCTTCAGGTGGATTGGTAGGCATGGTGGACACACGAAAAATTTGGATATGGAAAGTACCACGAGGGACTTTGGAGGGTGCAAGCTCTATCCCATGTACATTGTTACATCATAGAAAAATGATGACTGCTCTTGCATTTGACAGCACAGAAACTAGGGTAGCGGCAGGAGACGTGAGCGGTCGCATCCTCATATGGGAAAATGTAGGTGAACGAGACTTTGTAACAATAACTAGCGATGGAACAGGGAAGAGTCCTGGCAAGAAAGGTCTTACCCCTCATAAAACTAAAGAAGAAATTGTGGAGAGTGGAGGAGTACTCTATGAAGATGATGCGGGATCCCTGACGACTTACCATTGGCATGCTCATGACGTGAAATTTCTACTTTTCACTAGCGACGGAGTTCATCTTTTGTCAGGTGGATTGGAAGGAGTGCTGGTCATTTGGCAGTTGGAGACAGGAAGGCGTCAGTATCTACCCCGTCTTGGTGGCCCGGTTGTTTCGATTGCTGCTTCGCCAAATGCCTCGTTCTATGCCATCTCCTGTTTGGACAATGCAGTTAAGTTTGTGAATATTGGGAGATTGGAAGTTGAAAGAAGTATCCAAGGTATAAAGCCCCCTTTCCTACTTCCCAAGGAATTAAGAGTATATCCTTCAAGGGCATGCGTGGAGCCTCAAGAAGGGAGAATTGTGGTACCAACACATAATCTGTCTCTCCAGTTCTATGATGCAGCCAGTGACCTGCATGTCACTGAGTTACAAGTAACTCCTCGAAATTATATTACTGGTGGTGGTAGGAATGGGCAACAAGAAGCACCATCCACATTTGTGACACATGTAGCATTCTCAGCAGATGGATCAAGCATGGCAACTGTTGATGTGCGGATGGCAGAGCAGGAGGTTGGTGGGGGTGCTTGTTTAAAGTTCTGGAATCGGCAGCCTGGAAGGCTGCAATATTCTATGAACACACAAATTGATGAGCCTCATGGTTAGTGGTAGATGCATCTTTACTCTCTTTATCTGCTAGATAAGCTAAGTTTCATATGCACAGGCGAGGATGCTATCCAGAAGAAGTTTGGATCTCAGAAATCTTGAAGGTGTAGAGGTTAGGGTTTTCAATTCAGTTGGCTTCCAGATGATCCATCACTGTATTGCTAATGCTGTTGGGTATTTGCACGGACCTTGTTTTGTGACCGACGATGTAATGTTGTGTGCACAGATATATCTTCTGTTTTGTTCCACCCACAAGAGTTTATGGCTGTGAGCTGTTCCGATATAGATTTTAAAGTGTGGGTCCCAAGTTCCCATAAGAAGTCATCAGTATTGAGCTGGAGGTGCCGCTCAGTTGGAAGTTACAGACAAAAACCTATCCTAGCAGCAGCATTTTCTCCTGATGGAAGTCTTCTTGCAGTTGCGGCATCGGATTTATTAACATTGTGGGATCCATCTACAAATGGTTTGATTAGGGTGCTATCGAATTCACCCCAGTCCCTACCCATAAATCATTTGGCATTTGTAAATCAGTCAAACTGCTTGGTTACAGCCACATCTGGAGATAGGCCACTTCTGACAGTTTGGGATCTGAAGACTCTCTCTGTGCAATGGAGCCAGCAGATTCATGTGGAAGCTTTAGCTGTGGACCCTGCCAGACCAAATTTCTCGGTATTGGCTGGAGTTCCCTCTACATCTAAGACCAAAGGTGTGTATTTCTGTCCATTTTGCAACCTTGCAGGTTTTGTGCAATCAAACAAACTCCTTGGCTCGACTTCTTGATATTTTGGGTAAAATGTTATTGCAACCAAATAGCACACGTTCTATCTCCTCATTTTTGGTATGTGACATCATGTGACAACCTGTTCTGCATCATTTGGCTTGGTGTGCAGGTGTTCACTACGGGGAGGCTATCCTGGTTTTGTTTGGTGTTGACAGTCCTGTTCCGCTTCGGTATTGGACTGTACAAGATGGAATGGGGGGCACAGTTCTCTTCTTTCCAAATGCACCAGCACGTCCTGCAGTACAAGGAGATGGGGACCAGGCGACTGGAATGGAGATTGTGTCATCGTCTGTAACTAGCAGCCTTGCTGTAATCACAAAGGGTCGGGAGTTTGCCTTGTTTAATCCATACCAGGACGAAGATGAGCCAGAGCGTGTATTAGAGAACACGCCATTATTGGATCCAATTTCTTCCTCGGTTTTCACAGCTATGTATGGCAAGACGTCCAAAGCGAAGAAGAAAGACACACCTTTGGAGGTGCGGAGTGCTATTGGAAAAGCACCATGGGGTACAGTGCTAGATTGTCCTTCACATGTTTTTCCTCCTCTTAGTGTAGTATGTATTTCGTTCATGGATCATCTCTTACAAAAACGAACAACTGTGTGATGGGTGCCATGACTGTAAACCTCTTTCAATACATTTTTGACATGGTCCTCCTCCCTCCTCTTACCAAATCTGCAGGGCAAAGTCCCTTGAGTATAAATTTGGAGGTGGCCTTGTCCTTGGAAATTTCTAGTAAAACAAAATGCAGGTTATTTTTTCTCCTAGTTCCATTCTACCTGTCTTACTGCTATATCAATGCAATCGATGGTATCAGAGAAATACCAAAGAAAATGGTATTGTTCCCTACATTATAGTCGATTCAGGAAGTGAGAGTGCTGCTTGCCTCGAGGTAAGCATGAGGAAAATCAAACCACATAACAGGTGTCTACAATCTAAGTTCATGCTGTTGATGTTGATAACTGAGATGACTATAATCTAGTATAAATGGAACTTGCGGTTCTGGTGAGTCTCAAATTCCACTGCATAGATGTGTTTGTTTGCATTCCCGTCGATATCCTTATTCATCAAAGACACATGGTGTCTTTCCAGACCCGAGAACAGGATCACTGGTGTAATTTTTGTTACATGATCCTATAACCACATCATCCTGGGGTATGGAACTCAGCAGTACCAATGGAGCTCAAAGACTTGTTTCTTCCCAGTAGATTCCATTGTTCCTCCTAAAGTCTTTATAGCTGATTCAAAACACCTTCACAGAGAAGTGGATCATGTTTGTGAAATGGGTGAAGAAATGGCTCAACGTATATTTTGTAAATTTCCTCCCAGAGGACAATTCAAGAGCAAACAAAAATTTCCTCTTTAATGCAGCATATGTCTGCACAAATCCAAAAACAAAATTGAAAACTTGAAGTTTCTGTCTGTTGTACCGTTGAATATGGAAGATGGTAATTGTTTTCAGCTTATAGTCAAGCTTGCTTACACATGAATTGTAGAGCAGAAGTCAGGTAGTAGACAAGACTAATAGATTATTTAAGAGCCATGTACGTCCAAGTTTCCCCCAGTGCATGTCAGTGTTTGCAAGTGACTTACTGCATGAGGTCGCCAGATGATTCCACCTAATGAACAAATTTTTATTATGGACATATATATTACATTTGTCCTTTTTCCTGATGCTTTCTGAGCAAGCCATGCTTGTAACGTGGATTTAGAATAAATGGACCTGAGATTAATAGGTTCAGAAGGGAGTTGTAAATGTGGCCAGAAGTGATCCAGGGATCTGTATCAGCAGGCTTTTACATGCAACCATTTCTTGACGTTCAGTGTTGGTATGTCATGGGTGTCTGAAATCATGTGCGATGAAATGTCAGTCTGTAAAAGGTGCTCGTGATATGATTCGGATGGCCAGAGAACAAGTGACCTTTCTTAGACCCTTCTTAGTTGAGAGAGACTCAAGTGAAATGAGTAGTTTATGTAAGCAAAAGTACATATGGATAAATATTGTGTTCTAAGTTTCATAGTGGCAGAGAAATTTGTGTCAGTGGGGCGGATTTCTTTTGTGGTTTTTGAACCTATGTTGAGGAGTAGGTATATTTTGAGAGGTCTTTGCGTGTACGAATTCTTGATGCTGTGGTTTGTAGCGATTTCATTCATTTATTCAGGAAGAGGCCTAAACCTCCAACCCTAAACCCTTCTTCTCTGAAGCCAAGATTATATGTGCCAAACATTCAAAATTGTCGAGAACCATCTAAGTGGATGTGCTTACACTTTCTCAATGTTGAAAAGACCTACTTACCTGCTCTCACAAGAGAAGGAAATCCTCAAGGTTCAATTGAATCAGAGAAGATCTCAAGACAACACGTGATTGATGTACTCTGCGATGTGGTTGGTGCACATTCAAACCTGCAGATTGATACACTACTTATGTACTCTGGCAATTAGGGTTTCAGGTTACGGAGTAGGCATGATGTTGCCCCGGAGATCGGTCCTTGCTCTTCTGTCAGCCACGAAGCTAGAAATTCTCCCTAAAAGTAGAGGTGAAAATTAATTGATACTGCACGAATCTGCCGCTGCCACTGCGAGAGAGAGCATAGAAGGAAGAAGAGGACATAATCCTGGCAGGTGACGAAATGGCGATGTCTGGTATATTTCCCGTGTTGCAACAAGTTACAGAATTGCACTGCAGATTCTTCGAAGGCAGCTCCTATGAAATTAGGCTTGATGACTCCGTTTCATTCCTTGCAACGGATTTCAAGTTCATGTAGCATAAAGATATGTAGGCAGTGTCTGTCTGTCTGTCTGTCTTCCTTCATTTCAACATGGACAGCGAGTCGACATAAGCCTTATGCTTACCTACATTGAGTATGCTGATAATTTACAAGCGAGATTGAATCAAGACATAGGTACAGAAGATCCAAAGCTTACTCTAGTGTCTGTCTGCAACGAGTACAAGTCTTACGTGAGAGAGAAGGGTTAGTAGGGTTTAGGCCCTAGGGTTTCTGTCTGGCACGATTCACCTTGCTGCTGCCATGACGACCCATGTACAACACCTGTGAGTATAAGGTACTCTGGAACGTGGAACTTGTATCAAGTGCAAGCTGCTTTGCGACATATGATGATGTTGCGCATCTTCATAGATGGGATTTGGCATGTGTAAGTTGAGATACGTCCATCGTGCACAGACGGTACTCTCTCTCTCTCCTCTCTCGTCACGGATGGTACCAATGGAGGGAATGTCGAGGTCTTCAACGCTTCACGAAGTTTACGAACCCTTACAGTGCATGATCGTCATGTACTTACAATCAGACACCTAAACAATCAGTTGCACATGGCAGGCTGGGCGAAGAAGAAGCGATAGTAAAGTAGAATTTGATGAAGAGCAAAGTAAAGCCAGGGAGAGGTTTGTTTTAAACTTTTCGAGGATAGAAACATGGGGTGTAATGGATGCATGCGGGGAATTATTTTAGTAGAGGGGACCTTTTTAATGAAATAATGGCCTGAACTACTACCAGCCAAGGATGTCGAGCTTCTTTTTCGCACCAAGGAAACATTTCGTAAGAATGAGGCCAAAATGCATTAATGCTGCAACCTCCTCTCCACGTACTACTTCAAGGTGCCGAGCGAGCTGAGAGAAAGGAGCTGTGAAATTTTGACTATTGGAGCAGCAAGAAATTAGGGCTTGAAGAGGCGGAGTCAGTAAGTCATCAATTTCTTATACACTCCGCCTCATCAGTCGGCTCGAAGCTCGGCATGACACCCATGCCACCAAAATGATCGACTAGTCATATTCATGTCCATGTTCATTTAAATTGGCAGGATACACTCGAGTCGATGATTTTTCATAGCACATGATGGTGTTCAATTATAACTCCGTTTTCATGTTCGTCTGTCAGGGAGAAAGCGATAAGGCCAGCTTTCCTGTTTTGTGATGTTCTAAGTTCCTCCAACTAATTCTGTCTGGTTGCAAAGGGTTAACCTGGCTGTCATCCACTACCCTGATCTCCGTGATTCCCACCCTGTATTCGTGTTTATTTGGAGATAAACCGAGGTTAGACAGTCATGTGTAAGACGAAGCTTGGCTTATTCTCTTAACTTAATAAACTTGAGATGGGAGTAGAAATAGGCGCTGATGAATCCTGATCACTGTAATTACCAGCCAGGCATATCAGTAGTATTGCGCGTAACAAGGTACCAGATTAGAGGAATGCATACATCGTGATGAGCAAGGTCCCATAAAGGTAGGTTGGCTGTGGTGCGCAGATCCTTTACTTTCGCAGGGAATCAATCCAAGAACTCCAAAACCCTTTAGCATCTCCAAGGTATTTTCAAAGTAATTAGAAGAAGGTCGCTGGAGCCTGGTATGTAGCCTTTTCAGACGTGTTGATTCTCCAAGTGGGGATGCGTGCATTTCTTTCTCACGCCGCACCTTCCGTGCTTAACCCATGGTAAGTACTAAGAACGAAAACACATACTTAAAATCTTCTCCCCAAAAACTACTTTCATCATTCTTACTGCATCCATACAGGGTCCCACCCACTCCACTACACTCCGAAATGGGATAAGCTATGTCAAACAAATCATCATCACGACCCCACTGAGTCCGCAACAGTATTTCCACGGCGTCTTTGCCTACATGGCTGCCATGTAAGTGCGGCCAGGTTTACAGCTCCCCAGCCGAAAGTAAACTTAAGAAGTGCATATCTTGATTCCGTCTTAACCTAGTCTTGAAGCACCGTCAAGGACAAAGAGGACGATATTTTTTTCCCTGCAACAACACATGTGTGAAGGACTTCACCCAAAAGACAGTTGAAAGCCTGCCTCGACTCTGACCTCTCCATCCATAGCCTGTGGCATCAGTACTACTGTCATGACTCCTACTACTACATACTACTGCTACATGTAACTTTCACTTATGATTATTACTTGTGGCAGGGGGAGCTTGCTGCCGCTGGTGCTGCTTCTCCTTTAATTGAATTTCCTCCTCATGCGGCAGTGTGGCAAAAGAGACTTTCAGGATACCGTCATGATCAATCCCACCACACGATCGACGAAGCGGAGGCCAACGGCAACAGAATAGTAGTGGTGGACTATAAAAAGAAGCAATTAGGCCCTGGGGAGGGATGATACCATCATTCCCACGTGGACTTTTCCACCCACCCCACACCAAAATCGGGTACGTCGTCGCACATACCCCGTGAATAACTTGCAAACAAAATAAAAAGGGGCGACAGGTGGTTCGATAAACCAGGGGAACAAGTCACCAGACAAGACGTGTCGGCGATAATGGTGCAAGTGCGGCATGTGTGCAACACCAAAAATAAGTAACCACAGTATGAAGGTAGGAAGGAATTATAGGGAAGGAACAAGCAACAAACAGATTTTCCTGTCAGTAGTCTACTAATTTTCAGGAGGCCGGAGGCAGGTAGGTTTTATTAGGTAGGCAGAAATTAATAGCATGCATCTGCATTCCTCCACCATTGATATGTTCAACCTACATGGTTAAGTTAGGTTAAGCCAGAGTTATTTTAAGGTAATTTACTTGCTTGCTTGCTTTCTTACTTTACCCCAGATCAGCGGTTGGCTCTTCCAATCCTTGCAGAATAGTACGCAATATATTGTGTGTACGCGCCATGGCTGCATGTGGGATCCACTTCCACCCCAATGCGGAGGCGCCTGGGATCTTGTGCGGCTTGGACTACTGGAGGGGCCAGAGTCATGCTGATGATGATGATCAATGTCTGTCTGTATTCATATAAATAAATATTCTGGCGATGATTTCTCCCTTTATGATTCCTATAACAAAACAAGGAGGGCTCATGGGCGGCAGCACTAGAGTACTGCTGCCTCACGCAACATATAAGTTATACAACAAGGCTGGCCTCAAGTAAGAAGTAAGTAATTATAGCCTTTGAGTAAGCGAGTGGGAGTCTCTGTCGAGTCGGATGTCCACTCACTTACTAATGTATTACTTGCTTATATAAAATTACCTCCCTCCTCCTTCTCCTGTCACCGATCTGTCTGGGAGGCTGACCAATGCATGAGCCACAGCAAAATCTCAGGGAAAAAGTGGGCCACCACCATAATCTGCTGGTCATGGTTGATGCATGGTGCCTTTCTAATTGTTGAATGGATGCATTCCTGGTGAAACTCCAGCCAGCCGCTTCTTGATGAAAGGATAGAAAGGAATAGGTGGCAGCCTGCGCCATACTGCCACAGCAGGCTCGGAGTTGGAAATGAATCCGCCCCTCCCCGCGGAAGAGGGCGCATGGGTTGCAGGGTACGGCGCCAATGCTGGTGCGTGAAGCATCAGCTCCTTCTACAACTGATGCAGAATTAAATGATGTGCGTTAAGTCGTGAGTTAAGTTATGTAAGTAGTTCCCACATGCAACCAAAAATCCCCAATCAATATATCTTCTTCACTCATCACCACGTCATCCAGTAACGATCTTCCCCTGTAGTCATCAGAGTTGGTGAAGATGTTGTCGCAGTGTGGCCATTGATCATAGGCAACTGCTTCACCTTCTCCAACGAGCTCTGCAGTCATCGATCTTAGCAGTAGCAAAGAGAGAGAGAAAGAGAGGAAAGTTTGAGACCTCGTGTTCACATTGGATAAAGAAAACAAGGGGAAGAGTTGGAAGGAAGAGTTGGAGCTCTTTGCCTTCTGTTGTTGATGTTGTTGCTGTTGCTGTTGCTGTTGTCATCACTCCTCCCATTGATTGATGCTTCTCTGACTTCCATTCAGAGGTTTTTCGTTGCCTACCTATTGACTCTCTCGGTGTCCTCTACCATCTCTCATCATCAGTGCGCTAAGCGAACTCCTGTGTTGGCGTTACTGGCTGCTTTTATTGTCGAGGGCAAGAAATTGCGAAGATCTCACAATTAAGGCTCATCGTCCACTCCCCTTTTTCTTGCTCCATAGACCTTGACAAGTTGGACTCCTTTCGTTACTTTGGTGTCTCCAGCAGCATCACAAAGAGTGGAGGAGAATTGGTGCAAGGAATTCCGTCCTCGTTGAAGATATCCTCCATCGCTGGGAAAAGTTTGCGAGGGATAGGAAACGCTCGAGTGGCTGTACTAAACCTGCATTAGAGCTGTGGGACTTTCAACCTGATCTCTTTCTCTCCCTCTCTCTCTCTTTCTCTCTCCTTTTCTCTCCAGCAATATGTCTCCACCGATACAGTCTTTGTGACATTCCTAAGATTCGACTTGGAGCAACTTCTTTCGATGGCAGTGCAATCTCAATATCCATCCAACGCCGGTCTTCCTGATTACAACAGCAGGTGGTGATCTTATCTTGGTGTTACAATTATGTGTACAGGGATTTATGTGAGGGATAAAGCTGGCAGTTGTTCTGAATGAATTGGATCTTGGATTCTTGGATTCTTGGGAGGAAGCAGCAGCCTTGCTATGTACCTACCATGATAATTATATATTCGGAGCTGATATCTGAGGTTCGAACGCCGGCTGATTTTGTTGTTCTTTGAATTGGAACAGGACCAGGGCCGTAGTGGGAAATGAGGATCGCAGCTACCTGGCAGCGGGATTGAACCAAAACACTCTCCTGAATAAGTTTCAAATTCAGCCGCCTCCTGCAATGGGAGGATCCAATCAACTTCGCCTCTTCAATCAATGTAAGGTTTCAAGTCGTCAGAATGATGATGTTTATGGGGTTTTTCTTCTGGTGACAGAAGGTCCATACTTCGCAGGTTTTCACGCACAGTTCGTTCACTTATGATGCTCAGCAGCACATGCTCGGTGTTGTAAGAGTCGATTGTCTTCTCAATTGACTTTTGCAAGGGATTTAATGTGACCTTGATGAAAGAATATCAATTCTTGCGTCTGCTGGTGGTGGATCTGAGTGTGCAATGGTGGCTGAACAGTGGCAGGTGCACAACATGGGCACGCTACTCAGCTCCCAAGACCACTGATGAATGATTCGGAGGTCGAGGCTGCCAGTAATCTTGGATCCAGGAAGAGAGCTCGGGAAGCAGAAGATTTGCGAACTCAATGGCAGCAGCACCATCAGCACTTGCTCATGAACGTTCCAGACTTCCAGCAAAACACTGGACCTGGATCTGTCGTCAATCCTCATTCCACAGGTGTTTCTACCGGATTAAGATTGACATTCGAAGACGACCGGATTCGTTCGAGCTCGCCGGTGTTCACGAGTGGGAGGGTTGAAACCTCGAAGAACGTGGTTACGAGTGCGGTAGATGATTACAGTTCCCACTTGCAGCAAGAGAGAGACGAAATTGAGCAACTTCTGAAAATTCAGGTACTAATCAAGAATCATCACATGTGTATAGCTAGCTCAATGTTGGTGTCGGATTCCTCCACATACATTCCACATAAAATTTTCTTCCTTCACTCTACCAAGTAGTCAGTCAGGAGTGTGATTTGTGTATGAATTGACCGATTGCACGATCCCGAATTGGTGGTGGCGATGTGAATTTGATTGGAACTTTCTTGTCTGAATCACAGGGCGAGCAATTGAAGCAACTCTTGGAGGAAAAGAGGCAAAGGCATTACCACCAACTCATCGCAGCTGTGGAGGAAGGATTCTCACGCAAGTTGCGTGATAAGGATGTCGATCTAGAGAGAGCGAAACGTCAAAATCAGGAACTCCTGGATCGGTTGACACAGCTGGCTGCGGAATCACATCATTGGCAAGGCAAATTAAGGAACACCGAACAGGTGGTGCACCAATTGAGGTCCGGTCTTCACCAATTCCAACAACAGCCGTGCCCTTTGAGCAGGGAACAAAGCAAAGAAGGTTGCGGAGACAGCGAGGCGGATGATTGTGCCTCTTCCCATGTGGACGACAGGTTCGACGCACACATCCGGACGTTCAATGAGAACAAGGAGCTTCGGGAGCAGCGGACATGCAGGGTGTGCAGATGCAACGATGTCTCTATGCTTCTCTTGCCATGTCGGCATCTCTGTCTATGCAAGGAGTGCGAGGGTCAATTGATCGCATGTCCTCTTTGCCGGATGCCGAAAAACGCCAGCGTTCAAGTTTACATGTCATGACACAATATTACACCGGCATCATGATGATTACATCATTAGCTTGAGATCATCATCATCATCTTCATCATCGTCAACATACTTTTTACCAAATTATAGGAAACCTGCAGCGGGGTGGGATCATTTGGCGCTCTAAACCCTGGGAGGAAAAAAAAAACAGGTTGCGGACGTACGAGTGAGCTTCCCTCGTGCATCAAATTTTTTTAGCACATTACTTAGATCGTGCTTCTTTAGGTCCAACTCGTCACTATATGGAATTTGTGCATTTTAAAGCGCTGTAGTCCATCGAGGTAACATAGGTTGAACACACCGGTGGATCATTGGATGCAGTGTTGAAGTTGTGCAGTCGAAGAAGGTTCTAGTGCCCACTAGAAGCCCTAACCAGACCAGACTAGAACTCTACTCTCTGTAGGTGTATATGCAAAACTTACCTGACCCCCGTGATCATTAACTCGGCAAGCGATACTGTAAAATTAATTGAATTCTAAAAACTGCAAGTTCAAAAGTTCAAAAGGAGACTGATTTCTCTGCTGCCACAATTTCAATCCTTCCATCTCTGTCCATTCCTTTCCAGGAGTTTAGTGCTCCACATGTGAAATCTCTCCTGTTCCATGAAATCACACGTGATCTATCTTGTCCTACAAAATCACATGTGAGCCAACCTTGTGATTTTTTTCCCCAATGCATCCAATCTGCTTAAACGTTTGTAGTGAAAGTAAGACAAAAAGTACAATTATTTCCGTTCTGTAGTATTAAGGCAGACTGCGGTAGTCAGTGCCAGATTTTCTGCCTGTCGAGATTGCCTCCAAGGAAATACGCAAGGAAGTTTGCAGAGAGTGCAGGAAGCACGAACCCCATGAGGCCAGTAGCACGGGGTTGTAGATCAATGCTTCTTGTGTGTTGTTGTGTGTACGGGGAGGGAGCCTCTGTCATCACCAGCTACTGCGGGTAAAAGAATTTAGTGTTTGTTACAACAATTCCCCACTCCCAACCCATCACTATCAATCCAACCCCCTTGCAGTACACTACAATACATCACAATACATTACAACAAAATACAGGCCAAGGTGAAAAGTAACATGCAATTTGTGTCTGTCCGTCTGTCTGTCTGTGTCTTCTGTCTATCTGTCCGTCCGTCCGTCCGTCGGCGTTGGCGAGCAGTAGGTGGATCATGACGGCACGCCTCGCATGAAGGTGGGGAGGGAAGGTGGGCGTCACCTCGCAATTATAACGATCTTGTGGTGTTGTTGTGGCGTTGTTGGTTGTTGGCATCCATTGCATGGCTTTGCTTTGCTTTGAAAGGTACGTCGCATTCATGTGAGGGTGAAGTCTCTCGACATGGCTGACGTAAAACCTACTCTAGAGTGCAGCGATGGTGTCCCACGTCAGGTCTGGTCAGGTGGTGGAAGAAGACGATGGTGGTCGTGTTGACCATTATTAGGGTTTTAAGAGACTTGGTGAAGGCTTGTAGAAATTGTGCACTTCATGGAATGAGGGGGGCCCTGCGTTAGATCAATGCACACGGAGAATCGATCGACTGCTACACTAAATTGGCTAATTAGTGTGGGTTACCATTCGGAGTTACGTGTTGCTATAATGTCTTACCGACAATATTGTTTTTAACCAACTAAGTTGTATTACATTCTTCGTTGTGCAGACTAACTACTTGTGTTATTAGGTTAAAAAAAAATGACACTCTTAGTAAAATGCTATAGCAATGTGTAACTCCAAATGGTAACCCGCACTAATTAGACAATTTAGTTTAATGTAGTTTATAGATGAACCGCTTGAGTTTGAGAGATAATCGGTCAAAATTCAAGACTTCAAGAAAATTACCCATCATTTTACATGAATCTAAAGAATATTCCTCACATTAGTAAAGGATAACCAGAAGATCACAACATGTATCCGGTTGGACTTGGAAACACTAGGATTTTAATTGATTATGGCCAGATGAACATTAGATGGGTGGGGTGGGTGGGGGTCCAACAACAAAATGGAGCAATCCTATTGGATGCAAGGTGGAAGTTGGACCAAAGGGGCTTTTGGATGAGGGTCCAAGACCAAGAGGGGAGGTAGAGGTGAGGTGTCTCCTACACGGCATCGTTTTGGAGAAGGAGCGCTAATGACCTGAACTAAGAAATAAGCTCATACAAGAGTTCATGTTGTGAAGAACCATTTTGGAAGGGTAGGGTCCAAGGGAGGGTCCGGTTCAGGGGTTCAATTTGCCTCTCAAATTGCTTCAAAGTGGTCCATGTGTGCTTGGATTGTTGGACCCCATCTAAAGTGCCCCTTATATAGCTTATTCATAGATTGAGTCCCTTGGTATTTGGAATGTTAAGTGATCACAGAGGCTCACTCTTCCGACTGTGTTTATTGTTGACTTAGGATGGTGTCTAAGGTGTGTGTCTACCTAATACGGTCACCTATCTTATGTGGTATCCTTTTGTTGGGTTTTTAAGTGGTCACTAAACCCCTTCACATAACCACTTAACCTCTTTTAACTTCCTCATGATCTAATTTCACCTATTTCACCTACATATAAGGGTAAGTATGTACACCTTAAACCAATAGATTAAGCATTGAGCATGCTTTTCTATTATTTTAATAATTATATATATATATATTGCAAGATCAAGAGGATTCGAATGCACTAAAGAATAGATCATTCAAATACCGAATGCACTAAAGAATGGATCATTCAAATACCGTATGCAAAAAATATGAAGATTCAAAGTTTCATTTTTAGACGACCAAAAACTAACACCTATATCAGATGTTCGTGTGGTGTACATCCTCATAATTAATATGTACCAATTATACAAGATTTATGGGTGTTGGTTTTAGGCCAGGTGTTGGTTGTTTGGTATACACACCTTAGATCATGAGTGGTGCACGTTGACTTCTTGTCAATACACAAAAACGGCCAAATCTTCAAAGGCACAATCTTCGTGGGGAGGCACCACAAAGATGTTCGAATTTTGGCATAAAGGCAAAATGAATTGGGTAGGAAAGGCGGCAAGGTCTCTTCCTCTCCAAGTGACCACATAGGCCCGCCCAATGAAATGAACGAAATTCGGAAAGTCAAAAGGCTTTTTGGGAGTAAAAGTGCATGAAGATGATTTCAAACATGCTAACATTGATGATTGAGCCTAGAATGGTTAATGTATTCCGAACACCTATATTTCATCATAACATATGTTGTTTTGGTGTTTTGTTCTTGACCACATTGCAAAGCGAATTTAAAATTCAAACAACAATCCCAAAATCTACATAACAATAGCAGGCAATATGCGTTTGTTCATGTGGACCCCGAGAATATAACCATGGGATGTCACAGCTGGTGCAGATGCAGACGATGCATGGGATTCTCGAGGAGTACGTGGCAAATCATGGCATCCTAAAGAAAACACACTCTCATGACTCTTGACAAACTGAGAAGAAAGATTCGTCAAATGAGAACACGAAACAAAGGGATAATGATGGCCATGGTAGCTTCTTGGTGAACATTTGGTCCTTCCATTTGAAGGTATGTGAATCAACAAATGCCACATTCGACTCCACCTTTACTTACACTTTAGCATCTTTAGCTCAACTACAAAAGAATGATGGGTGCAATGAGTTGTTGGTCACTTTTGTTTCATGGATCGGCAAGCCTAAGTAGCACTCACACCATCACCATTTCTCTTTCCCTTTATATTTTCACTCGGGACTTGGTGGCCATGTGGCTTTTGGGGAGAGGAGAGTGAGGTGGCTCTCACTTGCTTTTTTGTAACAAAAGAAATGTGTGGCAACAAGGGTGATATTCTCATTCTTAGTAGAAGCCCTCTTGAAATCGTATTTAAGTGAGTCTAGACATATTTTCAAATTTTGGATTTTTAAGTTGATTCAATTTTATGGGCAGATCTGTAAATGCATTTTCAATATACCTAGATTTCATGAAAGTTATGTAAAGTCCTTAGTGATTATTTGAATGTTGTGTTATTGAAATATGATGGGAAAAAAATATAATTTTTGATGTTCAATCTATATAACTAAATATTAAATAATAAAACAACTACTGTAATAGTCTTGTAATCAAGTTTGCATATTCTATTGGAAGTTCCTACAATACAATCCTATCGTAGGATCCTACGATAGAACGCAACATGTTGTAATTTTGGACTTGGAGTTAGTCGAATTTTACTTAAATACCAGTTATTGTCGAAATAAGTTTTGGTGTAAGGTAGATGGGTCTTAAATGGCTGCTTTTTCCAACCATCCCACTTCTCCAAGGATATGAAATATGTACGGGATGGTTACCAAATATAGATCAAGGCCGTAGACGCTCGCCTCATAATCTTTGGAGCTCATTTGAATATCTTATTGGTTTTCAAAGTTGAGATTCTTGTGCTCATGAAAATGTCATATAGGTTCCCCCAGTTATGTTGACTATTGAATCTAGAATAGTTATCATATTTTGAGCACGTAGTCCAATCTCTTTCAAACATGTGTTATTTTTGTATTCATTCTTGGAGCCACTCCTAACCATTTACCATTCAAATATACGTGTTTGATTAAGATAAGTAACTGAATTAGGCATGCCTACCTTAACATGTACAACTCACTAGTCTTGAAACTACTTGGAGGCTACATAAACTTTTGTGGCATTGTTAACTAGCCTTGAGTCCAGAAAGAGATATCGGAACTCCTAGTAGTTGTGCATGTAATGCAAGTGGGCCTTTCTTGCGACACTTTTCTCTTTGCACCCACTTCTCATAGGATATGAAACACACAATTATTGTGAGATGAATAGCAAATCGAAATCATGCATGTAGCCATTTGCCTCATAATTTTCAAAGCTCGTAGGAATATCTAATTCATTGTCAAAAGTGTAGATTCATATGCTCATTAAGTGGTCATATAAGTCCTCTCAATCATGTTCAATGTTGAGCCTAATATTGTAAGCATATTTTGAGCACGTCATCCAATCTCTTTTCAACACATGTCTTTTTGGTGTCCATTTTAAGATCCACACCTAACCATACATGTGACACCACTCAAATATAGGTGTCCACATCATTGCTATGTTGGATTGACATTGATTTACCTTAGTGATAATGCCTTCAGGTCACACGGGCCCCTAGATAATGAGAAGTTCAAGCACTTGCGTTCATAATTATGCACAAAGCCATATGTCCTTAACTTCTTTTTTTACTTTCTTTTTATTGAACAAATTGATGAATCAATTGCTAGAGAAAAAAATGGCATAGCAACATGTGAGGTGAATGTAACATTAATCAACACATACCTTTAGTGGGTGGGCCATGGAATCTTAGGAGTATAATCACAACATCTTGCACAATGTCTGGGGAGATTTTTAGGCATAATCAGTCAAAGTCTTAGTGTTTCCAAGCCCAACCAATTACATGTTTGTGATCATTCGGTTTTTCTTTACTAATTTGAGGTATATTCTTTAGATTCCTTTTAAATGATTGATGATGTTCTTGAAGTCTTGAACTTCAACCAGTTATTCCTCAAACTCAAGTGGTTCATATGTAACTAGCGGTCGGTGCTCCCTATTCATTGATCTGGCAATTTTTTACACTGCACGCTACAATGTCAGCCTGGTGATGTAGGAAGATCCTTACTCTACTGAGTCATGTTATGAAACTGGGGCCCCAAAGGACTAGGATATGAGGCCCCCTAGCTAAACTTTTGTCCTTTCGCATGACAACTAAGTTGCCCCAATGAACGAACATCTTCTTCACACACCAAATTGATGGAATCAAAAGCATCGAGAATACATACCCTATCCTATTGAGCAACTACATTAGAAAGCTTTCTCATAAACACTTTTTTGACTCTTTTTGCCACTCCAAGAGCCTACCATAACCCACCACAACATTCCGGATAATTTAAAATTTTGACCGTTTGTTTTGGTCAAAGACTAAAATTGTATCCTTCTCCTTCCAACTAAATCATGCTTTCAAAATTCAACCCATGTGGCTTTCAGCCTTTTATTGCACATCTAATTGCAACACTTCACAATGATGGAAAGGAGCATTTATGCATGCAATGTGGGAGAGGTTTAACCCTTAAAGGATGTAGGGACTCAATAAATGGTCAAGTACACAATTTATTTGGGCCTTATCAAGTTGAAAAAATCATATGTTATACATTTATGTGTTGAAATCTTAGTTTATACGTTGTCTTATGTCAAGGAGAAAACAAAAGTATATTCATACTTGACATTGGTGATCAAAATACAACGCATGTATTTGCACCCAAGGGCACACATGCTGTGTATTTGAACTTAAACACATAATAAAATCGAGGTGTTTAACCGACTTAAAACGTGCACTTGGAGAACAAGTTAATTTAGATAGGGTCACTTTTGACACATTTAGATAAAAATGAAAGTTTGTAGCTCAAATACGTTATTTTGTGCATGAAGAGGTCCGGTGTGGGCCTCGCAAACATTTAAGGGTCAACGAAATTGAGTTGGTAAAGTGCTCATGGCCTCAGGGGATGGGAGGCGACTGGGGTCTAGGTTAATGCTGGACAGGATGGGGCAGATCGATCTATAAGATATATGGGTGTTATTTGGTTACTTTCTTAATCAGACCCATGTATGCAATTGGTGTGTGGTGAGGTGAAATGAAAAGAACAAACACCATAAAGACACATGCCTAGAGAGATTGGACTACATCTACAAATTTTGTTACCTACTCCACACTCAATAATGGGCATAATTGGGAGGACATGTGTATCTGATTAGGGAATCAACACACTTGCACTTCTGATAACCATAACTAAATAAGGAGAACTCGATTCTCAATCTGATTTTTTTGATTTTTTTTTTTACATTTTGTTAAAGCTTCAATGTAGGTTTGCTAATGCAACGCAAGTTTCATTGTGTAAATTTAATTGGTAGAAGGGTGAGAACATGAAAACCACACCGAAGAACACCCACATATCTAATGACATACCTTAGTGCAATCCCATCTATTTCCACTCTAAACCTCTTCACAAACTTTCCCATAGATCAAGTTTGAGATGACCCTAAACTACCGGGTGATAGTGGAGAGGTACCCATTTCCGAATGGAGTGGTTGGCAATTCAATTCCCGCTGTGAAATCTTCTCTCTACTTGACGGAAAAAAACTAGCTAGGTAGATAGGGAAGTCAAGAGCCCACCCACCACAAGGTAGGCAGTAAACCCCACCCTGCACCAAGAAGATTCTTGAGCAGGGTAGGACCAACATGCTCAAATGCACATCGGATTGCCCGACATTGGTTTTTTTTATTCCCATAGATCCATAACAATGTTCTGTGGGATTGACAATATTCTGCAAAATAGTCCATCATTCAGGCTGAATGTGAGGAATATTCTGCAAAATATTGTCAGTCCCATAGAACATTGTTATGGATTTGAATAATGTTATGTCATTTTAGTTTTGTTCCCCATAATCAAATCAAATGTTGCTCACTATCTAAGCACCCTTGTTTTAGCTTTGTCCGGTTGACCTTCGTGCACGTCATATTTCCCACCTTTGTTTATTGTATCTTGTGTTGTTTTGCAACTCTTTGAGAGCAATAAGGTTATGCATAAAGTGACAAGGGGATGATGGTCAAAGCCATGAATCTCTAAGGGGAAATTCTTCAAATCACGTTATTGGTATTCCTCTATCGATCGAGTCGTGAAAACAAAAACGCTACTCATTGAAGATTGAATTGTGGGTCAAGAAGAGCGGGTTCATGATTTCTGACACAACCTTGAGTTTGAGGCCAATGAAAGACTCCCGAAACCAGTGTCCGGGGGCATTATTGGGCATAAACGGTCAAAATGCTAGTGTTCCCAAGTCCAACCGTTACATGTCGTGATCTTTCAGGTTTTTCCTTTATTAATTTGAGGCATATTCCATAGATTCCCCTAAAATGATCGGTAATCTTCCTGCAGTCTTGCACTCCAATCAGCTATTTCTCAAACTCAACCGGTTCATTTGTAACTAGTGGTCGGTTCCGCCCGTTCATTGGTTGTGAGCTTTTGGTGTTCTTTTATTAATTTGAGGTATATTCCTCATATTCCTCTACAATCATTGGTAATTTCCCCTCGAGTCTTGAACTTCAACCGATTACTTCTCTCATGCCCCGATCACACCAAACTTTCCATCCAGTTCCAACTGTGAAATTGTTGGGGATTATGTTAAAAAATAGATGTTGGCCCACAACTTTTCACACTATTACAGCCAGAGATGTCGACGGATGGTGTCAGAACTGACTGGTGTGATCAGCCCCTCAAACTCAACCAGTTCATGTTTAACCAACAGATGGTTCTCCCCATGCATTGCCCAACATAGACATCACCATGCTCCATGTGAGCAAAGGTGACATCATCCTCTTCCATAAGGCCGAGTAGATGTCACCCTCTTGTTATTCAAAGTTTTGGAAAAAAATAAAAAAAATTGATATAAGTTACACATAGGAATACCGAAAGTGCCGTTACTTTTGGATGAACTCACTAAGGTAGAAAAATGGAAAATGGTGAAAATGAGCTGATTCGGCCACAGAGAGCGGCTTGAAATTTGCGCAATATTTTTCAGAGATGAAGCATTGGGAATGATGAGGAAGGCAAGTTGTTTCGTGATTTTATTCCCTTTAAAAAAATAGTTACACTTTCCCAAAGAGGCAAGTAAGTCAAACCCCCTATTTGTATAGTAGAGTCTCTCTAATTGGAGCATCAAAATATCCTACTACATACGAATGCATACAAAACGGTTAACTCAATGGTACCCAAAAGCGATCTCAAGTTGTATGAAACAAGACTTATCCAATCAATCACTGCATCCTTTTTGTGCCACCACTTCTACAGTTGGCCATTTTGGGTCCACGCAAGAATCATTCTACTCTTAGTCTAATGCACTAGTAGTGGTAACTCGCCGTGTTCTGTTTTTCTCCCTAGGGTAGAGGGGCCCATAACTGATCACTTAAGAGATTTTACGCTAGCTCTAGAGAAGCATAAGGCGGTGCAAACTTTTCCCATGTAGGAGGGATACAAATCAGGAGGACCGCAAATTTTTCGGTAATTTTATTCCTTGAAGTAAAATTACCGTGAAATTTTGAAACCAAAAGTTGGCCCAAACATATTACCAATGTCTAGAGACTACCATAACCACTCATTTTAACCGCTTATTCCTCCTCACTTTAGCACTCGAAACTAGGACATGTGTCATTATTGGCACATTTGGCACTATTGGTTCCAACGTGTCACTATTGGCACATTTTGCACTATTGGTCATTAATGGCACTATTGGTTCCGGCCTAATCAAAATTCAATCCCAACCATATCGAAATTTAGTTCCAACATGATCGATATTTAGTCCCAACATGATCGAAATTCTAGTACACTAGAGATTGCGGATGGGATCTTGATCGGGAATAGGCACTCCTACTAAAATTATAATATACAAGCAAGTTCTTTGATGCAAAAAAAAAAGAATTCTTGTCCTTTTGCATTAAAATAGGAATATGGAGGGTATGCATTTTCTATTTGTGCATCAACTCATGACACTTGTGATTTCTATGATTTCATAATCCTAAAAAGGCACAATACAAGGGTGATGTAGTCTTGTCACTCATTCAAGGCTACTAGTCGGATGCAAAATCCTATATCATCTCCGAAGATCATAAAACCATCCAGTGGGCATGAAGGAGTCATTACGGGAATGCGGCTCCTTACACTGGTTCTCTCCCACTAGATGGGCCTAGATCTATGTATATGAATCGGGGATCTACTACTGTAGTAGATCTTAAAACTATCCATTGGCCCCCACTTGTAAGGAATTGGGATCCCACAGAGGCAACGTTCATCATAAGTTAACAATAAAGAGCTGCACATCCATAATTAGTATAATATTAATATTAATAAGTCACTCCTAGAATGATCATAACATTATTCAGATCCATAACAACGTTATGTGGGATTGACAATATTCCACGGAATATTTCCCACATTCAGTATGAAGGTGGGGAATATTCTATGGAATATTGTCAGTCCCACATAACATTGTTATGGATCTGAATAATGTTATGATGGTCGTGCTCCAGTCATACATCTCTTAGGGCCACTTCACACACGAGTCAAGAGCCATGACCACAACATTGTGATAGCCCGGCCACACTGGGGGACCAGCCAGGCATCCAACTAGCCCGGGCGATGCGGGGGCCCCCGCAGCAGGCGATGACTAGTGTAGGCCCATACGCCAGAGCCGGGAGGTGCCCCGACTGGCTGGCTGCAAGGGGGGTGATGTTTATCTTCCCACAGAAGTTGAGATTGCAACGTTTGGAATCTATTGTTTTTCAAAATTTTAAAACTAATTTCAAAAAAATGCAACTCATAATTTTTTTCCGTGTTGTGGTTTTCTTCCAAATATGTAAAATTAAGAATGTGATATGTATCTATGTGTTAGAAAATCTTGTCCGTTTAAGGACCATACATAAATCGTAGTTGAATGTTGTACAAAAATGTTCACCTACTTGGAGAGTAGCAACAGTTAAGAACCCCCATAAGGTATAAGATAAGCGTGCCTAATTTGGACACTTCCCTTTATGAGACCCTATAGTTAAGCAGTTTGTGGTTAGGTGTATGTGAGAAGGCAAACCAAAAAGACATGACATGCCTAGAAGAGATTGAACTACATGCTCAAAATTTGTCAATTATTTCGGTTCAATACCTAGTCAAGAGTCCAAGACTTATCGTAATTGGGGGCACCTACATGGCCATTCAAGAAGACAAGAAATTTTCACTTTTATAGTGAGTGGGACACTAATATGAGCTTCAAAAATCATGAGGAAATGGCTACAACCTTGATTTGAATTTCCTAATCATTTTACACTAATTGTGTGTTTAGCATCCTAAGAGAAGTGGGATGATTTGGAAAATTAACCATTTGAGTTGAATCTACCTTATTAAATTAAGGAATTAAGGTTCCACCATCATTGAAATGTAACAAGCTATGATTGGTAGAAAAGGCCGAGACGTCCCACTCCACTCTAAGGAAGTTGGAACCAAGGAAGTAAACCTACATGGAGTCCTTGCAAGGGATGAGAAGGATAACATTCCATGGTCTACAAATTTTGCATCAAGGCCACCTCAAAGAGGTGGGACTGATGCAGATAATAGGGCTACGCCCCTTTATATGATATGATAAAGTTGGTGACGCCTACTTAACTAAAATGCCGCGTAATTGCTCTTTGCGCTTCCCCCATTATATCGTAAATCTGAATAGAATGCACCATGTCCAAAGTATTAAGGACGGGCGCGGAATAGATAATGAACCCCCACAAACATTATGGTTACCAGAACCTAAACCTGGCATGTCTACCAATTCCATCATATCCGCCAAAACTTGGTTCAATCTTTTTGGAGGGAAAGGGGTATATTCATGATATATTCCATAAATTTGATGGATATTCCTAGAATATACCTAATATATCCACAAAATTCTAGTGCCCTATATTTATGTGACTATTTTATTACTCTCATTTCTCTAGATTTTATTCCACCCTTTAAGCACATAGTTCTTAGTATCTTATAAGAGTGACCTCCCCGGGAAATGTTGGTTTCAAGATGGAGTTTCGGTTGGCCGAGGTATTATAGTTTTGGCCCTTGACATGTGCCTAACCTTGGGGACTTTGGTTTCAAGGTTGGCGATTTATTATAAATGTGGTTAAATAAAAATGTTTGCTTTTAGGTCCAATCGGAGATGGCAACTCCCAGCCTTACAAAGTATCCTTTGTGGATTGGATTGAAGTTGAAAACAAAATAAAGAAAAAGAAAGACAACCAATCTTGAAACCAAGCTCCTCAAGGTGGGTGATGATGCTTGGCACCTATCAAGGGGGAGGGGGAGAATGTTGATTGCTATGTACAGTACAACATGGACAATTCTACTTTAAGCCAAATTTACTCCTATATCGGGGTCGGAGACATCGAACTAGTCTATTGAAATTTTAATTAGGATGAATTAGCAACAAACCTACAGGGGGAGAGGAGGCTAAATTTTACCATACCCCCATAGTAGGTGTTGGGAGATGAACTCCCCCCAAGATTAGGCACATGTCAATGCCAAATTCATTTACCTTGGCCCACCCAACCCCATTTTGAAAAAGAAAAAAAGATGTGTTTGAACATGTGTGACCCCCACCTGACAAGTCAATTACAACAGTGAGGACAAATGGTGAAGTTGGGCATTGTTTTATATTCCAATTGAAAGGTGGCCTTTCAACTAAAAGGAAAGCATGAAAATAAATACATGTAGAAAGCTACATGGTTCGACACTTTGAGTGTTGAAAACTAATTTCCACACATGTCTTTTGTGCTTTTGTCGCATTTCAGTTCCACATTCCCTTTTGTAGCTCAAGCGATTTCTTCAATTGAGCATCGTCTTGACCAATATGGACACGACACATGGCAAAATGCTTCCAATATAATCATTTTTTGTCAAACCAGACGACACCCTATGGTAAAACTTGGAAAGAGTGTACACTTCTGCATGGAGAGAGAGAGAGAGAGAGAGAGAGAGAGAGAGAGAGAGAGAGAGAATAATGGTATATGAGTGTACCTCTCATTCATGCAACATAAAAGCCTTGAAATAGTACGGAGCCCAAAGATTAATAATGTTTTAGTTAAGTTGTCACCGGAATCAACTTCAAAAGACCCCAAATTAAGCTACTCGAGATCATTTGAGATGAATCGGCACCAAACCTATACGGAGTGAAGTTTTTTTTAATCTTGGATGGATGGGAGGTACGCTCATATACAATAATTCCCTCTCTCTCTCTTTCTCTCTCCTTTATGCATGGATGATGCTTTTACATGATTATTGCTATTTGAATATATATTAGTTACTCTATCAACAATTTGTCAACAATTTAGGATCCTCCAGGGGGATTTTTGGGCATAATCGGTCCAAACCCTAGGGTTTCCAAGTCCAACCGGGTACATATTGTGATCTTTCGATTTTCTTTGCATATTTGAGGTATATTCCATGAATTCTTCTAAAACGATCGGTAATATTCTTGCAATCTCGAACCTCAACCGGTTCATTTGTAACTAGCGGTCAGTTCTCCCTGTTTATTGTTGTGCAGTGAAGCTGCACAAAGGCATGGCCTACTTCATTATGTAACACTAAAATGGAAACCCTTGTTATCCTTCTTCTAAAGGTCCAAGAGGCCCTATATATATACATAATTTCTTCGGGTCCTCACCAAGTCTTTTATGCATATATGTATATAAAACATATATTCTGCACATTTTATGTCAAGGACAGACATTGTTTAACATATTAAGTGTGTACTTGCATCCTAGGGCACAATTGGTCATGTATTTGAGACCGAATCTTCAATGGCATTTAAAAGGAGTTCAACTATATCAAGAAGTGACACTTGATGAATGCGTTAATTTTTAAATGAAGTTGCTTTTGACATAATTAGCTTCGAGTGGAAGTAGGTCGCTTACATAGATATTTTTGGTGCATGTCGAGGCCTCTCTCACACATTTGAGGGTTAAGGAACAACAGATTGGCATAGCTGCAAGAATGCGCTTTGATGTTTGAATTAGGTCAAGTCAACAATATGTACTATAGGTTCATGAAGTTGTCGAGTAAGCAACTTCACGAGTGTTGTAGGAGTGAGACTTCTTAATCACTAGACTGATTAAATATTTTATATTCGGGGATTATGTTCCGTAAACCCGTCTCAAGCTTTATATACGAGTTTGCGTCTCTCTCTATAGTCCTGCGCACATGATACGCTTTGCTCAGGCGTTTGTCACTGTGGTCCCCACCACCTGGACGGCGTAGAAAAGGCGTACGGCAGTGATGGCGAAGAGTAAATTTTGGTTTTACGCTTCGCCACTTTCTGGACTCCAAGATGAGAGGCGGAACCTCTCTCGTTGTCTTTTCTCTCTGGCAGTCTCTATCTCTCTTTCTCTCTCTCATATTTGTTCATGATCCCTCCCATTTGCCTCTATAAGGCTTCACACAAAAATCAACAATTAGCATAATAACTTTCTATATCATCTTGCCTATATGTTACTAATATTCACATCCATTTGGCTCAATTAGTAGTCGAGTTTGTTATTTTGGGACGCAAGGTGAAACCCTTCTGATATCTTGAAGTGAAGTTCATAGACGACCTTGTGGTTTTCTTGGGTGCACCCTAGAGAGTCTCCTTGCTCTCTTTATTCAGGTCCCAATAAACTTGTTTGATTGTCCCATGTAGCCCTCCCAATAATATTACGTATTGAGCCCATAATGGTGTCTTGTTTTGAACACATAGTCCAATCTCATCGCAACACGTGTCTTCTTCTTTTTAACGTCCATTACCAAAAAAAACATACGAGTCTTTGAACAATTGTCATGTGCATTGGAACATATTTATTGGTTTGCATGTTTCCTTCACCAACGTAGGATGATTGCCGAGGACTTATATGATGATAGTGGTTATTAACTACAAGGGGACTGCAAACCTTGTCATATACCATTCAAATACAGGTGTCCAACTAAGACGAGTGCCTGGGGGGGACTCTTCATTGAAAATGGGACTCGTGGATTTGGACTAAGCTTTTCAATTTAGTGTGATAAATGCCTCCACTACCTATATAAAACATAAATCATGAAATAAACATGCCTTTATTACATATACAATCCACTTTCACTTTCCAATGAGAAACTCATTGACCATTTTAATATCTATCAGATTTAATCCATAACAATCTGACCCAAAAACAAACACCATGAAAGCTTAGGCGACGAAGCTAGCACATCTATTGTTAATTTTTTCTCTTTAATCTTAGAACCCCTTTCTGCACATCTACCTTTACTTCGAAATTCTTGATACTCTTTCCTAAATGCACACACTAGAGAACAACAATACCCCTCCCTTACATACATACATATGAACAAAAAATGTATGCTAATGCCTCAAATTATACCCCTTTTTACACTCACGTCAGCTCATACATGGTATGAAGAGTCCACCCCTAGGGACGAGAAGCCACGTGACAAGGCCCATACATCTACATGACAATCACAAGTGCATTGGAACATGGCCCGTGTTCATCAAGCATCATGTTATTCAAAGCGTAGTCAATGAACTCCGCAAGAATATGACGATACTCTCCTCTAGTCATGTACGAGTGAGTGGGTTGAATGACGAAGCCGCAAGTGCACATGCATGATGCTTTCTTGATGATGAATTTGCTCAACTAACATGCACCAAAACATGTAGTATGTAGAGTACAACCGGATCACTTAAATTTATTGTGTGCCAGATAAAGTGGAGAAGTATAAGGTGGTGCAATTTTATTTTTCCATGTAGGAAGATAGAAATCAGGAGGATTGCAAATTTTTCGGGTAATTTTATGAATACTGTGAATTTTTGAAGCCCAAAGTTGGTTCGAACATATTACCAATGTCTAGAGTCTGTCATAACCGCTCATTCCTCCTCAATTTGGCACTCAAAATTAGGACATTTGTCATGGCACAATTGGTTGCGGCCTAATCAAAATTTAGTCACAACTTGATCGAAATTCCGGTCCCCTATAGATTGTCGATGGGATCCTGATCGGGAATAGGTGCCTCTACTATAGTAGCTCTTCACTTAAGTCACGATATTGGTGATTTACTCAAGTTTAATTACCACTATAGTAGAGTCACCTATTCCGGATCAAGACCCCATTGGCAATCTACATGGTACCAGAATGTTGACCAGGCTGGGATTGAATTTCGATTAGGACATAACCAATAGGGCCATGATACATGTCATAGTTTTGAGTGCTAAAGTGAGGAGGAATGAGCGGTTATGACAAACTCTAGACATTGGTAATAGTTCGGGCCAACTTTTGGTTTCAAAAATTCACAGTAATTTCAATTTAAGGAACAAACTTATTGAAAATTTTGTAACCCTCTTGATTTCTACCTTCCTACACAGCAGGAATTTGCACCACCTTATCTAATATCTGGCACAAAATCTCTTAAGTGATTAGTTATGGGTGCCTCTACTCTACATTGATTATCCCATTTAGTGCGTGTGGTACTAATTCCCAAAACACGCACTATGTTGTCAAATCTCAAAATTCGAGGGTTGACATCCTTACCAAGTGATACTAAATTCATGAATACATACTCACTTATCATGCACTTTCAAGAAAATGAGTGCATGCTGTAAGATATTTGTAGAGTGAGTAATTTGTAGGGTGAGCTCAAAGGGACTTCTTCTCCTTTTCAGTGGGCGCCACTCACTCTTGAGGCACCTACTACCACTAAGAAATTGAAGGGAACTTGTATTAAAAATTTCCAGTAGTTTGACACTTTTGGACTCCCAAAACCCTAGATCTTCCGGTGGCACTAATTTCATAGCACCAAGAAATTCAGTATCACCTTCACTAATTTCCCACTCGCACTACTAGCCCACCCGCACTAAATGAGAAAATCAGTGTAGCTAGCAGGGTGTGTGGTTTAATAAATTTGCACTGGGAATGTTGAGTTATGAATATGTATAATACCTAGTTGACAGTGGCCATGAACCTCCACTTTAGTATATTATGTACAACAACTCCGTCGTTCATGTTGCACGAGTACGGGAAGTAGTTCAACGTAATTTTTTGTTGTTGTTGTGATCATGATGAGATTACACTCACATTTACAATGGCTTCATGTTAAATCCTCAGCGTCTGAAAGTCCTGAACATTGATGACATTAAATTCATTTTTTAAGACTCGGTACATCCGTCAAGTGAGTCTACCAACTTCCTCATGATGTGTAAGTTATGCAATGTGGCTCAACTCTCATGATTGATCATGTGGCTCCAATTACTTAAACCGCTGCAACGAATTCTAAGCCACCGCGTGTGGGGTGATGAATATAACTAAGGTTGTGGGGTGATGAATATAACTAAGGTTATAATGGTCGGGAGAGAGAGACTTGGAGTAAATTTTTTTAATCGACTCCTATGACCATCAGTACTTACGCTAACTAACGACTTGTCATCATGTGCGAGAGATATTTCTTGCACTCGGCCTGGACACCTTCAAAGTAATCTAAGTCAAGTTTCAGTTAGCTTAAAACGAGGACTCACGTGCAGATTCAGAGATGTTTCGACAGACACTAGGATCAGGTAGGTAGTCCATTCCAGTAACGACAATACAATAGTGACGAATGAATGCGACCACTGCAAGGTTTGATTAATTAATGAATCCGTTCTGGGGTCTACTCCAGGAATAATAATGGAAGACTCCTTCATGTGCCTCCTGAAGATCTCTTTTGCGAAATCTGTAGGATTTCAGAATTCTCTGGCTTTAAAGCTCCCATACATCTGCTCACCTAGTTTATTTGAAGTACTCCCCAATGGGTCAGTGGTGTGCAGACGGTGGCTCGTGCCAATGATGGTTTGATGGTATGGTTTTGCACCCAGTGGATTGATTAACTATTTAATTAATTCTGGGTCAACCTGTGGATTTGCGTGCGTTCTAATGAAATTCCTCATTCTCGTCAGGTCCCCGCAATCTCTGACCCACTTCGCAAATGATAGCATGTGTGTTGAGAGTATAGACATTGCCATCTTCACGAATGGAAATAATAGATGCGAGAGGACTCGTTGACAGGTGGCATCATGTGGAGCATGCTGTGAAAGTTAATCTTAAGGGAAACTGTTGAAAATCTTGCACCCAGCTATAACATGTGCAATTGTCAGAGCCTGTATTTTTCTGCAACCATGTTTTTGTGAAGTAGTCAATAGCATGTGGAATACCATAAGGTGTTGTGTGGTTTGACCATTTTTTTTTGGAATTTTTAATTAATCTATGTGTCATATCCACATTAGTCAAGGCCATGCTTAATCCAGTGTGGAAAATAGCTTTCAGAACTCAAAATGTTGAACCAGATAGCACTCTACGTTAGGCTTCCAACAGAATTATGGTACCAAGTGCACACCCACTTTGCATGTGGGACCTTTTGATTTCCTGTAAAATTGGATCGATCACAAGAGGAAAGATATTGATCTTTATGTTGAATAAAACGAGTGCCCTACAGAAATTCTGGAGAATCAGAGGAAAATAGCCATGCTTAATCCAGTGCGAAAAATAGCTTTTGGAACTCAAATTGTTGAACAAGACAGCACTCTACGGTAGACTTCCAACAGAATTATGGTACCAAGTGCACGCCCACTTGCATGTGGGACCTTTTGATTTCCTGTAAAATTGGATTGATCACAAGAAGAAAGAGATTGATCTTTATGTTGAATCAAACGATTGCCTACAGAAATTCTGGAGAATCCCAGAGTTACCAATGCATCAATTAATACCAAGTGCATCATTTTGGAACGATCTGTTTGGAAACGCAAAATCCTCCTATCGTACAACATTGTGTAACTGAGGTTGACTTCAACCCAAGTTCCAAAAGAAGGTTGAACAGATTGAATTGATCAGAAAAATTAAAAACCTCGTCATCGTAAGCTATTATGGTGAAGGGATGCGTCAGGTGATGTAATGACGATCTTTAGATGGCCTGACAGCTGCTCATTTATGTAAGTCATGGCCGTATATTGTGGGCACTTCTGCCTCCACAGACAATTTTGGCCATCGGATCAGCTCAAGATTTGTCTCGTCCGGTTTGCGATCGGATATGAATCACACAGATTGTTCATGATTCCAAGTTTCAGAATCATTGGAGTCTCATAAGTTGCAAAAGTTATGATCAGAGGTCAAAGTAAAGATCTTTCTCTTTGCTCTTTGGGCGATCACGTGGGCCTTTAAATTCCCCAATTGTGTTCACTAGAATGATTTGTAAATTCTGAGCACACAACATCTAAATTCATTGTATCTCTCATTCATACTTACAGCACATCCTCTACCAGCTACCAGCTCCCTTTCCAGTGATGAGAGCAAAAAAGCATCGGAAACCACATCCATTTAATACAATGTTGCACCATGGATAATTTTTTGCAATCGACAAATACCTCATCTTGCACATTTTGATGCACTTGATGGCCTTGCCTCGCAGCCCAATCATACACTTTTGTCGAATTTATCTCTGTTTCAACAGTTTGTGTGTTGGAATTTGTGCTCAACATTCTCATTGTTGTCTGATTATACCTTCCATGTACAATGTATACTCTCCAACTTTTGTTTACAATTATTCTTGTTGTTGTCTGAATATATATCTTCCATGTACCATACTCCCCAACCAGACAGCCTGCATATATTGGTATACAGCTTTCAATTTGTGGCGATCCACTTTGTCATAAAATTGTGGCAATCCATTGGCAGGATTTTGAGAGCATTTCTGTTGTAGATGTACATGCACTTCTGCACAAAAAAAAAGGGGGCTTGGAGGTTGTTAACCTAGTCTTTTAAAGGATACTCGTATCGAATGGGGTAGCCCAGAGTCGAAGAAAACGATGTGGTAATGAAATAAAATAAAGACTCCTTGCAGACTCTTTGGATGCGGATTCTGATCTATTCCTCTTCAAACATCTAGTTCAACTTTGGCTTCCTAATTTTGTGGAGCCGGGAATCTATGGTACAAAGAAGCTGTCTTTGTAATACATGGCTTAATCTACGGTGGGGCTGTGCTTGTATGTCTAGAATGACATGTTCACATGTGATTTGCACATATTAGAATCACTAAGAGCACAAGAGACTTGGGGAACGCGTCCTATGTTGCTGAATATTGTCATGCGTCGTTGAAAAGTCTGTAAATCCATCACCCTAGTAGAATTGCAGATTATTTCCTCAATCCACGACATGTTGCCCAAGTCTCATATGCTTGTAGTGAATATGTCCAACTCAACACCCTAGTTTAGGGTGTTGAAGGTGAGTTTCCATGTAGGCTGCTCGCCCACCAAATTCTAGTCATGGAGCAGATGCCAACTAACTACTCCCAACTTCTCAAATATGGGCCCACATGTTAACCTCCTCTTTCCGGTTACTAAGGATGGAGTTCTAGACCCAACATTGATTCTCTTGCATTTGCAACTGATTTGAATCCCTTGGTGACCAACACTTGTAGGTTAAAGATTCTTTAGTGAACGCATGGAAATCTAGTGGCCCTTGCCAACGGCCCTCCACATTCCAGCGGAAAACTAGAATGTGGTTGGATGGCGGCTTGTGCTTAACTACATGAGAACACCTCCGACCCACTACTATCTAGAATCTAGTGGGCGAGTACCCTACATGGAAACTCGCCCTAATTGGACTTTAAGATGGCCGGATTATGATTCGTACATATCATATCTGAACAAAGATTAGCATCTTCATAGGCAATCGTTTTCATCCATGAGACAGTTCACATAAACTCTTGTTTTTGTAAACATGACCAAAGACACACTACAATGCTCTTTAATTTTTTGGTCAGCAGGTTGGGACTACTAACATACTATGCCTCGTATACATATGCAGAGTTTCAAACACAACAACACCTTAAATGCATAAAAGAGTGATAATAGTGGACTGGAGGTTTTGAGTCCATGATGAATAATGCACGGCAATCAAATGAGATCTATCCAGTCATGTCGGTGCTCATGTGGCACAACCAGGTTGGTTGCAGCTGTAATAATTCTGGTCCTGGATCAGAGTCTTTTGTGTGATACCGAAACTATAATGTCCACGTGCGACTTGGATGGGTCTCGGGCAATGTAAGACTGCCATGTGTCGTTTCCAGGTTTTGTGGGCCCTGATACCTGGCAGAAGAATGTCTATAGGCTATGAACAATGTAAAATAGATTTCTTAATGATCTATACGACGTTACACATGTTCAAACAACTCACACATTACCCATGCACATGTTCATCGGGTCTAAGATCTCAACATCTTCAAATAGTTTCTGGAAGTGTTGAAGGTATAGAAAATTTACAGGTTCACGTCCCCGAACTTTTGGATATTCCATATGAGATGCCTACGGGTGAGTTTCCATGTAGGCTACTCGCCCACTAGATTCTAGATAATAGTGGGATGGAGGTGTTCACAATTAGTCAAGCACAAGCCATCATCCAACCATATCATGGCGGTCCATTATAATGTGAAGGGCCATATACAGGGGCCGCTAGACTTCCATGCACCTACTAAAGAATCTTTAATGTACAAGTGTTGGTCACCAAAGGATTGAGATTGGTTGAAGACTCGAGGGAACCAATGTTGGTCTAGAACTCCATCCTTGGTAACCGGGAGGAGGAGGTTAAGAAGTGGGCCTGGATTTCAGAAGATGGGAGCAACTAGTTGGCACATACGAACCCTACCCCACTAGATTCCCTCTACATTTGGGCGGGTTTGTCCTTATTCACACTAGAATCTAGTGGGCGAGCAACCTACATGGAAACTCACCCTACATTGTCAAAATTTCTAAGAAATTGAATATTAGGCCAAATCATGGCCAATCTAAACCAAACATAGAGTATTGGCAAGCAATTCAAGTGCACACCGTCTTTCAATGTAGCAGAGGTTGTTGGTTTTTGTAGTTGACTTACACTGGAATTGGACGTAAAGACCCCAAATTAATCTAGTCCAAGTCATTTGAGATGAATCGGCCAGGGGTCAATGTTTATTTTGGATGGATGCGGTGCACTCGTGCGCAATAATTTCCTCCCTCCGGTGCTGTTAAGTCACCCCCACGTTCAGAGACACTTTAGAATAGTAACACCAATTTGTAAGAGAAACACAGTCCCACGTGGCAACATCAGTGTTGAGGTGGCATTCATCGGTTGGTTCTTCAGTCCCACTCTAAGGCTTGTTCAGAACTACTTCCTCTGCAATGAAGCAATAGGCTCACCTGCATTACGTACCAGGAAATCCGATTCTCATCCATCTAGAAGGTTAAATTTTAGTGAATTGTTTTCTATTCAAAAGAAGGAATGCGGTTTATACAAGCATACATGAAGGCCTTCGTTGTATGTGGGCTATTGCCACCTTTTGGTTGGGGGTCGACAAAATCGTAATTAGTTTGGATGAATAACAAAAGACTCAATAAAGGGGCAACCTTCACACATTCAAGTTTTCTTTGATCCACAATGGACGAGTTGAGAATCTTTGATCATGGTTTAGGATTTATGGCAACCATGTTGAGGGGTCTGGAAACCCCCCCCCCACTCCCTATAAGTTTATGGTTAATTCATCCACCTTTAATCTTACTAGATTCAATCTAGTAAAACAAAGTTGAGTTCCAAAGAGTTTTCAAAGTTTTCACCTTCAATTTACATGCTTGCCACAAAAGCTTGGCCTCTAAGCACCTAGGTCTACATTGCATTCTTATTGGATATGTAACATTGGCAGTAATGTATTTCAAGCTCCCCTCCTCTTTGGGGGGAGGGGGCAGTCACCCACAAAAAAAAATTTAATTAAGTGAGAGCAAATATAAGATTATATTCACAATTTGAGCCAAATTTTATATAACTCTTACAATTAAATAGGATCTTAAAATAAAAGTATAGAAATATTCGTAGAAATCTTGAAAACATGCAATATTATGTGTACACACACACGCACACACAAGGACAACTAGAATAGGTGAGAATTCAGATCATGTAAAGAAAAATTCAACAACAACAATCAAGGGCATCTCAAAATCAAACAAGTTTATTCATCCTTCAAATCTTAGTGCCCTATACTTACGTGCCCACATATTATATATATATATATATATATATATCCTCTCAAAAGTTCACACTCATAACAAAAAGAATAATCATGTGTGAAGGTGCACGATGTGCCTTGGACAATGCCCATTAGTATTCTTAATCTTAGGGAGAATGTCCATCATTTTGCTTTGGCTACATAGATATGAGTTATAGGCCTATTCCAAACACAGAAAGGTCACTAGGTATATCCAACCTCTCTAACTTATGACTTAAGACTAGACATGACAATCTCGGGGCTGAGGCCAACCCCTACAATTGAGTCATCACAACACAAAAGTGACATGTTAGGAATCGGTATCCATTGAAGCCCTAGTGAGACGTCTTTGGAGGACCTAGATTTTACATTCTAAAATGAACCCTCCTCTTTCATTTGAGTGGTCCTAGATTTGGTCTGGGAAATTATGTTGAGCTAAGTTAGCCCTAGGGCCATACACACCATGTAATTGTTTCTTTCATAGATTTTTGAAAAACACATGGATGCTTATTGTGATGCTACAGAACCTTGGCAATTAGGATTTTGATCCTTTGAGGGAAGTGTAATAGCTCACCAGTCTAGCTTCATAACACCAACAATATATCGGGGTTGAAGTGTAGTCGGAAACCTCATATACCAGCCTTGCAAAGTCTTGTGCTACTCAAGAGAAGGGTGTGGGGGGGGGGGGTATTTCGGAACGAAAATCCAAGATTTCTAAGAATTTGTTATTCATAAGAGCTTTTAGGAACATTCGCATTCTAAAATGACCTCCTCCCTACCTTCATTCAAGTGGTTGTCGGTTTGGTGTTGGTGTTGGGTTGAGCTACCAAGTTGGTGTTGGGGCACACGCACCTACACTAGGTAAGGTACGTGATCCAATTGTGGACACTTCCAACTGCACATGCAATTGTAGTTGTTGGATTGGATCGGGTCAAGATTCGTTTCTTCTTATTAGCAATTACATAATCACATGTGAAGATTATCTTTTCAAGTTTTCAAGTTATCAAAGTCGAGATACAAACTCGGCTATAAGAGGCATTCAAAGTCAAGATCATCTTTATCTTTAAACAATCACATAAACCCTCCCATTTGTGAAGTGGGTTAACAACTATTGGACATCGAATGGTGCCGCTACGTCTTGAGCATATAGTCGAATCTCATCGTAACACATGTCATGTTGATGTCCGTTCTTTATCTAACTGCATTGAGACGGTGCCATATACCACTCCAACAAAATATAGGTGTCCGGCCACTTAAGTTAAGAAAAGTGGCCACATAATGCCAACACCTTCGCCTTCACCATGTGTTTGTGCCTTTCACGATGTCCCTCAAAACAGCCAGAAAGCTCACAAACACACCGATTCTGCACAAAAACTAAAGTCCGGTCGCAGTCTGCAGCCAGAACAGAGCCAAACAGAAATGAGCGATCAACGCTGACATAGGAGTCCCACTTTGGCCATGAATTTGTGTGTTGGGCACTCAGAACCGGGAACATTTGTGGCCACAAAAATGCCTGAGTTACTCAAAGAATGACAACACACACACGCATCCCTGCCGTCCGTTTCGCTCGTGGCTGGATCAGCCGCCACGTGGCTGGATCAGCCGCCACGTGGCGGCCATACATGGGGTTTTCGTGGCCACCAATATATGTATATATTAAGTTAAGCTGTGGAATCCGTAAGTAGGTTAAGGATTAGAAGCTCTTGTGTAAGTTAGTTGACAGGGAATGAATGTTGACATCAGCATTTTGGGTCGATTCGTGTGGTGGTCTGGGTTTGGAAGTCGGTCTCGCTTGTCTCATACTGCACGCCACTCAAGCGGCTCCAACGTCCAAAATTGAACCAAGGAGGAGAAGAAGGACGAGAAGGAAGGGAGGGAGGAGGAAGAGGATAGAAAGACTTCCAACTCCACGAACGATTTGCGGCCGTTGGATCAGTTCGGGATTTGTCTCGTGCGGTTAGCGGATTTCGAATCGTGAAGATCGGCGTTCCAAGTTTCGGAATCGGAGTTGAGATGCAAAAGTTATAAGAGGTGAAATTGAAGATGTCTTTCTTATTTTTTAATTGATCATCGTAACAATATTAAGTGTATAGGTTTAGCTCCCTTCTCTATATGGAGGATGAAGAGTGAGAGCAATAGTGATAGTTGTTAAGCTAACTCAGTACCCATGACTTTACTCTCGGCCACTTTTCAAGTATTACAGGTTGACCTGTCTAGAATGTGTCAACTGCAACGTGGGGCCCGTCACGTGGACAACATGTTGGCATAATAATGTTCAACAAATTCTTTACTGGTCTATTTTATGGATTACTAGTAAGGCTAAGCATGGGGTTAGCTACATGCCGGTTCAAAGTGATGAAGTGAATAGTGCTCATGTTGAGTACTGTTTGTTTTGTAAGGGAGGTGCATAACAAAGGGGCACTTATCCTTGGAAATTTTTCTAGTCCCCATGGTGCAGTATCCTATATAGCTAAGTAATGTTATGATCACATTGGCCATCTTAATGATGGTGATTATTGAACTCAGAATGGTGTTTAATGTTTGAGCATATAGTCTTTGTGGCACATGTCTTTTAGTGTTCGTTCTTAACTCCAAGCTAAGCCATATTCCACTCAAATATAAGTATCTAACTAAGAAGAGGGACCACGTAATATCCACAAAGATTAACATTATAATTGAGAGGACCTACGTAATTACCTAAAAGAAAAGAATTATCCACGTTGACCTCTTATAAGCTTTGCATTTCAACTCCAATTCTAAAACTCAAAATGTTAATCTTCACGGTTTGTAATTGCTAGCCAATTGACAATTCCCAGTTTGATTCAACAACGGACATTGTCTGTGGAGTTGGGAGTGTCCACAATATGGCTCGCTAGACCCCTCACTAGGCTCATGTTTTGTCGCAATGTGAGCCTAGTGTGTGGTCTACACTTATTACACTCTAACCTCCTTGATATCATGCATGTGGCAACCAAAGTGCACATGATATTAAGGATGTATGTATCATTAACAAGGATGCATGATAATAGAGAATTAGTGCAGCATGTGACATTATAGAATAACACAAAGTCAACATTACAATAACAACAATCATTACAATGGTGACAACATGATGCGTGGAAGCGTGTGGTTGGAATTCTTTGGTGGATTTCTTTAATGTGAAAACCCATGCTATATGGGAGGGAAATGTGACAACAAGGAGGGAGATTTACACTGAGCACATTTGTTCCCTAGGGTTTCGGGATATAAGTGAGAAAGCGACATTACAGAGGTTAGGGCGTATCCCAAACTATTAGCGAGTGTTATTATGTAGAGTTGCGCAATGCAATAACATCTTACTCAAAACTTCAATTTTTATTAACAAAAGTCCAATAGGTTGTTTGGACATTATAGAACATAAATGACTTTGCTTGAGAAAAATAGGATATTCTCATTAAATAGGTATAGCCCTCCGTAACTTCAAATAGTGACATGTACTAATTGGGTTAATCAATGTAGTAAAGAAGTTATAACTGGCATGAATGGATGTGTCAGCTCGTACTCTTGGTCATGAATAAACCTGGAATCATGTGCCTGCAGCTTCTTAGAAATCCAATCAGTAACTCATGGAGTTCCTTGTGACACAATTTACAAACTGCCTGCCAAAAATTGTACAATAATAAAGTTATCCTTAAAATCTCAGCCTTGGGAGACCTGACTTTAGCCCTGTACCTTGAGTTTAGGTGGATTAACGTAAACACAAGGAGCTTGCTTGCCCCATTTTGCCGGAGCTTTAATTAGCCCGGTGCAGCCTGCCAGCGTGGCTGCCTGCCTACATTTGGCTCAAGAAGGAAATGAGGATGCAAGTGGAAAGCAGAAGGGGGTAGGGTGCCTCTAGAAACAAAGGAGTCAGGATCAAAAGCTCCCGAGGGTCCCAACTCAAGGTTCCCAAAGATTGACCATGTCATTATTTTTAGTCTACTGACACAAGAAAACAAACCCTATAAATATAGAATAGATCTCTCAACTCGGGACTGCAGCCTGACTTTCACCCGGCATCCTGAGACTTTAAGGATAACTTTAATGTATTGAAGATCTCTCTCTCTCTCTCTATCTCCACAAAGTTTAGATACACGGCCTTATAGCTTAACGTAAGTGGACCTTCATTGAACATTTTTAGCTCTATACCCACTTGCTTGTAGGGTATGAGACACTCAAGTATCATGAGATGATTAGCAAACCCATATATTTTCTATATCATTTCTCTCATAGTTTTCGGAGCTCATATCAATATTTCATTTATTGTCAAAGTGAGGATTTTTTTTTTGCTTATTTAATGGTCAAACATGTCCCTCCCTCCACTACCTTCCCCCCAAATCATGTTGACTATTGAGCTTGGAATGGTTAGCAAATTTTAAGCACATAGTGTAGTCATTTTTAAATACATGTATATTTGGGGATAACATTACCCAACCCAAACGTCTTAACTCCGGCGCGGAGTTCGATGCGGCTCCGATGCGGCTCCGGGGAGGTTCGGATGCCAACTCCGGTGGGTTCGGGTGGGTTGGGGCAAAAATTGCCCCCTATTTTTTTGATTGGGTGGGGCCTTACTTGATCTCATAAGGGGCCTCCTAGAGTAATTTGGGGCCGTAGAACCCAAATTTAGCAAAAAAAAAACCAAAAAAAGTCATCAAGGGGCCAAAACGGGGAGGGCCAGAAAAATGGACCCACCGGAGCTGGCATCCGAACCTCCCCGGAGCCGCATCGGAGCCGCATCGAACTCCGCGCCGGAGTTAAGACGTTTGGGTTGGGTAATGTTAGGGTCTATTTGGTGTCCAATTGACATGAGTAACCGCATTTGCCCCACTTGCTTTACATGTTGCCTCCATTGAGCACTTTAACTTGCATAAAATTGAAGGAAGGGGTAAGGTCGACATGTTTCATTCAAACACAAGTGATTCAGTAACCTACTTTTGAGTGTAAACTCATGCGCTATTTTTGTAAAGCAAACATTAATGATATGATTCTAAGGATCAATACAACATCTCATTGGTTGGGATAGCTAAAAATTTGATGCTCAACATTAACCACTTTTTGCACACATGTACAACCACCTTAAGAAGATCACATATATGTTGTTTAAAAATTTGTCATTTGGATCTCGTTCTTATGACATTAAATTTGTACAAGATTTGTTAAGCGATTTATCAAGTTGTTTCTAAAATTTATTGCACATCAAAAGACACCAAAACCTCCTGGGAATTCTTAAAAATACTCATGCTCTCCCCAAAGTTCCCTTTCTAAAAGGAGATAAACAAGAGCCTAATGTAGGTGGGACCCTTCTTTGAGTTGGCTGCTAATTAGTATGAAATCGAAAGGACTTGCCTCACATGTAATCTAATATCAAAGCACTCAAGGCATTAAATACCTAGAATTGAATTGGTTGTCACAAATTTTGCAACCTTGTCTTGCTCTTGATTCTTGGATTAGCAATATTATGTTGTTAGTAATTATAAGAGAATGAGCAATGCTTAGGTTGAGTACACTCAAAATGTGGGCATATCCGAAAAATAAAAGGGACATAATGCCCAAGAGATTCCCAACCCCATGGATCATTGATACACGAATGAGTAATGTTATGGCCACAATTGGCTTGTCTATCTTAAGGGCCACTTCACACACGAGCAGAGTTCCCTTGGCTCTCATCCAAAGGCCATATAAATTATGTAAGGCTCCTTGACTTTGACATGATCTGCCATAATTTCCATCAAGACTACCTCTTTGGAGGTGAGTCTAATGCAAATTCCAGCATATCATGAAACATCATCCATAGTTTGCCATGTAGGAATCCACATAAACTTTTCACCTATGATAATGTCTTTGGACCCTTAGGCCTTCGCCTTCTAGTAAGGAGTAAACTTGGACAGTCTTTGCCTTTTCGACCAATGAGAGATCTTAGAATGCAATGATCTCATGGGCCTTCATTCTCGAGTGTGAAGTGCCCCTAAGTTACACTTAACATCTTGTTGTGGCAAATGTGGAGATTGGAACCTACTTATAGTAAAATTGCATTATAGATTCTTATACAATGTTGAATGAACCGAGATAAGGTAGAGGGTGCTTAAACCAACACTTTAAGCGATTTAGCCTATTTTGGAGTCCGTTTGGATTAGTGGTATGCATGATTGGCTTAGCAAATTGGCTTAGACATAGTAGAAACAAAAGTAAAATAAATTACATATCATATGAATATACTTTTTGAAGTCACTTATCCCTAGCTTCCTAAATCCGTCCCTAGACTCTCATTTTTTCCACTACAAATGGCTCCCAAGACTGTCCCGGCACTCACCCAAAACGCTCCCATCTTTCACCCAAAACCGCCCCCTCCTTTTGCCTAAACCACCCTTGCACTAAAACTAACTTTCCACCCAATAAGAAAATTGAGCTCTTATAACTTTTTCATGTGGAGTTTTAGTAAATACATATGAGTGAGACACCCCTAGCTTGCTCATATCCCCCCCCCCGGTTTGCATCAAAGACATTTGGATGGTTTAAGGTGTGTTCCGGGTTCAACATTAGGAGGCGTTTATAAGTGTTGCTTTTGGGTGGGGTGTTGGATAGAGCACCCTCTACATTATGTAACTTAGGGGTTGTTTACATCATGGACCATGAAGTCGTCCCTTGCTCCTCTAAAATATGTGATTGGCCGTTGAACTTGTCATGGGACCACTTCAATTTACATAAAAAAAAAATGTAAGACTAACCTTGGAACTTGAGGTCCCCAAAAGGCCTATTTTCAGGGCTTCATTATCCACTGTCATGGTCCAACGGGTTTTGCAGTGGGAGAGGCAAAAGAGGTTCTCTCGTTGCAAATGTCAAGGGACCATGGCAAAGAAATGTCGTTTTAATATTTTTATTGTGTGTGTTTTTCTTTCTTTTTTTGCCAAACTTTTTTCATATTTACAAGGAAAGAAGGGAAGAAGAAATGGAGAAGGTCAAACATGAAAAAAATTCCCAAAACTACTCTTTTTAAACATATATTTAAAAAAACCAACATATTCACTTTTTGGTGCGTGGTCACTTCTCTTGGTCCACGTTCAGTTTACACCTAGTCAGGGACTATGATCGGGGAGAACCGGCAGTTAGTTATTGATGAACCGGTTGAAGTTCAAGACTTCAAGAGAATTACCAATCACTTTAGAGGAATTTATGGAATATACCTCAAACTAATATAGAAAAATTGAAGGATGTCAACATGTAACCGGTTGGACTTGCAAACACTAGGATCCCAACCAATTATGCCCAAAAATCTCCCCGATCACTGGTCAGGGGCCCAAAGGCTTAAAGAATGCAATTTTTTAAGAAATCAGGCCATGGAAATGTTACCATGAAAAGTGACCATGGGAAAATGCCCTCCGACATGGGACAACTTCATGGTCCATGATGTAAGCAGCCCCCATTCAGTGGACATGCTAAACTCGCAGCAAAACGATGCGGGGATTCAGGAATAATGTGAAGGGGAGCCAAATTCCGCATTGTTTTTAGCCCGACAACCAAAACAATTCTTTAGAGGGATGAGGCGATCCTACCGAGAGAGCAATCAGCCACTCACACATCAGCTCATACCCGAGGGCTTATCTACAAAGGAATCACTTGACTAGTCAAAAAACATTAAACAATCAAGTGACGGCGGCGCATAATAAGTGTGCCCATTCTCCTCGCAAATTTTGTCTTACTACTTAGTTCCGCTTGGCACTTATGTTATAATATAACGGTAAAATGACCAAATCACGAACTAAATATATCATTTGCGGAAAAAAAATGTTCAATTTGGCACAAAGTGTGATCTTTCTGATGGGTTCTCACTAGCTGACACATGTCAAATCAACCGTGTTGAAAATAATTTACCGCTCAATTGTTGGAGATGTATCAACGCTACTAGCATATGAGTCCTATGCAGCTGATCCACGTCAATTGAACAACAATGCAAATCTATCATTGTGCTAGATTTACAAATTTTCCAGTTACACATGATAAGTTTTCAATGAGTAGGCCAATTGCCTAAGATTCATATGCTTGTAGTGCGATTAGTTTGAGATCAATACAAGACATTGTTTACTTGATGAGTGTGGTGTATCATTTGAAAACACATAGTGATATAACTCTTGACGTAATGGTTCAACTCAAGGAAGAAAATGTATTATATTTATATACAATGCATATTATCTATTGATATTCTTTGTAAAAAAAAGTCTTTATAGCCCTCCGTACTACATTCAATTGGATATACACAACAATTGAAACAATGAACATAGTTTATTGTTACACTAAACATCTTATTTGGAGTGGTCCACACTAATCATCATTGACCCACATCGATTATCTTGCAATCTTTGAGTGGCAATTAGAGAAGATATCATATGACAATTGATTTGCTACATGACAAGTTACAAAGACCATTGTAATTAACACATCAATTTTAATGCCACATTAAATCAAATGTTAAGTGTAGTTGTAACTCAAACATTACTTACTAGCTATACTACAAGGCGGACGTACCTAATTCCAACAAAACAATAGGCTTGACACCTACATTTGAGTGGTATGTTGTTGAGTGTGGTTCTAAGAGCTGACACCAAAAAGTGGCTGCAAAAATGGCTAACACAAAGACATTTGTTCCAAAAAAAAATTGTACTACATGCTCAATATTTTCTATCCATTCTAAACTCAATAGTTACCATTGCAAACCATGAAGAGGAATGCACTCAAATTATGGATCTTGTTCCTAAAAGAAATCTCAGCCAAAGCACAACAACGTTGCAGCAACCTATCACTACAAAGGAGCTTACCAAGGCAATAAATGCTTTAGCTAGTGGCAAGAGCCCATGACCGGATGGACTCACAACGGAGTTCTTCACAAGTTACTAGAACTTCATGTGCAAGGATTTCACTAAAATGGTGAACGACTTGCTATTTAAAGGCCAATTTTGACATGGTGTTATGAGGGCTCTAATTGCTTTTCCTTCTAAAAGAAGGCAATAGTTTAAAGATCAGTATGTGGAGGTTAATCACTTTACTTAACACCACTTACAAGATTTTTGCCAAAGCCTTCTAGTGTCAACTTCAACCACTTTTGGTATAAGTTATTGATAGTGATCAAACAACATTCCTCATGCTTAGGTGTATTTTGGACAATATTCTCCTTACTCATGAAACACTTAGGTGGGTAGAGGAGTCTAAACGGATGTTGGCCATGTATTTTATTTTGTTACTAACCTCGGGTTCTGGGTTTCATAGACAACTTAGAAGCAAGAACCTTTGAATCCGACGTTTTCAAACAAAAGAACCTCTGGTCCTAGCTATTAAAAGAAATTCAAAGGCCCGGTGGTTTGCATGAAAGAATCAACAAAGAACTGGCAGTTTTTTTAGAAAGTTATTTGATTGGGTTTTGATGTTTTGAGAATCATGGCTATGAATCAAATCCGGTCATTTGAAAACTTGAGAACCATGGTTATAAATTTAAAGAACCACCCTGATAACCAGTAGAGGATTGGTGTCAATCTTAATACCCACCCAACATTGGTCTAAACAAGATTCAATTTTCCTTAAACTTTATTTTACCAAATCATATGATAGGGTGTCTTGGGACTTCATCTTCAGAGTCATGGCAAAAACAAGTGTGCCAAGTGTATTTGTTAATATGATTTGCATCAATTTTCAAAATGTTGAGGTCCTAGTAAATGATAACAATTTCACCACAAAGTCCTTCCAGCTTCATCATGGAGTTAAACAAGATTGTCCATTGGCTTCTTACATGTTTCTCATTGTTGCGAAAGCCCTTAATGCAGTAATGAAGTTAGGTATCATGAAGAACTTGACAAAAAGGATTATTCCTCCCTCTAGTACTGCACAACAAATAATCGGCCAATATGATGACGACATCTCGTTTACCATTAAGATGAGAAACAATATGTAAATAAATTGGTTCGCATCATCCACACTTTTGGCAATGTCTCTAGACTTAAGATTGGTCAGACCAAGAGTGTTGCATATTAGTGTAGCCAAAGTAATAAACATGTATGGCTAATGGACTATTGTTGAATATCATTAGAGAAATAATGAGCTTAGGTAGGGGCCCCAGGTTTTAAAAGGTATTGGTATTCAAAACATCAAAAAAGGGGGAACTCAGCAAGGTCTAATGTCCGATTAACCACCATGTCATAACATCAGGGGTCCGCAACCAATAAGGGCTCCTAGGGGATTGCAAACCCATTTTTTAATCATAAACTTGTTATTCCCCCACTGGTGACTTAAGTGGCGGAGAGCTTCCCAAAAAGACATGTAATCTAAGAAGAGCATGACCTAGCCCCATTTTTGTGGCGGGGGGCTCTACACCCATTATTGTTTTTTTTAATATTTGGGCAAGGGTGAGATAGTCACTTCTTGACTTTGTTATTTTTGTAATGGTGTTGAAAGAGGGGATTTGTTCAAAATATTAGGGACGGCTTAAGGACTTTACCTTGACCTCCTGGAGGTGGAAATTTTCCCATCAATAGAATGAGAGGGAAATTTACTTATTGGAGTACAACACATCTATCTTTGGCATGGAAAATCCTTATTGTCAACCATGTGTTAATGTTGTCTCTTTGGTACTTCATTGTGGTTTGAGTAGGTCTTTAAACGGGTGAAGGCTCTCCTTTGGAATTACTTGTGGTCTGATACAGAGAATTCCGCCAATGCAAAAGTCAACTAGTATGAGTGCACGATTCAAAAGAGATTGGGTGGGTTGGGTCTCACCTCCCTGGCGGATGCTATGACCTACTATCTGTGCGAATGGGTGGTCCATGCATTCCTTTCTAGCCAATCAAATCTTTAATTTATTGTTAGGTAATGCATTTCCCAATTACAACCTTCCTTTCATGGTAAATGGGTTCTTTCTTTAGCTTTTCACTCCCTTTTTTTTATGAAGGCGGGTCAAAGGTGTGGCACCACATCTGTCAGCCATGAAACCCCACCCCTTAGCGTCTGTAGTCCGGATGGAATTCCATGGCTCACATGTCTTTTGTTAACCTTTGGCCTTAGAGACCCACATTCGTACTTCAATGATTTCCAATTCAAACACCCTCTTTTTATTTATCTCATAGGGCCATAGTGTTGAAGAACACTTATGCACCCCGTATGACTATTACATGCCACCACACTAACTCTCCTCCCTCCTCTAATCACCCACACCATGAGTGTTTCCTCAACCCATTAATCACACTTACAATGCCTTAAGGTGCCTCCTTAATCATTAGGGCTTACTTAACTCCTGATTAACCTACTACCAACTAATCCCCCTTCCAATCTTGCCACGTGTCTTGAACCTTGCCCAATGAGTCAACACCCACACCCTTCAAGCCTTCACTTCAATATTCTGGCCTTCGGTGTTGGGTGCCCAACCCCGGCCTTACCTGCAGCTGGCCACTTTCGGCAAGGGCGGTTAGTCCAGCCTTAGCACTCACCCAGTTAGCCGTTGAACCTCCGAGTCACGTGAACCCTCTGCTGGTGTAGCATTCCCTCGCAACCTCGAACCTGCCCATCTCGGTGGTCGCCCCTGGCCCACACTCCGTCGCTGCTTGAGATCAAACTTAGTTACTGAAACCCATAATCACACTTTAGATCGCTGGCCTGAGGTTGTGCTCAGAGTTGCCACAATCTGAACTCAATTCTATCTTCTACTCTGAAATCACCTTAGCCTCCTCAATCTGAATCACATCAGCTTCTCACTTTGAAATCACATTCGGCTTCTAATCTGAATCACATCAGCCTCTAAGCTGAATCTCACACATCCTCTAATCTGAATCTCATCAGCCTCTAAGCTGAAATCACACACAGCCTCTAATCTGAATCTCATCAGCCTCTAAGCTGAAATCACACATAGCCTCTAATCTGAAATCTCATCAGCCTCTAAGCTGAAATCACACACAACCTCTAATCTGAGTCTCACACAGCCTCTAAGCTGCCTGAGCCAAAATCGTGAGCTGCCCCCTCGACCCCTTCTGCCGCCTCCTTCTCCACCGTTCTCCTCTGCCTCCTCCTCCCAAAAAAACCAGTGCCCCCTAACCTACCGAAGAGGCTGGCCCCTTCCTCAAAGTCAACTCCTTCAAGTCCTAAAATGGACATTTTACGGTCCCAAGCCTTCAAGAATTGCCCATTACAAGCTAATAACCTAAAACTAATGCACACCTTCAATTTTGTATTGATTTTTCTCTTTTCTCCAAAACACCTAATGTCAAAACACTTCGCGAAATTCAATCCAACTTAAGGCCTCACCCTTTGGGTTTCAATTCCTTAGCTCAATAAGATGCCAATTCTAAGTTTTTGGCATTCCCAACGCTAAATTCACTTGTGGGCACATAATTGGGCTCACAACATCGCTAGAGCTTAGAAAACTATGTCCATTTCCATCAAGAAATTTCCACCTACAACCAAGGAGTATACAACTTAACCTTTGGTGGACGTCCCATTTCTATTGCGTGGAGTTCGATGTTACCATGGATAGAGCCTTTGTGATGTACACAAAAGGATTGCAACAATGCAAGACATATGAGACATGGCTCGGCAAGATTTCGTGCAACGGGAGGAGGCCCGGATTAGTTCTCTCATTGAAGTCTTCCAAGATTTATGGCTAAAGTTGTAAGCACACTATAGCAACTACAAGGACTTGATGTTAGACAATGTGAGGAATTTTCCTACATGCCACGACTGGGTGGGATTATTCATAGTAGTTGACGATGAACTTCCTGTGTGGATGGTGAAAGGTGGTTATATGAAAGAATTCACTTATGGACCAACCCAATTTAGTGCATAGTTCATTGGCAACCTTCGCATATTCTATGTGGGTTCTCAATATATGACTTTAACTAAGATATGTCTGGACCGGATCAATGCGCCTTTTGGGATAGACTTTCAAGGATGGTTATCAAAAGTTAGAGTGGATATCATTGTGCAAGGTGCCTCTAAAGTGCAATTTCAAATATAGTTTTGGCTAATTGGATAAGCATTTTTTTTTATTTGAACCAATTGTGGTGGCCAGAGGCCACTCCTTTTCTCAAATTCTCGGCTAAGCTTGGAAGGACTTAGCTACTAAGCACATCAATCTCCTAAAGCCATTGCTATTGAAAAATGAAAAACATTCAATTCCAACCACGACTACCCCTCAGTGAGACGTTATTTGGCACAAACATCAAGCTAAAAAAGAACCCGCCTTCTGGCTAAAGCTTGGAGGGATGGTTCTTGGATCTTGGCTAGGGTGGATACAAGTTGCCCCTGTTGTGGACCTATGAACATGGAAATCACGGAACGCAAGTGTTTTGACTGCCCTTTGGCACATTGAGTTTGGAGGTACTATGTTGCTAACATCATGTGGCCATTCCATGCTAAACACATCAATTTCGGGCCAAAGAAAACTTTTTCTATGCTTCAATATCTTTTTGATGAGAATCTTCCAAGCACTCTTAAGAAACATCATAGAATGTGGTTCTTTCCTCATAGTGGCCTTACTTGGATTATTTGAAAACTACAAAATGATTTGGTTTTCAATTCCCTCCAGTGGCATGTTGGAAGAACCCACCAAATTATTTGGGATACACTTCTTGATTACGGTAGGATCTCGTGGCAAAGTACCCTCAAATGTCTTGAGAAAGCTCCAAGTGTCGTTTACAATGATGTTTTGAAAACCTTTTTTAAAATGGGGTGTTCAAGGCCTTATTGCCTCTAGAAGTAATTTAGTGGTTACCTGGAGAGAAAGACCATGATGGATATCATTATCTAGTGCCATTCGAGTCCATGATTTGAGTTTCTCCCTGCAACGGTGTTGTGTTTCAGTTTCCTCTTTGCAATTGAACTTGCATAGCATTATTAAGCAGTGTGCGTTCGTTCATGTGGGCCCTGAGAATCCAACCATGGGATGCCCCAACCTAGTGCAAGGAGACTCATATTAAGTCTGGATCTGCACTAGGTCGGGGCATCCCAGGGTTATATTCTCAGGGCCCGACATGAACGAACGCACATTGCTTAATAATGTTGTGTGTTCAATTTGTACCAAATAATGAAATTAAAAAATTCAGATATTTATGGGTGGGTCAGCCTACTTCGAATACTTTCCTAAGCACATATATATTTTTGCATAATTCGAGTACACAAGTCATCACGTATACAACCACCCAAAAAACAAATATCTATTAATTCCTTGACCAAACAATGATGATACAAGTTGGGGACCCAATGAGTCACGGGATCGATTCTATATTGAAATTTTTACTCTTTGCCTAGACGACTGTCCAATAGTAGGCTCCGTATGATGTCTCCAATACAACCAACAACTCATAAACTTATATCGTGCAAAGTGTTGACTTCCCCATTAGTGTCGAGGGACCATTTTCCAAGGTGTCGGAATATCCGTCCTCATGGGCGGCATTTTTCGATTTAGAATTCGTGTTTGAGCAAGTAAGGTAGATGAGGTGCCAATCTTAGCACAAAATTATGACGGTAACTTGCGGAGTAATAAGTTATGATACGATGGTATCTTTGACAGCATGGTGATGATAAGCCGGTTTTAAGGCACAAAACAGCTGTGCCAGTGTAGCAGGAAGCACTAATAATCAAGTATGAGTTTCCGATAAAGGTTCCCCAACTTCCACAAAATAAGGTACATGGGTCTTGAATGGTTACTTTCTCCGATTAGCACGCTTCTCCTCGGTTAAATAAATAAATAACCAACGTCGGGCAATCCGACGTGAATTTGGGCCCGTTGGTTCTACCCTGCTCAAGAATCCTCTTGGTGCAGGGTGGGGTTTATTGCCTACCTTGCGGTGGGTGGGTTTTTGGCTTCCTACCTACCTAGCTAGTTTTTTTCGTCAAGTAGAGAGAAGATTTCACAGCGGGAATCGAATCGCGAACCACTCCATTCGGAAATGGGTACCTCCTTCTCCTAGGATATGGAACACGCCATTAGTATGATTGAGGATGTATCAACTTTGCTCAAAACTTGTTGGAGCTCATATGAACATCTTGTTTGTTTCCAAAGTGAAGATTCTCGTGTTCATTAAATGGTTACATAGGTCCTCCCCAATTAAGTACTTATGTAACCATGTAATGGACTGCGTGCTCAAAACATGATAACCATCCTAGACTTAACAATCAACATGGATACATGGCAACCAGGTAATAGGATGCAATAAATAACCTATTCCTTGAAATTTTATGACCAAATGATCCTAACCTAATCTCACTAGACCGATTTGAGGTCTTTGATGCTAATTCCAAAGTTCATTTCGTACATAATAAAAATCCGAACGAAAAAGCGTTCTTCGCGTTTTCACCTTCACCTTCCGTGGATGCCGCAAATCCTTGGCCCCGGCTATGTATGCGTGAGTTGCACACAACCCTCACAATATCATACATACCTATAGCGCCAAAAGTAACTCCCATCGGCGTAAAATAGTACGGAAACACCTGTCACCTAAATATTGCGGATTTTATGCAACATCTGGAATCAACAAACTTCAAGAGTCCTTTGGTTCAGTTGGCTTTGTACTTGTGGTTGTGTGCTTTAGAATAGTGCATCAATATATAGATACTTGGATCGTCAATAATTGTACGTCCAGTTAACACATAAGCTTTCAGCTCTCGCATCTACATTGAGTCACAATTTGAGCGTACTTAGCAGTGTATTTTTTACAATTATTTGGCAGTTAGTTTATACTAGGAGTGTTGAAGACCTTCGACACTTTCATAGCCAATGAGGCTGTAGACGTACATCTTTAGAAACTTACTTCTTTCACCAGAGATAAGACCGTTTGACCCGAAAACAAGAACATATTCATGCTTTTGTACTGGGTCCGAGGGTTTCGGCTCATGATATTCGGGGAGAAATTCGGCCAAGACCTTTCACTAGGTCGAATAAAGGCACGTGGTCACTCCCTTTTCCTAATCGCACGCCTATATTTGGGTGGTATTTGACAAGGTTGTAGTCAAGAACGGACACCCCAAAGAGATGTGCACAAAATATATCAACTATTCTAGGTACAATACCTTTAACGCGATTGGGAGGGCCTATCTGATCACTTAAGGAGACCAAGAATCTTCATTTTGATTTCTCATCACATCTTGCATCTGAACTCCGATTATGAAACCTAAAACGACAATAAGCACTTTTCCTAATTTCATGGCTATATTTGAGTGGTATTTGACAAGGTTGTAGTCAAGAACAAACACCCCAAAGAGATGTGCACAAAACATATCGACTATTCTAGGTACATTACCTTTAACGCGATTGGGAGGGCCTATCTGATCACGTAAGGAGACCAAGAATCTTCCATTTTGATTTCTTATCACATCTTGCATCTCAACTCCGATTATGAAACCTAAAATGACAATAAACACAATTCGCGATTGTTAACTATAAGAGACTGTCGCTGAGTTGATTCAACAACCCAAGACATGTGTGGAGCTGGAAGTGCCTAAAGTAGGCCGCCTCTCTTAGGATTTAATCACATGTTTATGTTATCGTGAGAAGATTAAGCAAAGTGATAACTCTCGCAAGGTTGAACTTTCGTGATACGACTTGAACAAACTTAGACGGATGTCCTAATAATCTCGTCCAGACAATATAAGGTAGCTCAACCTAACACCGACAACGAACCCAAGACCACCCAAATGAATGGGAGAGCTTCATCTTAGAATACAAAGAATGTAAGATCTTCAAGGACGCTTTTATCGTTCATTCAAACTCTTAGCCCTCATATAAGGTAATATCTTGGGCCTTTTCTTCGCATCCTCAATCGTACTTATTGTCGCGGGACCCCACTTTGATCCACCCCCATGTGGTGGGCATTTGTGTACCCCACCTTGAGACTAGGTAATGGTCACCTATGTTCCGGCCCATTACTAAGATTTTTATAAAATAAATAAAATAAATAAAAATTATATATTACTTATATGTGTCCATGCTTGGAGCGCTTGTGAATAGAGTATTGCATTTAATTGGACACCGTGATTGGGGGTGTGAAAGGCAAGCTCCACTTTGGAAGTCTGTCTACCCACCAAAAAGATGTCGGATTCTTGGATTGTTGGTGCCCCATGTTTTTGCCTCGAAAGCAGGAGGCATGCATGGACTCTAGTGCGAGGTAAATTGACTGTTGAATATCCATTCCCGATCCACTAAAAAAATTTAATCTTTGCATTAACGTCGCACGGTGAAACGGTCAATGTAAAGTCATTGTATCGCGCTAAAGTGGATTTATCAAATGCAGATTAATCACAATCGGGATAAGCGGGGTTCGGAATGAAGTCGCTACCAACGTCATAACATTAATCAGCTGATGAGATGTGTTCCGTTGCCTTGACTTTAGATTCGGTCTGAAGCAGTGGAGTCTTTATTCTTGAATGTACCGTTGGGTCCATGCACATAGCTCATCATCTGAGTAATGGTATGGTATGAGTCCTATGTTGGCAAAAGAACAGTGGAAATTTATGATTGGGATAGATTTGCATATCTTCTTGTGACGTAGAACAAGTTTCTAGTGACGCATGTTGATTGTCCAGGTCTCATGTGCTTGTAGTGAGTCCACCTTTGGGAAATGAACTTATACACGCTCCGAAGCATGGCATGTTAGCAAACACCTTGCTTCTTGTTATGAATGAGATTGCCAATCAAATATAGGGGGTCCGATTCAAGGTTGGGATTAGCTAGTGGTAGAACATATACATCTGAAGAAAAAAAATTATTGAGCCCCTCACACTTGCAATTAATCCTGCATCTACTTTCAATATCAAAGAATTGAAAGGGCCAATCTACGATATGAATAACTTCAAGTAGTGGTATGAGTTTTGCATATGTGGTGCCCTTAGCACACTTGCAAGATCCAAAAAGTTATGGACTAGCATAGTAAGTGAGAACAATTTCAACTTCAAAAACATTGCAAACCTGGTTTGTGACCAGCAACCTCATTAGAATTGAGTACCTTGAGTTGCAGCTAGTATCGCTCTTACGAATGTTTCCTATTGACTTTGCCCCCTCCTATGTGTCGACAATGTTACCAATGTTACCCAGAGTAGGATTTCACAAAGCCAAACAAAATGCGCAAACCCGTCGGGAGCCTTCATAACATTATTCAGACCCATGACAATGTTATGTGGGACTAACAGTATTCCAAGGAATATTCCTAGTATTTTTCACATTCAATCTGAATGTGGGGAATATTCCCTGGAATACTGTCAGTCCCACATAATACTGTCATGGGTTTGAATAATGTTATGTTGCTTGCATCTAACTTGATAGATTACATCCAACTACCAAGAGACATCCATGAGATGTCATCAATGATACTCATCCTTAGTGTGGGGCCCTAATATATATTATTTTAATTCCCCAACCTACTGAACCCTATGATACATTAGTTTTAAAACTTCTCTAACATGATTAATTTGTAAACACCCTATTTCATTTATATCATGGAGTTCAATATATAACTTGAGCTTTGTTGCAGGTACGGGTTTTATAATTTGTAGGTCGCAACTTTAAAGTGGACTCTATGTTTGTTCTACGTAGTTTTCTAAAATTCAGAAGTGACCCACCCGGGCCCATCACCAGATATCTATGTGCAATGTAGATTCTAAGAGCTGCTGCAGCTTCAAGTGGCGGCTGTCCGAAACCCTCATGGCCAGTGTCAGAAGTCTTTCTCTGCTTGCCAACTATAAATTTTTTGTTTGGTGATTAAATTATGGAGATAAATAGAAACACCGCATTTCTCTAATCCATGACTGTAGAGACGTTAAATATACTATGCAGTTGTTACATCCCATTATCAGTGCACCAAGTCACAAATTTCATCGGAGCTCACAAATCAGGCGCAATGCAGGGTTAAAGGTATGTGAGCCTGAAACGGACACCGATTGTCAAGTGATCAGAGTTTTCTGATCACTTCATTAACTTCAACTTCATTTTAGGATGCAAATTTCAGAGTGGAGTACATTGATAACCAATCACGAAAAGTCCCAAAACAAGTGTTCATTTTAGGCTCACATGCTGCATGTATGAAGAGGTTTGGAGTGAAGTGTGTGTAATTATAGTAGGGGCGCCTATTCCCGATCAGGATCCCATCGGCAATCTATAGGGTACCGGAATTTCGATCATGTTGGGGATCAAAATGGAATCAATAGTGCCTTGACACAAGCCCTGGTTTCGAGTGCTAAAGTGCCAGGAATGGCTATGACAAAATCTAGACATTGGTAATATGCTTGGGCCAACTTTGGGCTTCAAAAATTTCACATCGATTTCAATCTAAGGAATAAAATTACCGAAAAATTTGTAGTCCTCTTGGTTTCTATCTTCCATTTTGCACCACCTTATCCTTCTCCAGATCTGGCGCAGAATCTCTTCAGTGATCGGTTATGGGCGCCTCTACTCTAGATGCAGAGGAACAAATGCAGATGTCCGGGACGGGATCAGAAATACCGGTTGGAAAAGATGACCTTGAACAAATCAATATCCTGGCAATATCAATATCCTGGCAATCACGAAGGTTGTCACCCAGCTCACTAAAGAAAAAGAACCTCTTGCACAATTAAGAGCTGTAAATGCTAACCTGCAGAGCTTCCAGCTGCCGTATTGCATTCTAAGCTCGATCCATCACTGTAACAAATGAGAGCATGGGACCACAGCTATGGCGAAATCAACAAATGTAACTCTTTGAAAGACAATGAATTCACTGTGACTTTATCAGAGGCACGAGTGATGTACCAAGTAGCATAGATATTCACCACCTCTTCAATTGAATGCTAGTTGCTTGAAAGCAATGTATGTCTCTGCATCTACTGATATAAATGCCCACAACATTATAGCAGGTAATTCATGGAGGCATCCAAACCCTAAATTTTCTTAATGACGTTGATGTGAGACTTACACTTACACATTACTCCCTGCGTGCAATCAAAAAGGCTTCAGCTCATGCTTCTGGACGTCTGGACGTCTGAGACTGAATTTTTTTGAATGTTGTCAACGTGGAGACAGGAACCTCAAAGGAAATTAGGGTTGAATGCCCGCGTGTGCCCATCTGCATGCGCAACCTGTCCTTCCCTGATGTTTAGTGCAGAGTGATTTATAAGTATACTGACCACGAACGCTGCTAACTGACAGATATTGTTAGTAACTAGCTAGCTACCTAGCCGGTCTGCAGTAGGGTAAAGACAAACCACGGATGTGGATTCAAAACTGAATAATGCCTCCCTAGTACTGGCCAAACCTGGATTGACAAATTCGTTTGTGGATGTTGACAATGCAGAAAGAGGGCCCCAGAGGATTCTCCTTCATTGCCATTGGCGAGGACATCAATCAGCAGACAAGAACGACGAAACACGCTTGATGAAGACGTCGCATGTAATTTTGACACCAAAGAAGCTTTCGCCTCGCTCCAAATGTACAGAACTCGTACATGTCATGAGCTTATGGGTCCACGAGCGCCTCTAACCATCCACCCTGTTTCAGCTCCCTTAAGCGCAAAAAAAAGAAAAAGAAAAACTGAGAAAAAAACTCAAGTTGCATGGAACAATGCGACAAGGCTGTCGTACTTCGATCAGACTCAAGTCATGTGAAGCTTGAGTAAGCGTACACAATACCGAATGGGCACAGCATTAGAATGATTGCTGGTGATCTAAAGTGAACTAAAAACAACTCCACTGATCTGTTCCTAAATCCTTCTTCCTAGCTGGGAAATTCAACAGTTCTGCAGGCGCAGGAACTACTTACTTGCAGAATGAAATTTTGAATGAGTGACACAAATCTCGTGGAACTTGATTGCAAACCAAAACGTGCTAGAGAATGAGACACCGGGCATCCGCTTTGTTGTGATGTTAGCCAGTACTAGTTAGTCATGAAATCTGGGCAGGGAGGTGATCGACCCACAAAGTGGTAGAAAGGGCAGCATGGATCTTCCTCTGTCTGCAACCAGCTGCGTCCTGCTGCCTAGCACAGCAGGCCCTCAACTTCATCACCTTTCTTGATCCACTATCTAGTAGCTGGGCTAGATTGTGGGAGTGAGACATCTACCACTTTCCTAGATTTGGGGCAGAGGTGATGAACGTCAGGGACCTGTGCAATAAGTAACTGGGTGTTTTTGGTGAGCTGAAAGCTACACTGAATAGTCCTATTAGTGTGGGTGGAAATAGATAGTGTGGGCCACACTAATTTTCTAGACAAGGTGGAAATTACCGTGGGTCCAAGACCCCGGGTCTTCCCGTAAGCCTTCATGAAGACTTCCCACCAACACCTTATATAAAAGAAAATTAGTCATTTTACACCAAAAGTAGCACAAAAACGATCAATCATTCACATCGATGTTTCTAGAAAAACAAGTATGGCCCAAGCTAATTGTATGCTATAAATTAAGCTTGGGTTGATAATTTATGTGACCCACATTGATTCTTGTTATGAGAACTTGCTAGAAGAAAACTTGTCCACTATAGCCGTCCGTTGCGACTTGGCCATTGCGACTCATGATTGAAAAATGCATTAAAAATCATTTTGGTTGCAGTTTTGGACAATTAGCAACCAAAACCCTCTAGTTAACTACCGAAATTAATTATTTATGCATTTCTTGCAATGAGTTGCAATGGCCAAGCCGCAACGGATGTTGTATAGTATGAGTTTTCTTCTAGTGATTAGTGTGGGCTCTAAACATTATTATGACCCACAATAATAAGACTATTTGGTGCAGCGGCTCCAACTACATCGCAACAGTAGCCGCACTACATGGAATTAGTACACATTTGCTCACATACACTACGGAAATCGTGGGTCCTTACCATTGGCTCTCTCCCACTAAATGGTTTTATGATCCACTACGGTAATAGATTTTCAAACATGTCTAGTGGATGAGAATCAATGGTAAGGAAACCATGATTCCCATAGTGACATGGACCCTAAAGTTCGCCGCCTCTATCCCAATATCTAGGACATTGATAGAGGTACTACTTCCAATTGTGGCCCCATCTACCACTCCCCCTAGATATTGGGATTGAAGTGATGAACTTTAGAACCCTTGAATTATCAAAATAAGAAGATAAACAACTACATTAAGAAGTCTAGGCCAATTACAACATTAAGCAAGGATCACGGTTTGCTGCCACTAGTTTTTTCCATGACTACAAAAGTGGATGTCAGGCCTCCAAATTTATTAGCGTTATAGATTCAAATACCCAAAATCTACCTTGTAAGGGCCCAGAGAACCTATGGCAACGACATGTGATCCTTGTAGCGAGTGATCAGCTCTGGAGACCATGTCTTGTCTACAAGGACCATGGTTCATCACTTGCATCCAATATCTAGGACGGGTGTAGATGATATCAGTGATAAAAGTAGTACACATCTACCATTCTCTTAGATATTGAGGGACAGAGGTGATGACCTCCAGGGCCCATATATTGATTGATTGAAAGTCAGGATGCTACAGCCTACTAATGATCTGACCAAAGCAAGCGAGGAACTGTTGCTTTGATCCAGACTCCTTCAAGTTTGATCAACTTTCCTTTTGCTTTTTATCCATTTTTTGAGATAAACGAAATACGTTCTTTTTTATCAATTCGCTGCAGTTTCACCCCATGTGCACCTGAAGCTGCAGTAAGTTGCCAGTTGAAGCAGGCAGGCAGACAGCAGTCTGAAACTTTGAAAGCCTTCAGTAATTTGCATCACATGAATTGAGCCTGTCAAATTTGACTGTGAATCTTTGATGCAGGACACTGAACGGGCCCAGGAGAGCCAACCGCTAAGTTACAGAAAGAACCGGTTCATATTCAAAGACTCCAGGCAAATTACCCATCATTTTTAGAGGAATAGATAAAAATGTAGCTTCAATTTTCAAAGAAAAACCAAAAGATCAAACCATGTAACGAGCTGGACTTGGAAACACTAGGTTTTGACCGGTTATGCTCAAAAATCTCCCTGGACACTGCTGCAGGACATTCAAGAAAAATAATATGTTTAATGATGGTTTAAGAAACTTTAGGGTCCGGCCCGTCTGGGACCCTGGCCTGGGGTGGCAACTTATGTTAGATTATGCTTCTCCTCTTTAACTTCTATTGTTAATGAAGGTGACTAAAAATCGTATCATTACAATCTGAAGAACATGTTTTGAAAGTACATGAGGAATCCAATCTAATGATATTTCTATTTTATTTTAATAGGAGAGTATTCCAATGTGCCACACTAAAATTTACACCATAAAATCATTCACTTTAGAAAGTTACTTATACCTGACAAATAGTGCCATGTTGACAATCAACATATGTGACATTTCTAGGCTTCTAGGCAAAGACTAGTTTTAGACCCTTCACAAATGCGTATGTCACTATAAATACCATAAATAGTGTACATATTTATGACAAGTTATGTGAATAAGGACCGGGTTGGCACGGAAGTACATTATGCTAGAGAACGTGCCGTCCACCTACACTATATTGTCCTAAAAATGTGGGTGAAAAGTTAATGTAGAAATTATTAGTGTATTGGGCCACTCTAACTGTCTAGTCATGGTGGAATAATGTGAGCCCAAACCCCACGTCTTCCCCTAAGCATGGAGACCTTCGACCAACACCTTCAATATGAGTTCAAGGATGAAACCAACATAAAATAAAATAGTCGCCACATCAATTTCCTACAAAAACATTACCACTAAACTAGAGATTTGGCGTGAGATGAAAATCACTGTGTGTTCTAAAAAATTTATTGTGGTCCACACTAATAAGGAAAATGTAGCGTATGCTCCCAAAACCCAAAACATAAAAAACTAAAAAAAAACTAAAGCAAAAAAAAGTCAAGCTCTTTATGCACTGCAAATACCCTGACAGTGTTGGGTTTCCAGATACCCTCCGGGTAAGAGTACCTCGGCACAATAACTGCATAGAGATATTTTAGATCAGCCTCCTCTAAAGTAATGCATCATTTATGGTATTTAGTGTCACTTACTTTTTGGAGCTACATTGTGCTATAACTTTTCTACTATGGCTCTCATTTCTCACCAACAAAGTTCAAATTATTTGGTTGGACACTATATAACACTAACATCTTCACTTGGTAAAAGTTTACAACAGCAAAATAAAAAAATAGTCAGTGATGCTAAAACACCATAAACGGTGCACCGCTCTTATTAGTGTACTAGGCTCTTACTTTATTTTAATTTGAAGCTCTTCATATTTTAATGTTTGAAGAACATGGAGCAGCTTACCTGAAAGTATGGTATTATACGATATGAACGAAGCCGAAACGCATATCCACAAAAGTGCAAATTCTCACTTGCAGCGTGCATCTCATGGATTTTGGGAAGGTATCTCAGTGCATCGGTTTCCTAAATGGCACTGCAAGTGACATTATGTCTGGAGACTAACTGCCGGAGTTATATTTTATACAATACATATAAAATATATATATGAGATCACAGTGTCTTATTTGATACCCTATATATGAACGATACCCTCTGGTTATCTGCACTAGAATATTGTGGGCACAGAGTTAACAGATATTTTGGCACAGGTCCCTGTTTAGCTTAGTTTAATGCGGCGATTCCACTATTATATTCAGGTTTGGGAACTCCAAGGAGCCGCAGACTGCCAAATAACTGAAAGCGTCGTGAATCATTCTTACACTTTTTCACTGAGAGAGGGAGAGAGCGAGTGAGAGCCCGTGAGGTGTCGCTGTTGAGAACCAAAGTAGGTATACCTTACATATCAAGTTACGAAAGTGCTTGCGGCACTGGCAGCATTACCGGGCCTGCAAATTAATATCTCTTGGGCTTTGAGAGAGGTATATTTAATGCGCTTTTCCATCGCGATTCCTATTCACTTCGGCTTTATGCAGTATTACAGAATGGTTGGTGTTGATTTTGCCTCTGCGATATTTGCAATGTATCTTGCACATGTCCGAGGACTGGAACGGAATAAATTTTGGTGCAAATTTCTGCAGATTTTTTTTCTGGCATGTCTTTCTAAGTTGCGCTGATATTCCATTATTATGATGAAGATGCACCTGGAAGGTGGGCGGGGCAACGAACATATATGTGCTGGCCTCATATACGTTGAATCTTACACTCGTGAAAGTGCACTTCTTAGGGCCTGCATTGAGCGTGATTTTCGAAGGCGTGATCAAGCATGGCCAGGGCTAGACGCCCGCCTCTTTTGAACCACGCCCTTGACCGCTATTACCCAAGGTGAAAAACGCATGCATTTCTATTAATTATATATATAGCATGTGGATTTTTCTTTTTTGGACAATTTGATGCCAAAATTAGTGTCAAAGGTCCTGAATTAGTACAGGGAGATCAAGTTGAGATACATTGACCACAAACTTATGGGGGTCATGTTTTTCCGAGACCTCTTTTACCTTGGTAATAGTGGTGGGAGTCCAACTTAAGCCTCGACAAGATGGGAGTCTAGCCCTGGCCACCAAGCATCCTAACTCTCTATTTGTGCAAGCAATTTTAATATGTGGTATGGTGTGTAACACACACACACACACACACACACACACACACATATATATATATATATATAGCATTTCACTTGTACACCACGGTTAGAGCTGCAAAATATAATGGAAGTGTTTTGATACACAATTGTGAAAACTCTTTTCAATATTGTATCCTCACGAATTCAAGAGGCCCAACATGGGGCCATTTACACTACACGGTTTTATTTGCAGTCGATTGTGTTGAATGTGACAAAATCAAATCAACTTATTTTGAATAAGCACACTTTTTAAATACTAGGTTGAATACCTTAATGTTATTGAGCATTTAGCTTCAAAGATACAACTTGAGTGCCCTTAACTACAAACACATACTTTATATCTTAATTATGAGTGCCACTTATAAATTATTTTATCCTTGACATAAGATAGTGTATTTAATAAACTTTCAAACCCAAGTATTTTGTAATAATTATAAGACTTGGTGAGGCTTGTAGAAATCGTGTAGATATGTCATACAGTTGGGCCCCTACGTCCTTTAAGGTTTGAACCTAATATTTTGTCGCCGTTACAAATATTGGAGTACAAGTTATAACATTTATTTAAATTCTACTTGTAGCATGTGACTTGAGAAATTCAAAGCCATCAAGCATTACTTTTCCACACCAACCCCACTAAAAGATGATGTGATCTTTGTAAGGCCAGCCACAAAAAGCTTGAGAGCTTGAGCTCAAGCTTGCAAGTTTGGTGGGCCAAGGTAAAAGAATACGAGCCTTCATCTATGTTTGACATGGTGGAGCTTGATATAGTGTGACAATAGAACCTGCTAATATTCTCATTGAGTAGGAAGTGCTAAGTGAAACATCAGTCAACCACAATCTTCTTTCCCATGCAAGTTAGTTGTTATACATACAAGGTAGGTGATGCTAATTTGGTTAGTTTCCTTAATTAAAAACCTATTTTTGGCTCCTAATTGACAATACAATTGCTTTAATTTGGTGGGCGAGTAATACTGGCCATTTCACTACCACCTTAATGATGTTTGGGTTAATAACCTTTGCAAAAATCAATCTACACCCACCATCCTCCATAATTAGGAGTACTATCCACAAGCTATGACACGCTTGATTTTTGTGGTGAGGTGGGCAAATTAGGAGGCAACATGTGGTTGTGAGGTGCCGACCAACTTGTATTGTGGGTATTCTATAATGAAAATCCAATTTGGCAACATTTTATCTTACCCATGACCACTTTGGAGACATGACACAACCAATATTGGCATAAAACTTGGTTTTCATTGGCAAATGACTTGTATAGAATATGCTAATGATATCACCCACTTACACAACATTGAACAATGAAAAGCTCCCCCCTATAACACCAGATTGGGAAGGAAAGAATCTTTGATTTTAGAGCCTAGATCAACACCTTCCTCAACTCCGATTTCAACGATTTCAAATATTTTAATCCCAATTCGCAATTGCTAACCTACTCAAGCTTGTAATGCTCGAATCCATTGGTTGGTTGATTCCACATAGTTGGAGGTGTCCACATTAGCCTCATCTACCTTACCTAGTATGCACTAACTTATTGAAAATGGGTAAGGTGCATGGCCCTAGTAGTTTGGAAACTTCCAAGTCCATGGACATTATCGACCATTGGATCAATTGAGTAATAATCTCTTCATGTTCGTGATTGCAAATTACAAAGAATGCTACTTCGAGTTTCATATTTGGAATAGAGATACAATAGTTATAAGACTCATATATGAAGATTTATTATTAAACGGTGTAGAGGTCATCCCAATTGTGTTGACTACACTAAAAAGGATGTTTAGTATCTGATTATATTTAATGTTGTTGCCACTCTACCATGCTCAACATTAATTTTTAATTCCTTGATAATTAGTGTTAGACATAAATGTGCCGTTGCCTTCCCTACTGCCACCTCCCTTCCTATGAAGCATGGATTTCATTGGACTTGTGATTTTACTAACACTAAATTCAAACATGTAACTTCCACATATTACCATAGTTGATATTTAGTGTTTGAGTTTATATTTAATGTTACTCCTTTCATAGGGTTATTGACATTTAGTGCATGCATTTGTATTTAGTGTATCAAACCTAAATATCCTATTTAGTGTAGGGAACCTTTAATGGTTGGCATACGTTTTTTTGAAAGAGTGACCACATAAAGCCCCTCCCATGTTTCTTGTTCTTTCAGTTGAGTGTCCACCATACTTAATTGTGGTCTCTTACCGCCATTTAGGGATTAAAAAAAAATTCAAAAAAACACAACTAGACTATACAAAGTTTCTATGTGTTTTCACCAACATTGGTATCGTGTATAGGTGATTGCATGGTATCAATAAGGAACATCGACAATGGTATCAAAGAACCCTACCCATGGGTATCAAAATTGTAATACTAGTCAAATATTGACATTTGGTGGGCATGTCAAGACGAGAGAATCTTTGTATACCCGAGTTATTCTTTGGGTCAATACCATTTTCAACCATATTGATACGAGGGCAGTGTTGGCCAGGTATGGAAGTTTTTGCACGGTGTATAGACCCTAACGTTATCGAAACAAAAATACCGTCAAATACCCATACCCTATTGATACCAAAAGTACTAAATCCTAATCATAGATACTCATATGGTATTAAAAAAAGTTGATACCATACCAACACTAGTTTTCGCCCTCCCCGTGGTAGGTGCCATGAAAATTCACCACGCCTTTCCACCTTAAAATAGATGTCCTTGTAAAAATTGTAGGCATATCACGACCAACCCGATGTGTTGCTCGGTCTCAATATAATTTATTGGATTGTTGCCAATTATGCCCATGAAGCTTGTTCTCTTTCTAAACCTAGTAGAACCTACTCCCTCTATTCCCTCTCTTCCACCCACTTCACATCGATCCTCGAATTGAATAAAAAAAACTATACATCTAGCACTTTTTCTCTAGAATTGCAATCCAATATCCTATTAGGTTCATTCCCAAGGCACGAGACACATGCTCTCCACCCCCATTTAATAATGTTATGTGCTAAGCTTGGTAAAAATGTTCAATGAGTCCCTATGAACTTGCATCTCTAATGTATATGAAACTCGGAAGAGGAAATTGTTGCATATGAACGTGCCTCTCATCCATTTCAACATGAACACGTCACCCCCTACAGGTTTGTGACTGGTTCACCCCAAATAACTTGGATGAGACTAATTCGAGGTTTTTGAAACCGATTTTGATGTCAAATCAACCAACATAACATTATTCAGAGCTATAACAGTGTTCTGTGGGATTGACAGTATTTTGCGGAACATTCCATCATTCAGGCTAAATGTGAGGAATATTCCACATAATATTGTCAGTCCCACAGAACATTGTTATGGATTTGAATAATGTTATATAAAAAAAAGCTTCAAGTTGGATATTATTTTAAAGTTTTTATGTTGGATGAATGAGAGGTACATTCATATGCAATAAAGTTACATTATTCCCTCTCACCCTTGAAATGCCACCAAGGCACTTGCAATTGACGAGTCATGCCGCTAGCGTGGTGAAGCAAGCTTTCTAAGTTGGCATTCCCGCACGTTAGTCATTCCTATGTTTCGTTTCACCGCTAGGTGAACTACCTTGGTAAGGTAGTTGTCTTGAGCCTATCCTCAACATGTACCTCTCAACCTTTACAAACAATATTTCCACATAGTAGTCGTCCATGTGGGACCCACATCATTGACCTTTTAAATGAGGCACGTAGACTTTGTCCTACTATTTGTATAATGGTCATTTTCGTACAAGTCTCTATTGACTACTACCACGTTCTTTCACGTCCTTGAGTTCTTTTAAAACAACCCATTCGAGGTAGTAAATGACCGAGGCGGGGATAGGAAGGAGGGGGAAAGGAGAAAGACAAAAGACAAAATGAGAATAATAAGAAAAAGAAGAAAAAGAAAAACTTTCAATTGACCGCTTGGATGTTCGGTATTTTTAAGTGTTCGACAAGGTTACACTACAATGATGTCACCGGGTTGGCATGAAAGACTCACTTCGGTTCTAGTTTGGTGGGACCCATCATCGGGATGAAATAGTCGGAAAAGTAAGCCGGTAATGTTTTATAAGGTGCACCAACCGCCCGCCGTACATTACATTAACAACATTGCATCAAAGTCGATGTCATGTTAGCCTAAGTCTTACAAGCTCGCTAATTCTCTCGCCACAACTTCGGCATGGTGACGAGGCAAAAGTGATATCATGCAAATTTCACGGGATGAATCGGTCAAGTTCCGGAGGAGTCGAATCATCCGTTACAAGCATATGAGACTTTGGTAACACGTCTCGCATCGGTGAAAGAATCTGCAAAATATACTATGATAGTAGGTTTATAGGGTTTTTAGTGACGCAAGACAATTTTCATCGACATAGGGTCACTGTGTTGCTATCATCTACCAGCGCCATCCCATATGTGGCATATTTGTAGTGATACCATAGTTTATGTGTAGGTAGATGGTGGCCAAAACCATCACTTTAAGTGGTGAGAATATACAATGGTGTTGTATCAAGAAAGACTTTAAGTAGTGTTTGTTGGCATTTGAGAGAGGGTTTCAACACACCAAAGTATGTCTTGTTTGAATTTCATATGCAAATGTTATAAGGGTTCAAAGTTTTTCTTATTGATAGATGACCCATGGATGACCCAAAACCAACACAAGAGATGTTAAGGTGGTGGACATTCTCATTATCGACATGTACTTACTATGAAGATTTGTAGGGTGTTCATTTTAGCACCATCTATCTTCATGTGCTTGGAAGTAGGTCATTGTCACAAAGCCATGGCGTTCAAAGAAGACTCCCATGTGCCTCCAGAGGCTTCTTTACCACGCACAAACTATCACAAATCATCATGTCTAAATGGGATTTTGTTTCCCCTCAAGAGTGAAGTATAAATATGCTCCTATGTGTTTATTGTTGATTCGTATTGGTTAATGTTAGTAGACCAATTCAGGTCTTTGACCCCAATTTAGGTATTGATTTGTCCTAAAATAGTGTTTATGGCTCTATATATGCATCAACATTTTCACCCTCCCCAACGGTAGGTGTTTTAAATGTACATGTCAGCTTGATGAGTGATGTGCACTTTGAAATAGTTCGTTCACACTTCAACCCAAACCTTAAAGGGATGAGGTGATCGATTTTAAAAACATAAAAAAAACATGGACACATACAACCTACACACCACACCACACCACACCACACCACACCACAATAAGGAGTGACACTACCTTTGTCTAATAATGCAAGAGCAACACCCAAGTAGTAAGCTTTTACTTTAATTGTTTTTGTTTTTATTTACAAAAATTGTAAGCTTGGGCTCCCTTTGAGACAAGTGAAGATCGATATCAAATGTAGATGGAATTAAATGATGGATTTATTCTAAAATGATTGAAATTTTATTTTGATTACTTGTTTACATGTTTTGAGACAAAACACCAGTAAACTAGCTCCAATAGTTTCCACGTAGGCCGCTCCACCCACCAAATTCTAGTGGAAATGTTCCACATGGTGCCATCTACATTTCCACTAGAATCTAGTGGGCGAGCAACCTACATGGAAACGAACCCTTAGAAACTGTGAAACATGGAACCTTATTTTAACCGCCCACAATTTTATTGTTTTACCAAAATCAGTCACAACCTTATCAAAATTATAACACCCTATAGATTTCCGGTGGGATCTTGATCAGGAATATGTGATTCTACTACACTTTCAAAGACCCCAGATCAGTCCAGGATAGGTCATTCGAGATGATACGGCAACAAACCTACATGGGGGGTCGAGTTTTTATGTCGGATGAATGAGAGGTACGCTCATATACAATAATCCCTTCTCTCCGGAGACAGGTGAGGATATGTATTGAATTTATGCGGAGTCAAATGATAATACAACATCCCACGGTTTATATTCTAAAGTGAACGGAAGTAGGTAGCTGCAGTCACAAAGCCCCGGTGTCCAATGAATCATTGCATGTGCATTTAGATGCTTCCTTACGAAGCACAAACTGTCACAAATCATGTCAACACTAAATGTGATATTGAGTGTCATATGGTATTTTATGTCACTTGCTAGCTTTTCGGATGACACTTCTTATGAATAAGTGTATAAAATGTTGTCATGGATGGTGGATGAGTTTCATCCATTGGCCAAAACCCTACCTTCTCTTGTCAGCAACTTGTGATGAAACATTGTCATGGATGATTGAAATTTGGATGAAAAATCACTTGGTAAGTGACAGTAATTGCAACACAGTAATTCTATAATCCCCCCCAAAAAAGTAGGTTGGGGCGAACCAACCCCTATATTCGTACCTTACCGGGGAGGGCGAACGGCTAGGGATTCGTGGCACTCACTTAAAATCAACCATCCTACATATTGTGGATGAAGTGGCTCCAATACAAAAGACCCCCTATGAGGTTGAGGGCCGATTCATTCAAATGTGACATCACTAGACATCCGGTAAGGTACCAATGTATGGGTCGGTTCGCCCTGGCCAAAAAAGTACAAGGAATGACAAATAATGTTGGGTTAACATTTAGTGTTGGCAACAATATACTGCGGTTTACAATTAGTATTGGGCAAGACAATTAGACTTGGTGACACTAAATATCATATTTAGTGTAGTTAGCTATAAGGTTACTATGCACACTACACGACTTTAGTAATTTAGCAATAACAAAGATTCTAGTAGTTCCACAACACTTGATTGCTACACCGATTATTCCATTTAGTGTGTGTTACTATTTGGAATTCAACGATGCAATAACATCTTACTCAGGAGTTCAATTTGACCATAAATGACATTGCTTGGTAAAATATTGTGTTCTCGTTAAATAGTTATAGCACTCCGTAATCCCCAATACAACCTTAAACACCATACTGGCTAGAGATTTGTGTTGTCTGCGTATACTCATCCATTGCGGAGTGAAGGGCTTTAGTAGATATCAAGCTCCCATCTATCTAATTCGCATCTCCGTGGTGTGTACTTATAATTATGATTTAAGTAAACATGGACAAAATGCTTGTTCATAATTTAATGATGCATAATATGAGAGCATTTCGAATTTGTTTTGCACAATCGAGACACGTACATTGCAAAACAAATTATTGGGGGGGGGGGAAGTAACTAGAAGAACATGTCGAGAATCCCAATAATACATATTTTAAGCAGCAACACGATCAACATATCTCTCTAGATGTGTATTTGTCACAAATAACATAGTGTGCATGCAACTAAGCCAGTTGTGCGTTGCTACATGGGATTTAGCCTTCTCCCTATAGATGGCTTTAAATAGACACCACGGAGCTCTAACCGTTTGATACCCACTTGATGTTTGCACATGTACAACTGAATTTTTTTACACAATGCCACATTTATACCCTTGGGATGTTTTATGAGTATGTTGAATATTATGACCCGCCAGATACCATATTGTATGCTTCTTTTCAATACCCTTATCCAATGGCATATGAAGGAGAAAACAAAAGCCATAAACATGATGATACATGCATAACATTAGTTTGTAAAGGGGGATTGTCGCACAAATCACATGAAGCCCGGCCATGTACAACAACACAGTTAAAGTCATTGTTGTAGATTTGTGTTCGTACTAGCCACATTCTACGAACTAGGTACCGTAGCACCATGGCCGTGTGTTATATTATTTTGGGAATGGTTTCAATTTATGAAATGTTTTTTGGGTAAAAAAGCCCTCATTTTTGTAAATTTGATATACATGAAACATGAAATTTTTGATATAGTTCTATTTGCCAAAATGAAATATCGGAAATGATTAAATTGTTTGGCAATGGTTTGTAGAGACCGCCATGGTAGTACGGTAGTACATACAGGAGGAGCCCTATCACAGGTTGTAGTAGGCGTCCCCAACCTACCAGGCCAAAGTAGCAACAAGGTAGGTACTCAATGCCTAGCTACTACATCCAATGGGAGGGTGACATGTAGCGGTCACGGTCGTCAATTACGGGTGATAGTGTGCCTTTGCGTATCCAACCAAGAGTAGACACATGCACAAGACCATTTCACCCAACCACTACGAGACATCTTACCTCAGGGTAGTACAACAAAACCACCATCTTTTATACAGAACAGTGATCCGAGAAAAAAGCTTTGACTCTTTCTAGTTCCCTTGTTGGGGTCATGACTAGCCCAGCCGTGGCAACAATACACCAAAAAACAACTGCATGAAATACAACCATGTACGTATCGGGTGCCCACTATACGAAACAAGTGGCAGGGCGACATGTACCCACTACCGAACGTAGCGGTCAGGCCTCGCCATTCCACGGCCGTCGATTACGGGTGATAACGTGTCTCTTTGTGAACCAATCGGGAGTCGCCACATCGACAAAGTCCACTACGAGATGTCGTCCTGCCCTCGTGGCAGTACAACAAACCAGGGTCCTCAGGACTCGGTGATCGGAAAAGCTCCAACAAGGTTCCCACTGCGTCGGTTGGGGCCGTGGCAATGATACACGGGACCAGCTGCAGGAAGGAGATAAGGATTGAATCATTGCAGGCGCAGAATTATGGGCCCGGCCCGTATAAGTTTCGAGCGGAGCGAGGACTGTCCTTCCCCTCCTTTCTAATTCTTTCGGAGGTTGGGACGTTGCTGCTGCTGCTGCAAAGCTCCGGAGCTCGGATCCGGAAAAGCAGACTCGGATCCATATCCACAACCTCCGTCTGTGCCTGCTGCTGCAGGTAGTGGTGGTGATCCGTAGCAGCTACGCGGTTTACTGTGCCAAAAGAAGAGGAGGAAGAAGAGGCCTAACCTAAGCGACGTTCCGGCCGGAGGAGTTTCATGGTGTCTAGGCCTAAAGTACGTATTTTGTATCACGAAGGAATTATGTCATCCACCCAAAGTTTCATGATATCTACATTAAAGTATGTGATTTATCTCGGGAAGAGATTATGTTCTTCACCCAAAGTTTTCGTAGGGTGAACCACACATTGAACACACCCCTGTTACGCTGAACCTTAATAACCTTCCGACTGGAGGAGTTTCATGGTATCTACATTAAAGTATGTGATTTATGTCGGGAAGAGATTATGTCCTTCACCCGAGGTTTTCGTAGGGTGAACCGCACATTGGACACACCCTTGTCATGCTGAATCTAAATAACCTTCTGATTGGAGGAGTTTCATGATATCTACATCAAAGTATGTGATTTATGTCGGGAAGAGATTATGTTCTTCACCCAAAGTTTTCGTAAGGTGAACCACACATTGAACACACCCCTGTTACGCTGAACCTTAATAACCTTCCGACTGGAGGAGTTTCATGGTATCTACATTAAAGTATGTGATTATGTCGGGAAGAGATTATGTCCTTCACCCGAGGTTTTCGTAGGGTGAACCACACATTGGACACACCCTTGTCATGTTGAATCTAAATAACCTTATGACTGGAGGAGTTTCATGATATCTACATCAAAGTATGTGATTTATGTCGGGAAGAGATTATGTCCTTCACCCCAAGGTTTTCGTAGGGTGAACCACACATTGAACACACCCCTATTACGTTGAACCTTAATAACCTTATGACTGGAGGAGTTTCATGGTATCTACAGTACATTAAAGTATGTGATTTATGTCGGGAAGAGAATATGTCCTTCACCCGAGGTTTTTGTAGGGTGAACCACACATTGAACACACCCCCTATTACATTGAACCTGAATGACCGTCCGACTAGAGGAGTTTCATGGTATCTACATTAAAGTATGTGATTTATGTCGGGAAGAGATTATGTCCTCCACCCAAAGTTTTCATAGGGTGAACCACACATTGAACACAACCCTATTACGTTGAACCTTAATAACCTTCCGACTGGAGGAGTTTCATGGTATCTACATTAAAGTATGTGATTTATGTCGGGAAGAGATTATGTCCTTCACCCAAGGCTTTCGTAGGGTGAACCACACATTGAACACAACCCTATTACGTTGAACCTTAATAACCTTCCGACTGGAGGAGTTTCATGGTATTTACATTAAAGTATGCAATTATGTCAGGAAGAGATTATATCCTTCACCCAAGGCTTTCGTAGGGTGAACCACACATTGAACACATCCCTATTACGTTGAACCTAAATAACCTTCCGACTAGAGGAGTTTCATGGCATCTACATTAAAGTATGTGATTTATATCGGGAAGAGATTATGTCCTCCACCCAAAGTTTTCATAGGGTGAACCACACATTGAACGTGCTTATCTTACTTTGAACTTAAATAACCTTCCAACTAGAGGAGTTTCATGGTATCTACACCAAAGTATGTGATTTATGTCAAGAAGAGATTATGTCCTCCACTCAGAGTTTTCATAGGGTGAACCACACATTGAACACACCCATCTTACTTTGAAAAAGTCACCGGGTCCAACATATCGTTGACAAAGTCCGTCAACCTTCTATGCATGTGGTGATATATAGTGGCTATGCAGTTAATGTGCCAAAAGAAGTAACTCAAGTAATCTGATTAACCTTCCGGTTGGAGGAGCTTCATGGCGTCTAAATTGTAGTATGTAATTTCAATCATGAAGGGACTATGCCCTCCACCCAAAGTTTTCTTTGTAGTGAACCACACATTGAACACACCCACCTTAGTTGTATTATGTGGTCCAACATGTTGTTTGCAAGTATCTTCAACCATGCATGCAGGTGACGATACGTAGCGGCTACATGGTTTAATGCGCCAAAAGTAGCAACCAAACCTAACATTCAGGTGGAAAGTGCTTCGTGGTGTCTAGTACGTAATTCCCATCCAGAAGAGATTATTATGCCTTCCACCCATATCTTCTTAGGGTGGCCCACACATCGAAACACACCCACCTTAGTCATAAAATGTCATATGGTCCAACAATTTGTTTGCAAAAGTTCTTTAGCACCTACATGTGGTGGAGAGGTGGTGATACATAGCAACTACGATCAATGCACCAAAAGTAACCTAATCCAACATTCATTCCAGTTGGAGATTCATGGAATCTAACGAAATGCCCACTAGGAAGAGATAATGCCCTACATTCAATATTTCCTAGAGTGAATGAAACATTCAAACAATTTCCGCCTCAATAGAACATATTGCCCAACCAAAAACTATTCACAAAGTTCTTTGATGATGTGCATAATATGGGTTCTTCTCTTTGATTATGGCTTTTCAAACGTAGTTATCAAACGGTGGACCATTCAAGGGTGGACCCTACAGGTTGCGGCCACCCGCTTGGCTAGGCCTACCCAATGACCATCAATTGAATGTAACAAAAACTCAGCCGTATTGGATGAAGGGGCTCAAGTAGAAACTGACTTCCTATAGCTAAGGGCCAAATTATCCCAAGCACACTAATTATGAGTCTTTGATATCATTTTCAAAGTCAAATCAACCTAAAAAATGCAACCATTCAAGGATGGATCACATAGCTTGAAGTCACCCACTTGGCCAAGTCTACCCAATGACCAATAATATAATGTAACAAAAACTCATCCATCATGGATGAAGGCGTTGTACTAGAACAACAACTCCCTATAGTTGACAACCAAATTATCCCAAGCACACTAATTATGAGTTTTTAAGACATGTTGGTGTCATTCGGTTACTTTTCTTTTTCGGACACCTATATTTGATTGACATGTGGTTGGCCGAGACCAAAAAACTAACACCATAAGGCTACATGTTTGAAAGAGATTGGACCATGTCTTCAGATTTTATCAACTGCTCCACATTCAATAGTGAACACGGTGGGGAGGACTTGTATTTTCACTTAAGTAATCAACAACATGCACTTCAACTCATTTAATGCACACATAATAGGTCAAAAGACGAGTACTAACTATGACTCATCAAAAGAGGTCCGATTTTCAATCCAACTTGTGCTAATGCCTCATCATCATAGACGTGCACTAAAACAACACAACTTCCGTTGCACAAATCCAATTGTTAGAAGTCAAAGAACATGAAAAAACGGACCAAACACACACACACACACAATCACACACACCTCGTATCAATTTCCGAAGTTCAAATTAACCTAAAACTACAACATTGAGCCCTTTCCACGGATGTTTTGTTTTCACCTCCGTGATGGATGATGAATTTACGTAGAGACACCAAGAAGCTCCGCCTTCTTTTGATAGCCTTTCCAACATTCCGACACGAGACGAGAAAGTAGCGTTGGGGGTCGTGGTCTTCGGCGACAAAGTAGGGCACCAATATAATTGTTTGTACGTTGTATAACTTACCCTCTTGGCCGGCCAGGCCCCGGGGCGACTGGGCCCTGCATGGCTAGCTAGCTAGCTACATACGTAGCTTGCTTTCAAAGGGCTCTCAATAAACCCTAACTTAAACCCTGGCCGATCGAATCCCATGGCTTCAATGCCTGCAGGCGTCTGTGTGGCTCCGGCGTTGGGCTTTTGGATGCGCTTTCGGGACCTTTCATGAGCTCCCAGCTAACTTAGCCCCGATGTGGATATAACTTCAGCTAGCGAAGGCCCCGGCCACGGAATGGGAGAGTTGCTTTAGTAGACCTTCTTCAATATCCATATAGTCTCTCACTACTAAGGCATGATTTGGCCCTATTGTGGCCACTTTCAACTCCACGGATGATCTCAACCGTCGGATTGGAACAAGATTCGTCTCATCCAGCTACATTAATTATGATATCTAGTGTTACTTAATACCAAATAGTACGCAATGCTATATCTATTTATTGTACATTTCGTACTTTACCAATGAATGTTAAATTGGTTGTTTGGGACACTATAGAGCATTAACAACTTTACTTGGTAAAGAAATTACATCAAAATATATAGCACTATGTAAAATCCAAATAGTAAGTAACACTAAATATCATACCTAGTGTAGTAGTTGCTTGATTGCGAAGACTGTCATTTCAAATTCTCATATGGTTAGTAGTTGCTTAATCACGAAGATTGTCATTTCAAGTTGTCATTTGGTTAGTAATCGCTTAACCACGAAGACTGTCATTTCAGGTCCTCGTATGGTTAGTAGTTGCTTAATCGCGAAGAATGTCATTTCAATTTCTCATACAATTAGTAGTTGCTTGATCGAACATTGTCATTTCAAGTTTCAAATTGGAGTTGAGATGCAAAAATTTATATGAGATCAAAGTGAAGATGTATTTTATATACATATAGTATTCACTTAGGACCCCCCCCTAAGACACACACACCTTGGCAATCGTGTTACCTATTAAACCCAAGTGGAAGGGTGTCTGTATTTTGAGCACATAGTTCAATGTCATCTTCACACATGTCATTTTGATGTCCGTTCACAACTACAAAGCCTTGCCATAATTCATATACCACTCAAATAGAGGCATCCGTCCGATTAAGTAGAAGTCACCACACAAGGGCCACAATATTATAAGGCCCACATAAACCTTCAAGTCCTCCCATTTGCTCGCGGCTGACAATATTCGGGCCTCGTGGGCGGGCCCAGCATAAATCCACTTGGTGGGTCCCGCGTCCACCTGTCATCGACAGATTCCGTCCCGTGGACACGGACTTCTATTCAAGTCGAACGTACACTAATTTGCAGGCCACACTTGCATGCAAGCCACAACAATTATGGTTGGTAGTGTGGGCCACATAGTCCACACTATATTCAAACAAAAAGGTTCCGCAAAAAGTCCTAAATTTTTTGATTGGGAACCCATGTGTTGTTAGTTGAAGCCTACCTATGATTACAAGCACCTATAGTTATAGTGGTCCATAGAAACGGCTACTTTTCAACTTTACGACATACATTACGTGGTGCCCGTAGAAGCTTTGAGCTTTGTAAACATTCGAACAATTAAGGGGGAAAAATCTCATCGCACCACACGATAGTTTCATTTCGTTACCCGTTGAGCCAATCACAATAGTTGGGGGTCGTTAGGTGTGGTGCCCGGCTCTCGGCATCACATAATAGGCCTTCAAGTTTTCATAACGCATGATGTTAAATAAAAATATTGAATTGACTGAGTTCAAAGGGATGTCATAGAAGTGTCCCCTCCACAACTTCGTTAGAGATAGGTCTCCTGTCCTATTTCAAAATGTAGGACTAGGTAGTCTCACGTTTGTCTTCCAATTCGACCATGAAGTTGGTATTAGCTTTTATTTTCCTGAGGTCATTGCATTTTGTTACTCCAAGGAGTTAGCATTTTTGACATCATCTTGATGTATTTACAGTCTTATAAACTTTTTGGGGACTTGGACTTTAAAATCAATTTCATTTTGTTAACAAACCAAACTCAACCCCCCCTGTGAGCCCAAAAGGGTGCCCACATTTAGTCTTAGACCCTTGAAACGTTAGTTGATGCACTTTGAAGTAGCATGTTACTTCACAAAAATATAAAAAGAGTGAAATGTTAGTCTTAGAAGTACCATGTTGTAAGAGGCTAGGATGTGAGTTGTTATTGTGTTTTTACCTTCGGAAGGATTTGAGTGAATGAGGATAGGTAAGGAGAACTTGGATTGAGTAGTTAGTGAGTAGGCTAGTACAAATGGATGGAGACAACCAAAGTGACTCAAGAGGCAAGTGCATTCGAATTGGGATGAATGGAGGATCACATGGAGCGCACAAGTGGACCACCTCATCATGGCCACTTAATGGGGAAGGTCCAAGGAAGAATGCAAGGTGGAGGATAAGCAAATTCTCAAAGCACCAATCAAATCACGAGTTAAGCATCGTGGTTTGAATTAAGTGGTGAGCAACGATTTGGGAAAGTAAGGGGAGAAAGTTATGGCGGCGGAAAGCGAAGGAGGCTAAGTTTGGGTTGAAGCATCCCAAGTTTGGTAAAGTGTGGTAGGTAGAAAGCCAAGGCTAGTTAAATGTTCGAATTAGGATCCTTGTTGATCATTTGAGGGAGGAAGGCTTAGAAGATAGGATTGGCACCTACTAAGTAGGAGGAAATCTCAAGGGCTTATCGTGAGCCTTGAGGGTGCTCACCCCCTCAAGCTTACTATATAATCCCTCATTCTTCCCTCACTCATCCTCTCTCTTTCCTTTGTGCTCCAAGGCACCCCACGAGTTATAAGTGTGGGTGTGGGAAGCCATATTGGAGCACATGTGTGTGCTTAGTTTTTAGTTTGAGAGCCAAGGCTTGTTAGCCTTGAAGAGGGCTTAACCTCTTGGTAGAATTAGTGTTGACGTGAAGGATTTTAAAGTTAATTCATGATTCCAATTTGTGGTACTTAAAGTTCATGTTTTGAATACACGTGGTTGCAAGTTCCATGTTTAAGAGTTGAGCACTTGAGGTTGTGATGAGTGCAAAAATATACTTGTGTGGATTAGTTAGTCTTAGTGAAGTTAGGAAATTCTCTCTCCCCCTCTCCTCTCTAGGATTTTAGGATTTTAGGATTAGAGAAGAATTGTGTGATTAGAAAGGGGTTGTTAGTAGAATTAGGAAAATTAGGTAGGAAGATTAGTTAAGGGCTTGAATAATTAGTGAGGTAGTTGGGGATTACAACTACAAAGTTGTGGGTTCATGAAGGAGCTGGGTTTATGAAGGAGCTGGGTTTGTTTAGTTAGAAAGTAAAGAGCTGGGTTTATGAAGGACCTGGGTTTGTTTAGTTAGAAGCTAAGGAGCTGGGTTCATGAAGGAGCTGGGTTTATGAAGGAGCTGGGTTTATAAAGGAGCTGGGTTTGTTTAGTTAGAAGCTAAGAAGCTGGGTTTACGAAGGAGCTGGGTTTATTTAGTTAGAAGCTAAGGAGTTGGGTTCATGAAGGAGTTGGGTTTATGAAGGAGCTAGTTAAATCCAAGACCACTTGAAGGGTGAACCTTGCACTATGGACTCATCCAAGTCCAAATCCAATACCGCGGAGGAATGTGAGCCCAAACCCACTACTCGGACTACGGACGCTTAAGGGTGGGGGGTTTGGCCTCACATAATTGGTGCGTCCGCCGGGAGCGAAGCGGAAGGTAGTTACAAGACTTGGAGGCGACTAGGAGACTTGGAGGCAACTAGGAAAAATTGGAGACACAAACTTGAGAGAAGGGAAGGAGCACCCGAAACTCGGTAAGTATTCTCTCTTTGGGTTACATTTGAATTCATTGTATTTCAACTATTCCTTGGAATGAATTGCATTGTCAATTACGCAAATTTATTTTTGAGGAAGGAGCGCGGCGAAGGTACGTCCTCAACCTTTTTGGGGATTTGCTAAGAACTTAAAAGGAACCTATAACCGAGTAGCTCATTAAAACATTAGAGGGTAAATTCACCTTAGGACATTGAACTTTGACACTCACCTCGGGGTGAGTCTCAAAGTTTTGGGAGTTGTCATTTCATGCTCTAGATTAAATTAATATTTCACAAAGTTTATGGTGTTGTTACATTGAATCACGATTGAGGGGAGTGCTAACTCACAGGGGGATGCGATTGCTCAAGGTATGTTTATTTCTTCAAAGTGAACTCATTAACTAATTAAGGAATGCCTTTTGTACTCGTGATTGTTGTTATCCGTTGTAGAGGGTAATTCCCGAATTGTGGATGGTGTGAGAAGTTGAAGGGTGAAGCCTCGACTTTTAACATAATCTACTCGGAAGGTCACCCCCTCACAATCGGTATTGTGGTGAGTGTTAATTTGCGGGAAGGTGCGGAGGTGATGCTCCGACTTAACCAAAAAATTAACATGAACATGCCTATCCCCTATTGGGATTCTTTCACCTAAGTGGGCTTGCAGGTTCTTTTCCTCACCTCCTAAAAAAATTATAACCACACCAAGACAAGTGAAAATATTAAGAGGGGAATTGCTAGGATTATGTGTGGTCAAGTGAGGGTCGATCGATTCTTATGGAATGCAAGGTAGGACTCGCTCACAAAAACCAAGTTTGATAGTAGGACTAGAGAAATCTACTCGAAAGAGGCGGTCCTCTAAAATCAGTGATAGATTAGAACAAGATAATGTTAGAATAGAGAGTTGTTTGAACGTCGAACCTAGGACTAGGTCAATTCTAGACACCTTAGAACTTGGAGCTCAACTTGAAGAGGAGATCACTCCCTCCAAATTGAGTGGTGAAACTTCTTCGGAAAATTACACACTTAGAGAAGAATTCCCGGTAGAAGTTGATAGGGGATTGTTGAATAGTTCACCGGTCACCATGGCCGAGGAACGGGGGATGGATCCACCACCCATACCCCCAATTCCGCCCATACCTCCTATACCTCCAATAGACCCATTGGTTAGGCCAAGAGGCCTACCAATTGTGGTTCCACAAAATTTAGCGGCGATGGATATGCCATCTCATCTCCCTAAATTTTATGGGACCAAGGATGAGGACCCCTCTCGGCACATGGAACGGTATATCGAACGGTTGGCTAGCTTCCTCATAACCGACCCGGGTTATTGGTTAGTGTGGTTTCCTACCACTCTAGAGGGGGAAGCCTATGAATGGTATCGGGATCATGCCGAGGGACATTTTAGGGGATGGGAACAATTACAAAGGGAGTTTCTTAACGAATTTAGGCCGGAAGTGGGTCAAAGTACCGCATTAAGGGCATTGTCGTCATTGAAGCAAGGAAGGGAGGAAGAAATTTCGGCTTACATTAGGAGGTTTGATTTAGTGTGCACTAGATTTGTGGGTACCATGCTCAACGACGACACACTAAAGCAATTTTTCATTCAAGGGTTTTTTAAGTCCGGAACTATTAGGGGTGTTCTAGAAAGGAATCCCTTGACCTTGGCGGATGCCAAGCGTGCGGCTAGAGATATTGAAAACTTGGATAAAGATCACGAAAGGCTATGGAGAAGGGAGGATGAATTGATCCCACAATTCATCCCCATACGCCCTAGGGTGGTAGCGGTAGAACCCGCTAAGTATGAGAACCAAATTCCATATGCCATTGTGGACACCGGCCCCCGACCTTTAGCGGTTAGGGAACCGGCACCTCTTTTGGCACTACCGGCCCCTAGAACGGATCCACGCTTGGAGGAGGTTGAGAGAAGACTAGGTGCTAGCCAACTAGGATTCCAAGAGGCTATGATAAAACAAATGCAAAGCCTCACGGATCAAATGTCATTAATGATCCGGAGTCAACAACCGGGGCCTCCACCCCCGGTTGAGTCGGGTAGGCATTCTTCCGGATTATGGTGTGTCCAATGTGGCCAACCGGGCCACACGCGTCAATTTTGTAGAAGTGGACAAAACCGTGACCAAAGAGGAAACGGTAACCCACCTCAACAAAATCAACGAGGTCAAGCGCCACCTCACTATGGAAATGGAAGCAATAGAGGACCACAACCTAGAGGGCAAGGTGGCCAAAATTTAGAGAAGAAGCAATTTCATCCCTTTTGTGGAAGGTGGCACGCTCAAGGACAATGTTGGTCCGAAGGTCAAGAGTTTAATTGTAGCAATTGTGGAGGAAGTCATCCCTCGGATACGTGTCGCCAACCGGACAAAATAATTAATGTCCCTTACCCGGTGGCTAATCCACAACAACAAGCAAGGGATAATATGCGAGGTGCTAGGCCACAAGGAGTACCGGCCAATGAACTTAGGCCACCTAACTTATACTATGACCATAGTAATGCTAGGCAAACTTTTCATCCACCGGCGGGCTTGCAAACTACAACCGGTTACATTCCAATACAAAATAGACAAGGAGTTCCACCTAATGGTAGTAACGGGAGACAAGCGCCTCCAACGGATCCGGGACCATCTAACTCCCAAGATGTTAGGTTCATGGATGGAGTGTTGGAGGCCACATGTGATGACATGCTTCCTCTCCCAACGAGAATTGGAGAGGAGCAAAGTCAATGGCCTCCTCACACCAATGCTATTACATATGAGTTAGTGAAGGGTAAGGGTGTGGTTGAAGAAGCACCTGCACTAGCGGTAACTACTAGGGCTAGGAGAGGGGATGCCCCGTTGGAGGTAGGAATAGGAGAGCAAGGAAATTACTCTTCGGATGAAGAGATTAATCTCTCCGAGTTGGATAGGGTAGCTAGAAGAGCTACTAAGGATGTGGAGAGGGAAAATATAATTTTACAAGATAGGGAGAGGACTAATGCGGTACATGACTTGGATAATAGCGATGTGGGTGAATGGGAAGGACCGGGGGTTCCCGTAGACGAATTCGACGTAGTGGGTAATTCTAAGGTGGAAAGATCTACCGGGTACGACTTGTGGGCGGACCTTAGTACACTCAAGGCGGATATTACTTTCGGCCAACTATTGGAAATTTCACCCACGGCAAGGAAAACATTAAAGGAGGGAATGCCGGTACACAAGAGGATGAGGAAGGTGAAAGCTAAAATAGCCGCTAGGATCCAATCACAAGGTGGAAGAGACGTGAAAGCTATAGAAATAGAAGTTGTTATAGTAGATAAGGTGGTTCCTAATGTGCTAGTCGACGGAGGGAGTAGTCTAAATATACTACCGGAGGATACTATGAAAAAATTGGGACTTGGACTCACGGGGCCTTCACCTTTGGTCATAAATATGGCAAATCAAAGTTCGACTACGCCTTTGGGGATGATCAAGGATTGTAGAATGACTACGGGAGGCGAGGAGTACTTGGTCACCTTCCATGTCATTAAAATGCACTCCAACAAGGACACCTTCCCCATTTTGCTAGGTAGGCCTTGGTTGCGGATGGCGAATGCTATGGTCAATTGGGGTGGACCTAAACCATCCATCACTTATGGTCCGGAGGGTAATAGGGTCATAGTGTCCATTGGTTCATTAGAAGGATGGATGAAGAAGGAGATGTATTTGCCATTGGAGAAGGAAATTGATGACTTAAACGAGAATGAGATTGGCAAGGCATTGGTGGGAGTCGTCCATCCCGAAGGTCAAAGGGTTGTTATAGATTCGGGCTCGGGAAGTCTAGGTCCTAATTTTTACAATTATGGGGATAATGGGGATTATGCCCAATGGCTAAGGGAGTACCCCGAGTCCGAGGTTGATGTAATGGTTACATTTCACCAAGTAGGCTTAGGGAGTGAATTTCCTAGTGTTAGTTTAGGAGAGGGCTCATTGTTGGAGCCATGTGAGGTGCTCACCGAGGAAGAGTGGGTTAGCGGTGGGTTAACACCTTGGGTAGATGACGTGGAAGAGGGTGAGGTTAGTTTAATTCATGTAGATGGGACTCAAGAGGAGGATGTGATTATTGAGTCATCGAAATTGGAGGAGCCTTTACATTTCAAGACCACGTCTACGGGGATAGTTGTAGGTCAAGATGTGAAAGATTACCCCAATGTGCCTTCCGATTGGTATCGGAACAAAGAGGAACAAGCACATGTGTCGGAAGCGGATTGGCGGTACGTGGATGTGAAATTAAAGAATGGAAAAACCCGACAAATGAAGATGGGTTCCAAATTGGGGGAGAAAGAGGTTAGGGAGTATAGCAATTTGGTGGATGAGTTTAGTGATACTTTTGCATGGTCCTACGATGAGCTTAAGGGAATTCCTAGGGAAATGGTAGAGCACCGGATTCCTTTAATTCCGGGGGCGAGGCCAATTAGACAAAAGGAGAGGAGGATGAATCCTCAATTGCAATTGTTGGTGAAAGCGGAATTGGAAAGGTTATTGAAGGCCGGGTTTATCAAGCCGGTGGAAATCACGGATTGGGTTTCTCCTATGGTCTTAGTAAAGAAAAAAAATGGGAAATTAAGGGTTTGTGTCGACTATAGGAAATTGAATTCGTGCACACAAAAGGATCACTTCCCCTTACCTTTTATCACCTTGTTGCTTGAGGAGGTTGGAGGTCATTCGCGATATACCTTTATGGATGGGTATGCGGGTTATAATCAAATTTCCATAGCCCTCCAAGATATCCATAAAACGGCTTTTACTACACCTTGGGGTACTTTTGTGTGGGTAGTGATGCCATTTGGGTTATGTAATGCCCCGGCTACTTTCCAACGATTAGTAATGTATATCTTCACCGACTTGTTGTTCAAATCCATGACCGTCTTTGTGGACGATTTTAGCACACAAAGTAATGTGGACGATCACCTACATTGTGTTAGGGAGGCATTGGTTAGGTGTAGGAAGATGAGGTTAGCATTGAACCCGGATAAGACATTTTTGGGAGTGAATAAGGGAGTGTTGTTGGGTTATGTTGTTAGTGAGAAAGGTAGAGAACCCGATCCGGATAAGATTGCGGCCATAAGCGACTTGGCAACTCCAACCAATTCCAAGGGGATCTCTAAGTTGTTAGGACATGTGGGATGGTACCGGGAACTTATTCCTAATTTTTCAAAGATAGCGGTGCCCATTACCCATTTGCTCAAAAAGGATGTCAAATTCGAATGGACGGATGCTTGTCAAAAAGCCTTTGAGGAATTGCGGGATAGGTTGAGCACCTATCCGGTGTTGATACCACCCAATTGGGGTAAACCTTTTCACGTCTATTGTGATGCTAGTAATGTGGCAATAGGGAGTGCGCTTTGTCAAGCAACGGGAGAAAAAGAGAAGGATCAACCTATAGCTTATGCGAGTAAGCAATTGACCCCCGCCGAAAGAAACTACTCTACAACGGAGAGGGAGTGCCTAGCCATGGTGTTTTCCGTTAAAAAGTTTAGGCATTACCTCATGTGCAACCCGGTTGTATTTTTTGTTGACCACATGGCTATCAAGTATCTAGTTAACAAGGCGGAGTTAAGTGGTAGGTTAGCTAGGTGGGTTTTGTTATTAGAAGAATTCGACTACACGGTGGAATATAAACCGGGTCGTATGCATTTACAAGCGGACCACTTGTCTAGGTTGTCGGAGGAGATAGGAAAAAATCCGGTAAATGATATGTTAGTAGATGATAGCCTCTTTGTGGTCACTTCTACACCGGAGTGGTATGCGGGCATAGTGGAATTTCTAACAACCCACAAGTTGCCCAAAGAGTGGACAAAAGAAGAGAGAAGGAAGGTGAGGGTAAATAGTAGGCAATTTGTTGTAGTGGGCCATAGGTTGTTTAGAAGGGGGTCCGATGGTATTTTACGACGATGCGTGTCAAAAACGGAGGTTGAAGCGATTTTAATCGCTTGCCACGATAGCGCTTGCGGCGGTCACTTCTCGGGTCAACTCACCGGGCAAAAAATACTTAGAGCGGGCTACTTTTGGCCTACACTATTTAAGGACGCCCATGACTATGTAAGGAAATGCGACGCTTGCCAACGGTATGCCCGAAACGACCTTAGAATGGAGATGCCTTTACATGTATCATTACCCTTAATTCCTTTCGAAAAATGGGGCATCGACTATGTGGGTGAGGTCCATCCCCAATCTTCAAAAGGAATGAAATATATTGTGGTGGCAACCGAGTACCTCACCAAGTGGGCGGAAGCCAAAGCGGTGAAGACCGACACGGCGGAACACGCGGCAACATTTATGTACGAAAACATAATTTCGCGGTTCGGGGTGCCGAAGATCCTAGTAAGCGATAGGGGTACTCACTTTTTGAATGACTTGATTCGAGAGATGACAGAGAAATTTAAAATTGATCACCGGAAGACTACTCCCTACCACCCACAAACCAATGGACAAACGGAAAGGGTTAACGGAATTTTGGTGAGTATACTACGCAAGACGGTTATAGACTCGAAGCGGGATTGGGATACGAAACTAACGGCGGCACTTTGGGCATACCGTACAACCTATAAGGTAACTACGCGTGCTACACCATTTTCCTTAGTCTATGGTCTTGAAGCGACACTACCAATCGAATATGAAGTCGAGTCACTTAGGGTGGCCGTGAGTACGAGACTTACCGAAAGTCAATCCTTACGAAATCGACTAACCGATTTGGAAGCACTTGACGAAGGGAGGAGAATGGCGGCTCAACATATTGAGGCAATCCAAAGAAGGAGAAAGATTACTTTCGACAAACGACATAAGAGAAGGGCCCTAACACCGGGAATGATGGTCATGATTCAAGACGCACGAAAGCTTGAATTTCCGGCGAAATTCGATGCAATATGGTTAGGACCTTACCTTGTCTATGAGGTCTTTCCTAATAATTCAATTCAATTGGAAACGTTGAATGGTGAGCTCTTTCCTACCCGTACATCGGGAAGTAGATGTAAGGAGTACCGAGCTTGACTAGGCAACTTACCCTTGGAGCAAGAGATGTTTGGATTCATCCCCCGATGGTCGCCAATTATGTGAGCCCAAAAGGGTGCCCACATTTAGTCTTAGACCCTTGAAACGTTAGTTGATGCACTTTGAAGTAGCATGTTACTTCACAAAAATATAAAAAGAGTGAAATGTTAGTCTTAGAAGTACCATGTTGTAAGAGGCTAGGATGTGAGTTGTTATTGTGTTTTTACCTTCGGAAGGATTTGAGTGAATGAGGATAGGTAAGGAGAACTTGGATTGAGTAGTTAGTGAGTAGGCTAGTACAAATGGATGGAGACAACCAAAGTGACTCAAGAGGCAAGTGCATTCGAATTGGGATGAATGGAGGATCACATGGAGCGCACAAGTGGACCACCTCATCATGGCCACTTAATGGGGAAGGTCCAAGGAAGAATGCAAGGTGGAGGATAAGCAAATTCTCAAAGCACCAATCAAATCACGAGTTAAGCATCGTGGTTTGAATTAAGTGGTGAGCAACGATTTGGGAAAGTAAGGGGAGAAAGTTATGGCGGCGGAAAGCGAAGGAGGCTAAGTTTGGGTTGAAGCATCCCAAGTTTGGTAAAGTGTGGTAGGTAGAAAGCCAAGGCTAGTTAAATGTTCGAATTAGGATCCTTGTTGATCATTTGAGGGAGGAAGGCTTAGAAGATAGGATTGGCACCTACTAAGTAGGAGGAAATCTCAAGGGCTTATCGTGAGCCTTGAGGGTGCTCACCCCCTCAAGCTTACTATATAATCCCTCATTCTTCCCTCACTCATCCTCTCTCTTTCCTTTGTGCTCCAAGGCACCCCACGAGTTATAAGTGTGGGTGTGGGAAGCCATATTGGAGCACATGTGTGTGCTTAGTTTTTAGTTTGAGAGCCAAGGCTTGTTAGCCTTGAAGAGGGCTTAACCTCTTGGTAGAATTAGTGTTGACGTGAAGGATTTTAAAGTTAATTCATGATTCCAATTTGTGGTACTTAAAGTTCATGTTTTGAATACACGTGGTTGCAAGTTCCATGTTTAAGAGTTGAGCACTTGAGGTTGTGATGAGTGCAAAAATATACTTGTGTGGATTAGTTAGTCTTAGTGAAGTTAGGAAATTCTCTCTCCCCCTCTCCTCTCTAGGATTTTAGGATTTTAGGATTAGAGAAGAATTGTGTGATTAGAAAGGGGTTGTTAGTAGAATTAGGAAAATTAGGTAGGAAGATTAGTTAAGGGCTTGAATAATTAGTGAGGTAGTTGGGGATTACAACTACAAAGTTGTGGGTTCATGAAGGAGCTGGGTTTATGAAGGAGCTGGGTTTGTTTAGTTAGAAAGTAAAGAGCTGGGTTTATGAAGGACCTGGGTTTGTTTAGTTAGAAGCTAAGGAGCTGGGTTCATGAAGGAGCTGGGTTTATGAAGGAGCTGGGTTTATAAAGGAGCTGGGTTTGTTTAGTTAGAAGCTAAGAAGCTGGGTTTACGAAGGAGCTGGGTTTATTTAGTTAGAAGCTAAGGAGTTGGGTTCATGAAGGAGTTGGGTTTATGAAGGAGCTAGTTAAATCCAAGACCACTTGAAGGGTGAACCTTGCACTATGGACTCATCCAAGTCCAAATCCAATACCGCGGAGGAATGTGAGCCCAAACCCACTACTCGGACTACGGACGCTTAAGGGTGGGGGGTTTGGCCTCACACCCCCCCCAAAAAAAATAGTTTAAAAACATTTAAAAAACCAAAAAACAACCAAAAAAAGTAGATAACTTAGTCATGATTTTCTCCATTTTGATTTGAAACCTAAATCAACAAAATTGTAACGTCTATATAAGGTTAAGAAGTGACATGGTTATGAAGGGCCAAGGCTAGAACCCACCTCTCTAAGTTGGGCCCCACCACTTATACAAAGGTAAATGGGTCCTAGTAAAAAATCTACCCTCCTATATTTGTGGTTAATTTATTTCAAGTGGATCCTTGTAATTTGATTTTTGATTTGTGATGTTAATTTTGGAGTCAATTTGTCTTAAGAATAAAAACATGAACTATAATGTAATTGATTGTGTTTTCACATTGGGTAATGTTGGTTTGGGGGGGGGGAGGACAACTCAAAGAATGGGGTGTCTAGCCTTGGCCGTCATGAAGTTAGTAACTTGAAGAAGGTAACAAAGATGCAACTCCGTGAGCACTAGATTATGGGCTAATTGCAATACAACCTTGCATGGATTACAAGTGTAAGAGACTTGGGCAATACACTCCGAACTCCATAGTATCACACATGTGGCAACCAATGTGCACATGGTATTACGGAGTTTTATACTGTTAGCATGGATGCATGACAATAGAGAATTAGTGTAGCATGCAACATTATGGAATAACACAAAGTGCAACATTGTAATGTTGAAATTGATGATTTCATACATGGGAAACGGATAATCTCCCATAGTTGCACACACACGCAAAGCTTATGGTACAATCGGGCAAATTATGGTACGTTGGGCAGTCCAAGAATGTCGAAAGACACTTTGTACAAGACCTTGGTGCAAGACTCTGACGTGGAGTAGATTGGGAAGATTATGAAGCGGGCGACGGGGAGAATAATTCAATCATGGATCTACTTTACTTCGGAGATGATGAAAATTGGTTACGGTCTATGGTGGGTGGACAACTGGATGATCTTGATTTTGGGTAAAGTGAAGATATGGAAGCTTTGGATATAGGAGGGAGGCATTTGGGCAGCCAAGGCATTCAATGTGGGCTTTATGAAGATGATGAAGAAGAATACAAAGTTAATGATTTTTGGACAACAACAATTGTGTGGTGTGTAGTTTATGTCACTATGGTAACCTTTTGGATGATACTTCTTATTAATAAGTGAACAAATATTGTCATGGACGATGGATGAGCTCATGCATTGGCCAAACCCTACCTTCTCTTGTCAACAACTTGTGATGAATTATTGTCATGGATGATTGAAATTTGGATGAAAAATCACTTGGTAAGTGACAGTAATTGCAACAATGTAAATCTATAAAACCCCCCCCCCAAAAAATCCACTAATGTTGGATTAGCATTTAGTGTTGGTGACACCACACCGCGGTTTACAATTAGTATCGAGCAAGACAATTAGAATTGGTGACACTAAATATCATATTTAGTGTAGCTTCTTGCATTTTCCACCTTCACAATGGTAGAGTTGAACCTAGACACCACAAAGCTCTAGCCGTTTCATAGAGTCCATGTACTCAAAGGTGGACGGTGTTGTCCCTTTACATTGATAGCTTGTGTGGGTCCAACTTGGATCGAGCATTTGGATGAATGGGCTCCCTTCACGTGGGACATGCTAGAGCTTCGTGGTGTCTACGTAAACGCATCCACTAGAACCATGACAAATGTAGTCAAATACTCTATAGCCCTCAACCTAGCCGGAGTTTGTTTTACTAGGGCCCCTTCACCTACCATTGGATGAGTTCATTTATACGTCATGAAAGGCAAGCCCACGGGATACGATTGATATATGGACATGTGGTGGGTTGTCTTTGTGATAAGACATGGCATCTTATATAGAACATTTGGTGTGTTATCTTCATGCAGTCTTCACAAAATTTGTAAGATATGTGGGTCTTGTGTGGTAATTATTCTTAAGTGGATGCCTAACCTCAACGGGTACATGGCAAGGTTTGTAGTGATGAATGGATATCAAGAAGTCATATGTTACAATGAGATTGGATTATGTGCTCCAAATTTGAACATATATTAAAGATTCAATAATTAACACAATTGAGAGGATCCATGTGACCATGTAACAAATTGTATTCAATTTGTTCAATGTTACAACTTTTGCAATCTGATTTTGAAACTTAAAAATGAGAGTCTTCTCGATTTGCAATTGCATCATATGAAATAATGCATGACTTGATCCAACGACTATAATTATATGTGAAACTAGCTTAGCCCCATGCATATAGATCATGAATCGCTTTAACGTGCCCTTCCCCCTGCCCCGAGATGGTCAAAGAAAACCCATGTGCATGTCACCTCGTTGTTTATGTCCACCCTCCTCATAACAATGGGTTACGGTAAGGCGATGGCCTCACCACCCCCACCCACGTTGTCCATTGTAAGTATACCAGTACGGGCCCATCCTGTCCCAACCGTTTGCACCCCTGGATATGACACATCATTTTAACGCGGTCCTACAAGCTTTGCAGGGTGGGGGAATGACAACAACTACCACCATCACGTTATTTGTTGTATAGTAAATTCAACTGGAAGTGCCCACAATAAGACCACACATGAGGTTGGATGTACATATGATTTAATCTCACTTCCTACCACACTTCTAAAAGCTACCTATGCGGCACATCTAACTTACAATCAACCATATTATTCCAAAATTTGTCTTGGATGTAAGTTATTATCATGCTCAAGTAGGATGCACAAACATTACTAAGCGATTTGAGTCTACTATTTGGGGCCTTGCATATCCCATGGTTTGTGCTCAGATTCTACTCTCATTATTCCCGACATCTACAATGCTCAACTTAAGGTTCATCAAAGTGATGCAATGGTGGAGCATATCCACGGCTCTTGTCCTCCCAACATTGTTCATATATAGTGATTCATGTAGGATTAATCCCTAAATAGAGAAGAGAGCATGTTCATTATGTTTTGTAATGTTATGGGAGGACTGATGAAGTTCCCAAGTTTCTTAAGAGGGGCCATATATTCTAAGGACAGTTGTTATTTCTCATTTTGAATAGAAACAAATAGAAAAAGGAACATCAATGTGTATTTTACGTTGACATGCGATGTCCGTTCACTAACTCCTATCAATGTGTGAGCCCAATATGGTGCCCACATGTGTGTTTCATATCGCAAAAATTCATTAGACGTTTAACTTTGCATTCCTTCAATTACCTTAAATCATAAAAAGAGTGAAGCTTTGGTGTTTTAATTGAAACTAGTTTGAGGGGCTTAGCGGGTGTCATGTTGGAATGGGGGTTGTGGAGTGAGGATGTGAGTTGTTAGGCTTGATTTTGAGGAGGAGTATATGGAAGTGTGGTTTAGGCTAGGGTAAGTGTTCGTTTTAGGCTTAGAACTTGGCGGTTTAAAGGTAAGGGGAAATCTCCCAACCCGGATTAGTTGCTAGGCGGGATAAGGTCCTAGGGAGAGAGAAGCGTTCAGTTCGAAAAAAAAGCTCGGAGCCAAGCCCCTGGAGGGGGTGGCGAGCTGCAACCCAGCGAGGAGGCGGGATTCGGACCGAGGGGGCGAATGCCAGGCTTCGGAAGCAACTTCAGAGTGACGAAGGTGATCACAGAGCTTAGAAGGTTGTTTCAGGTTTTAAAGGCAATCTGAGAGTGTCGGAGGTGATTACAGAGTTTGAAGCTGGATTTGTACCGAGCGGCGAATGCCAGGTCAGGTAGGTGAACTCAGAGCTTCGGAGGCAACTTCAGAGTGCCGAAGGTGAATTCTGAAGTTCGGAGGCAATGTCAGGCCAAGGAGGCAATGTTCAGAATTTCTGAGGGATCTCAGAGTTTGAGGCCAGATTCGGACCGAGAGGGCGAATGCCAAGCTTCGGAGGCAACTTCAGAGCGCCGAAGGTGATTACAGAGTTTGAAGCTGGATTTGTACCGAGCGGCGAATGCCAGGTCAGGTAGGTGAACTCAGAGCTTCGGAGGCAACTTCAGAGTGCCGAAGGTGAATTCTGAAGTTCGGAGGCAATGTCAGGCCAAGGAGGCAATGTTCAGAATTTTTGAGGGATCTCAGAGTTTGAGGCCAGATTCGGACCGAGAGGGCGAATGCCATGCTTTGGAGGCAACTTCAGAGCGCCGAAGGTGATTACAGAGTTTGAAGCTGGATTCAGGCTGTGGGAGCTGAGGAGAAGGTTTTCTGGGCGAAATCTAAATCAAATGGCTAGATGCCACATAAGGGTTAGGATGAAGGGCTGGATGAGTTTATGGAAGTAGTAGTAGCAATAATTCAGTTAACCATTAAAGAGTAATTGTAAGGCCTTGAAGTAGAATGGATGGGCATTAGTTAGGGCTTCCATTTGGGCACTTAATGAAGTAGCAAGAATGTGTTGAAAGATTGGGTTAGAACGTAGGCATTCTCTCAATTTTGAAGTGTGGATTTCCTCTCATGCTTAATAATGTGTGCACGTTGCTCTTACTGAATTGTGTGTGAAGTGGAATGGAATTGATAGGCAATTGATTCAGGCTCATGTGAGTCATGAGCCTCCACCCGGATTACGATGCATAAGGGTGGGGGTTTATGGCTGACACAATGTCCATGTCATTTTGGATACGAAGACTAGAAAAGAAACCAAACTTCATATTGAGGTTTGGTTGCAATTTTGTAATAACCTTCAATTCAATGTGATAAAAACTACTAAAAAAGTTAGAAACATGTAGAAATGATCTCGCAACTTTCATCGAATGAATTACCTTATCTTCTATATGGATCCTCCACAAATTCAAGGGTCGGCGACGGGGGATGATGAGTATTTCATGACACTCTTCTTGGAATACCTTACATCATTTAAGGTATGTGGCCTTATTGTGGGCACTTCCAACTCCATAGACAATTTGGGTGTTGGATTGGACTCAAAATGATAATGTATGGACAACAATTGCAGATCGCCAAGATTGTCACTTCAAAGTTTCGGAGTGAGAGTTGAGATGCATAAGTTTTAAGAGGTTAGAAGAGGGCATTCTCTTTTTTGTGTAAAAAAAAATCCACATCCCGCTCAATTGCGTTCACAATTGCACCTATGACAATGTCTTTATTTTGAGAACACAGTCCAATCTTATAATAACGTGTGCCATCAATGTTCGTTTTAAGCTACAAAACTTGTCATATATCACTCAAATGCAAGTGTCCGATTAAGAGGGTCCACATGCCTTATAGTGTATATGAATGCACCAACACACTATACATTATTCAGATCCATAACAGTGTTATGTGGGACTGACAATATTCCACAAAGTATTCTCGGATATTCCCCACATGTGGAGAATATCCGGGAATACTACGTGGAATACTGTCAGTCTCACATAACATTGTTATGGATTTGAATAATGTTATGCTCTTTCTAAGGAATTGACTTGGAGATTATTTTGTCAATATCATGGGCCATAGTCTTGTTGCGTTGGGAAAAAAACTTCCTTTAGTAAGGCAATGTAAAATTTAGTATTCTAACGAGCACGAGCAAGGAAAGAGACTCGTATGTAGTCCCGAGAAGCAAGGAATTTCGGCATCCCAAGGCCCGAATTCAAGCATCATATATACGCTCCTCCCCGAGGTCTACATAACAAACAAGAGTTGGTGAGAAATGTTACGGGTGGTGGTGTATCCCAAACAAACACAAAAACCAAACATGATCCGAGACTCCGATCGCATTCAAAGTGGAGAAGAGACTTTTTGTTAGCAACAACGAGAAGGGGCCCTAACTCGTTCGTAAGTTACCCAACACTTTCGGACCGACCTATTTGCGACACCGTCGATGCCAAAAGGAAGAGGCCGTTGGGGTTCCGATAAACGTGAGTGAGCATTCCCCCTCCGAAATGGTGGGGATATGTATTGTGACAACTCCGTTTTGGACATAGACGAGCCCGCCTTTGTTGATATGGCCAGCCCTCCATTTGTGCTCTATTGTCGCCGCACGAATTCCGATGCCCCAAATAATGCAATAGGCGTGGATATGAACGCCAGGGTAGTTACTTTGTGCGCTCGGGCCTATAATTAGAAACGGGCCTCTACCGTCGCTTTTGTGGGCCCAGTGGGCACATCTGGTGGAGCCATGCAACACACAAAATAAACCAACCGGGCTACTTCACTTCCGCTCTTTCAACCAAAGTTAGTAGTAATGCCTCGTGTATGTGTTTTTATCGGCTATGTCACGTGGCAAGAGACTCGGTTTGATGGAATATGAAACGAACCAAAAGTGCGGTAGCGACGTATGAGATGTGATTCGAAAGTGTTATATCATGTCCACACTAGGGCCAGTCGCAACTCCTTGGCAGCAACATTAGTTTATTGGCATAGGGAAAAGTTAATCTCTTTCCGAAATTTATTACTACCAATAAGGATTTGTCGTCCTACTCACAGTAACCACGCTGGATGTAATGTACTGTAGTTTTGCCAATGCGCACAAGACAATAACGTCTATCGAGATGGAAACTCTCCTACCGGTGTGGACCGGTTGTTGGTCATGGTGTGGGCGTGGTATTAATGTTGGCAACTCGCTCTTCAAGTGAGTCCAGTTGCAAGTGATTGTCGATTTCCAGTGGTCTCTGAAACAAGCCTGAGTTTGGCCTTAGTCGGACCACCAACCAGAACTAGCCATGTGTGCAGTATAATAATAGGGCATTGCGCTCTTGTGACTAGCGGTTTGTTCAAAGTAAAGATGTCCAATTTTTCACTGCCATGTCTCATGTAAGGTAAGGTGGACAACCCTTATTCAATTACTTTTCTTATTATGACACCTCTATTTAAGTGGCGGATGGTTCGGCGTGGCTCCAAGAAGGGACACCAAAAAAGACATGTGTTTAGAAGAGTTGGACTGCGCGCTTAGAATATGAGAATCTTTCTACGTTGAACAATCAACACGATTGGGGGAGAGGGCACCATTTAATGAGCACAAGAATCTCCACTTATATATGTATTGAATAAGGTATTCATATGAGCTCCGGAAATGATGAGGAAAGTGGCTACGACCTCGATTTGGATCGATTTTCAATTCGTCTAAATTTCATGAGAGACGCTACTCCATTATTGATTGATGTTATATTTGCAATCAATCAGTTATATAATCGGAACATTTATTTCAACACTAGCTATCAACCCCACACCGCATGTGTAATTCTATTAAGCATCTACTCATACAATTCAAGTAGGTGTGTAATTATGGACTCGAACTTGGTCCAATTTTGATCTAGATACGAACTATCACCACCCCCACTTCGCTCAAACACAAGGTTGAGCTCTCCTTTTGCCACCAAACGCTTGCTTGTCTAGAGTAGTCAACTAATGTGTGGAGTGAATTTTCAAAAGTCAACAATATGCAACGTCACATTGCTTTCATGATACAAAATAAATTGAGTGCAAGAAATTAGTGTGTTGGGCATCGAACACGGTTTGAACACATTATTTGCATCATAGATGATGTTGACTTCAAATTAGTGTGGATCATACCAAATAATTATGTATATATAAAACGTGGATGTTCTATAACCAATGGTACACACATTCCAATTTCATGTAAAGTCTTTGGGTAACTTCGGGTGAGTTGGCTAAAAGACGAGTTTGAAAGGTTATGCGTAAAATCACCCGATTTGTATCGAAGGCTGAAATTGACACGATGTAACAGCAAGGTCGGGATGTGACTTTGATTTGGTTTTCTAGTTTGTCATACTAAGAAGAGGTCATGTGGGCCCAACTAGCATTGCATAGGCCGGTCCAAGATTTAAGATGGTGGGTCCCACATGAAACCTAGATCCAACATAGTTCTCAAAGAGAGAGGGGGGGGGGCCAAGGAGTTTCACTCCACTTTCAAAAACATTCTTCAACACACGACTATGCTCTAGCAAGCATTTTAATGGGAAAAAGTATCTCAAAGCGGCACCAAACTCCTCCTAGCTCGGTCATTCTTTGAGGTACTTGATTGATGACTCCATTAATATTAAATAAATAACGTCATGAATTTTGTGTATGGTTCTGTAGTCGACATGTAGTGATTGATGAAAGAATGTGGCCCACACCAAGTAAAGACAAATATTGCATCACTCATGTGAGACTTCGTATGCCATTTAGTATGAGGTCATCAAGGAGAAGGAGAGGGGGGGGGGGTTTGCAATCAAAAGGAAAGAAATGTAATTTGGACCATATGTCTATTAACCAATTATAAGTGTGACACCATGATAGCGTCAACGGTGAAAGTTTCCCACTTAAAAGGTTTAATTCTCGCCATTTTGTACACCGTACTTGTCATATTCTTCGGTGCACATTAGTTTTGAGGGAACAATCTCTCGGGCCCTACTACTTGTCCGTACCTCTTGTTCCCATTTCTAAGGCAATTCATGAATTTCACTAGACAAAGACAAGGTTCTACCGATGTTGATATGGTATATAGGTGAATGCTTGGGTATCAATAATCAACATCAATAAAAATGTCAAAAGAGTTTACCTGTGGGTATCATAATTGTAATGCCAATAAGTAAATAAATAACCAACGTCAGGCAATCCGATGTGAATTTGAGCCCGTTGGCCTTACCCAATTCAAGAATCCTCTTGGTGCAGGGTGGGGTTTACTGCCTGCCTTGCAGTGGGTGGGCTCTTGGCTTCATACCTACCTAGCTAGTTTTTTTCCGTCAAGTAGAGAGAAGATTTCACAATGGGAATCAAACCGCCAACCACTCCATTTGGAAATTGGTACCTCTCCACTATCACCTTGTAGTTTAGGATCATCTCGGACCTCAATCAATATAATGATATTTGGTTGGTATGTCAAGGTGAGTTACTATTCAAGTCAATACCATTCAAGACCATATTAAGAATAGGACGATTTTGCATGGGTATGAAGGTTCTTGCATGGCATATACACATGAATGGTACTGAAATAACAAAACTGTCAAATATCCATACTGCAATGTTATCAGAAAAATGTGAAATCCTCATTACATATACCCGAATGATATATAAAAAAAATGCTACTATACCAACATTGGTTCTAAAACTAACCATGTCTATTAAATGACCCTCAATAGGCAATTTGTTATAATGGCTAACCAATGTGTCACCTTTCAACTAGAGTACACTTGCAAGAGGTTATTCTTTGCAAACTTCTCCTCCACATACAACTGGTTTACTTTAATAACTACACTAAGTTATGTAATCCATGTAGCATTTAAATTGATGTGCCATGTTATTGGAGTGGCCTTCACGATTCATCATGTAACAACAAGTATCCCATGTCACCTTTCCTAGTTGATACCCAATCATTGCCAAAATCATTTACGTGAGATGATGATAAATATTGCAAGCCACACTAAATCATATGTACAATGTATACACTAGAGGAGGATTAATACCCGCCATGACTCAATACTTAACTACTTGTTTTGTTTTGACATGAAAACTAAAGCCGAGTAGCTTAAATATAATACACTGCCTACACCAAACCATGACAACAATCAACAAAACAGACATGTAAGATACATTGAACATCTGGTTTTAGTTTGACGTCAAAATTGGTGTGTCATGCTAATTTGAGTGGTCTTCGTGACTTAGAAAGATGAAGAACAATGGCGCGACTTCAAATAACCTAATTAATACCCTAATTGTGGGCGCCTCGGTCATTGTCGCGAGGGACCTAGAGGCTTCTTGAATTGCATCAAAGCCCCGATGCTTTGGAGAAGACGGAGTAGCAACTTTCCGTGACGAATAGTGTGGGCCACACTAAACCATGTGGTTCGTGTAGGGGGACACGCTTTTTACCCCGCCAATGGTAGGCTTACGTATGTAATCCTCCTAATGATATAGCCCACGTAGAGTAAATTTTACACGGAGGTTTAAAGGTAATTCACTCACCAACAAAGCCCGAAGAATTTGAGCCTTGAAGCATTGTTTGCAAGAGGACGAACTTTGCATTCGTCCCAAGCCCAATCCCGGAAAGGTTGACACATGATCTATTTGTGGCCCAAGTAGCTTCTAAGTTAGACATGGCATGTTTGGTACCTTACCGGGGAGGGCGAACGGCTAGGGATTCGTGGCACTCACTTAAAATCATCCATCCTAGATATCGTGGATGAAGTGGCTTCAATAGAAAAAGCCCCCCTATGGGGTTGAGGGCCGATTCATTCGAATGTGACATCACTAGACATCCGGTAAGGTACCAATGTACGGGTTGGTTCGCCCTGGCCTAGTTTAGGGTCATCTTGGACCTACGTTGTTTTGTCTAAATAATGTGAGTTACCATACGGAGTCACGCACTGCTACAACATTTTTATTGAGACTATCAGTTTTTACTCAAATAACATAAGTAGTCAGTATGCACACCGAAGATTATGATGTAACTTAGTTGGTAAAGAACAATAATGTTGATAAAAAATTACAGCAACACGTAACTTTGAATGGGAACCCATACTAGTTAGACAAAACAATGTAGTTTGTGGTAATCACATAATGGATTTAAGCCTTGTGATTTATTTTTTACAGTGTATATAATTATACATGTATTTATGTTGCTTTAGGGTAGGATTGATGGGGGCCCAACTCAAAGACCAAGACATCCATCCTTGGCCCAAATGAATCACATGAGAACTACACTTATTTAGTTATTTCATTTCTTTTTTACATTTTAGGTTTTCAAATGTATCATGACAATGATACATAAGCCAATTTTAGGTTACGAGTCAATTTTGGGTACTCATGCCTATCTTATGGTTTCCTATTGCGTACAATGAAACGTACAATTACATTGCTTTTGCAAATAGGTTGCCTTTTTGCCCATGCAAATTACCTTGGCTCAAAAGCATGTTACGAAGACTCCTAGCTTTGTTTATTCACATGTACATCAACCATTGTTCGGAAGAGAGAGAAAACAATGAATGCAACAATAAACGCTCAAAATAGTGCACATATTAGTGTAGTTTGCGGGGGGTGAAACGAAACCGTGCAGGGTAAGCCTTGGGGGCCTTCGAGGCTCATGAAGCTTGCCCTTGCATCCCGGAGTGTTTTAATGCACGAGCTTTGAGAAGCTCGATGAATTTGATTTTCCTTCATTGGCACAGACGTACAGACCATACTGCCTTGGTTGTGGGATAATATTTGCTTTGACTCTCATACTCGGACCTCCAAATCACAAGGAAAGACCCTGCATAGACACGAGGCCTCGAAGTCAAGTTAAGAGTGGTCCCAATGTGCATTGGTCCTTACACCAAATATAGTGTGGACCACACCAGCTATGAGCGGTAAATTGGCTGCCAGTCGTATGGTGACACTTGGAGAAGAATGTCCGAGTCCACAACCCCATCCATCTCGTGCCACCTTGAAATGTTGACGCACACGGGCTTAAGAGTTACCCACTTTGGAAAGAGAAAGTGAGAGAGTTGGCATCCAACAACTACACTAAATATGATAGTTAGGGTCACCAATTCTAATCGTCTTGCTTAATACTAATTGCTCCATAACATTATTAAGTGCGTCAGTGTGTTCTCACGGCCCCCGGGAATATAAGCCGGGATGCCGTGAGTTAGCTCACATTCAGTCTAAATGTGAGCTAACTGACGGCATCCCAGTTTATATTCCCAAGGGCCACAAGAACACACTGACGCACTTAATAATGTTATGTCATTACTAATTGCAAACCTCGGTATTTTTATTTTTAGTATATATTTATATGTATATATGTCTGCTTATATATTTTTCTACTAAATCTATTTAAGTTCAATCTGCTGCGCCCTTCAGCCTCAACAAGTATAAGAAGTTCTAGTAAGATTGAAAATCTTAATTTATCAGAAGCTTGGTCTAAAATTCCTGAAAAATTAGCTTTTTATGATTACATTGGTAATAATCCAGCTAAAGTAGTGTCACCAACACTAAATGGTTAACCCAACATTATTTGTCATTCCTTGTAATTTCTGGGGGGATTATACATTTACAGTGTTGCGATTACTGTCTCTTACTAAGTGATCTTTCATCCAACTTTTGTTCATCCATGACAATATTTCATCACAAGTTGCTGACAAGAGAAAGTAGGGTTTTGGCCAATGGATGAACTCATCCATCATCCATGACAAGTGTCATCCAAAAAGTTACCATAGTGACATTAAATGTCATATGACACTAAACATCATATTTAGTGTACTCTTCACTTGTGGATAAAGGCTTGGCTTATTTGCAAGCAACCCGTTATTCTTTTAAAATAACGCCACACCAAATATGTGATATCACTACAAGCATGTGAGTTATGGGTCACGTGCCACTAAGAAACTTGTCACGAAAGTTGTCATCCATCACGGAAAATATTTAAATCTACATGTGTGGTAGATTCACAACTTCTTTCATTGGCGACGCATGAAATTCAAATGTTGATAGTGTATAATGTGGATCACACTAGTTGTAAGCGGTTTATAGAATGTCGATCGTTTGGTTACACTTGGAAGAGATGTTTAGTCCACATCTCATCTTTGTGCCATGCACAAGGATAATTAATTGTCGTGTTGTTTATACGCATTGAAAGACAACATGAGAGAGTTGACAATAACCAAAGGTTGGTGCGAACAACAAGCACTTCACTTGTGGGTATAGGCTTGACTTATTTGCAAGCAAACCGATATTCTCTTGAATTGGTACCACACCAAATATGCGGTATCATTACAAACACATGAGCGATGGGCAACACGTCTTGCGTCCATGAAAATTGTCATGTGTCACCAACAAAGTATGTAAATCTACAAGTGTGTAGATTTGCGTATTATGCCACTGATGACGCATAATGTGCTGCCTAAGATTCATATGTTGATGGTGTATAATGTGGACCACTGTCACCAAAATTCCTCCACCCTTCGATTTCGTCCTAGCCCGAGTGGAAAAGTTTATAATGACATGTAGAGACTTCTCTCTTTGTAACCCAATATATAATTCCAATCTACCCTTGAAATATACACAACTTTATTAACACCACACTATGTAGTTTTACATTCCTTAATGTCAGGCAAGGTTATATCCTTAGCCTTTTCTAATGTCCACCCGGCCGCTTTGGCCATGCATGCCTTCAAAGATATTCCTCTTGTGAATCGAGTCCTTGCCGTTCCTTCTCTAAGTTCTTCTTGATGTAAATCTCTATCAATGTCTTCCTACTAAACTTCAGAATAGTATAACTCCCACCCAACTTATGTTCTTCAAGTGAAATTTGGTACACTTGTTAAGTACCTTATCAAAAATCTCCACACCAAATTTTGGCACAAACAGAGTTCATATGCAAAAGTTATGCATGAAATTCTAACTCTAACTACTTAGTATGAATGCTGTGATAAAGCATCCGGTCATTAAAACTCTAATAACTTTCAACTCCTACGTCCAATCAATCTAAAATTTTGACACAAGATAGATATATAAGTTCAGAAGGTAGTGTCAAATTTTGGTATCCATATCTATAACCCTCTAAAAGATACATATTTTCAAACCTTGCTGCTTTGTTCCTAGACACCCTCCCCTTCAACTTTTAATAATTATTTCATCCCAATGACTGAAGCTCTCAAATTTTTACCACAACTCCCATACTTTATAATAAACAATCCCTCAAATTTTCATACCCATTGAACACTCTGATCATCCATAATTGACAAATCTCTCACTATAAAGTTCTGCTAAAGTTCATAACTAATAAAACACTACAAGTAATGCACCTAGTATAATCTAGTCACTCTAAATGCCACAAGTTTAGACAAGTTTGAACTCTCTCACTTCAATATGAATCTCAATGCAACAAGTTGAAGTTTACAATCAAACTCCAAATTCCTTAAACCCAATCTACTTCTAACAAGAGGTCAATCCCTCTTCAAGGCTAAATAGCCTTGGCTCTTCTCCTAAGAACTAAGCACACACATGTGCTCCTATCTTGCTTCCCACACACCCACACTTATAACCCGTGGGGTGCTTAAGGAGCACGAAGGAAAGAGAGGATGAGTGAGGGAATAATGAGGGATTATATAGTGAGTTGAGAGGGAGAGAGGGCATGAGATAAGGATAGGGTGAGAGGATTAGAGCCTCCAATCACAACCCCTTAACCTTCTCCTTCTAAGTAGGGACTCATCCCATCCACAAGGCTCTCGATAAGCCTTCGAAATCTCCTTCTACTTTGTAGGCTCTCATCTAATCTCCTAAGCCTTCCTCCCTCAAATGATCAACAAAGATCCTAATTCAAACATTTAACTAACCTTGGTTTTCTACCTACCACACTTTACCAAGGTATGTCCTCATACTACTTAAATCCACTCCACACAAGTCTAATGCTTCAAACTTAGCTTTCTTCAAGCTTCACTCTTTTTATATTTTTGTGAATAATCATAAATCAACAAAACACTACTTTTAATGTTTTACAAGTGTTAACAACACATGTGGACATCAATTTGGGCTCACAACCACACTAGTTACGAGTGGTTTATCGAGCGTCGATCTTTGGTGGTACTTGGAGAATTTCCTAATCCACAACTCACCTCTTGCCATCTCAATCGTTGATGTTCAAGATGGATTGTAATGTTGTGTACTCATACCAAAAAAGAGAGTGAAAAGGGATGACATTAGCCGAAGGTTGGTGTGAACACCATACACTTCACTTGTGGGGTTAGGCTTGGCTAATATGTAAGCAAACTGGGATTTTCACTAGCAACATACAAGTGCCAGGCAATCATAATATACCACTATGATAGATTTGTAGATTTTATAGCGGTGTAGGGCATGTTTCTAGTGACTCTAGACAACTGCCCATGACTCATGTGCATGTAGTGTTCTCATAAAATGACATGATGGACTAAAAGGCATGCGTGGGAGGGAGGGAGGGGGGGATTACAACTTATGCATAAGGAACACGTCTAGAGACAAAGTTCTTTATTGACATCCATAACATTCTACAACTATGTAGATATGTTCAATAGCACATGCCTTGCCACCGTGTTAACCGAGTCTAACCCACCGATCCTACAACCATCCATACAATAATCGATAGCTAGCCAAAACTTACATATCCTAACTTTGATTTAGGTTGAAACTTTAGCATGTCATGCATCTCTGCTTAGCAATGCCTAGGACCCACCGGACATACTTCACTGGATGTTGTAGGATGATATGAACGTAAAATGCTAATTATTTATTTGTGCACCCGAGGAACATATACAAGCAGTAAACATCATTGCCTAGTGACAAATTTTGTCGTTGTGATGACAACTTAATAGATGTGTTGTTGCACGTGTGTGTAGAGGCCACCAAGTGTCATTTTAAGATAACAATAAAAAACCTCCAATAATGACTTGACATCTACAAAAGATGAGTCGCGCTTTTTTGTTGGCAAAGGTGGAGTGGCTCTCTCCCTCTCTCATCCGGCCAAAACTTATCACCAAAGACACCGAAATGAGTGTGACCGATCCTTGTTTTTTATACCGGTCAATAAAGAGGCTGGTAGACCAAAAAACAAAAAAACACATTCAAAGACAAACGCACATGATGATAGCTCACACACACAACCGAGCCTTCCTTCACACTTTGTAATTCGGTCGCTACATAAGCCCCCCCCCCACCACCCGGCCCTTAGCTTGCTACTCTAAGTAGTAGCAAAGAATTGGGCAAAAAGCTCACATAGCTTATAAGTAGCCACATCCTACACAAAATTGCAAAGTTTATTGTGCGCTTCTCGTCCTTGATTCCCCGCTACTACTTTCACCAAGCAAGTACCCTAGTTTTTTTTTATAGCCCCGTCGGCACATTCCAATTCCCCGACGCTCGAAGGCCACACGGATGTAGAAAAAACACATGAGTGAGTGAGTGAGTAGTACATGATGGCCCCGGGGCCCAATTATATATATGTGGCCCATGTCTTTTATAAAATGTGTTCCCAAATTTCCCCCAACCCCCCCCCCGGGCGGTGAGCCGGGCCCTTCAAGGGGGAGGGTGGGGGGGGGGGGTCCTTATAGCCTATCCTCCGCTTGTGGCGCTCCTTGGATCGGGGAATCCGTCTTGGGATCCACCAAAGGGGGGGAGAAAGGGGGACTCGGTCATGGGGCACCCCTTCTACCTATTGCCCCACTTTCAAGTGATCTCGGTTGACAAATCGCCCCCATCGGCTGCCTTTCACCCGCACCATTATTATTCACCCCACAATATGATTCCTCGTTAGCTACTACACATTTACCTAGGCCCCGCGGGGGACGTAAAGTGGTAAGGACGCCCCGGTTTCAATTATTTAGTAGTCGGGGCTACTACTCTAAGAAGAAGTTACGTACGGACACCGGTACTTCCACGGTTTTCCCATGCGGGTGCGGATGATTCTCGTCGGGTGGATTTCGGTTCTTACAATAGGGAACCGGAGTAAGAAAAAACCGTCTCTCCCAAGTTGGGTTTGAATCGTTTCAATTGGGTTCCACTAGACTAAGGGCCACTTCACACATGAGCCAAGAGCCGTGACCTTGTAATGGTGAGGACCCTTGACTCTCATCCCAAGGCCGTACCATGGGTGTTGGGAAAGCCGTTTTATGAAGTCGTGGGCCCTCAAGAATAGTGTGAAGTGAGAATGGACCATGTTGTGGGACCATTGCATATTTTGTTGGCGGAAAAAAGAGGGGAGGATTTGGTTTAATATAATATGTCTCAGACTCTATCACTTTGAGAGGATTACTTGGTGGTGTTTGTATGTCTTAGAATCTATTCTAGAATCTGCCTTGCAATCTGTCTTGAAATCTATACTGCTGGAAACAATATTAAAAATAGTCGTGGTCTCCCGGAATTTGTGTCAGGCCCACCTCTTGGAGGTGGGCTTGATGAAAATTCCGGGAGACCATGAAACCTTATCCATAGTCCGCCATGTAGGACTCCAAGTAGACTTTTCATCCACGAAGTCTTCTTTGAGCCTTTAGGCCTTCACCTTCGTGTGTGAAGTGAATTTGGACAGTCTCCACCCTTTTGACCAATGAGAGCTCTTAGATTGCAATGGTCACGGGCCTTCAGTCTTGTGTGTGAAGTGACCCTAAACCAGGATCATGGGTTGATTTAGGTGTCCCACAAAGACCCGATTTCAAGGGTCCATGAAGCTAAACATAGAAACCCCCGGGTTGTACATTGTTAATATGTGTTTCATCTCCCTCCCCTTGGTCTAGTACACAAAATATTGTACTTAGTGTCATTTGATGTCTGGAATTACGCGATGTCATATCTTCTCACTGCACTAAGTATGATGATTAGTGTCACTTACTATTTGGAATTACACATTCCTATATATTTTTACTGTCAAAGCATATTTTTACCAAGTAAAGATGTTAATGTTCTACAATGTCTAAACAATCAATTCAACCTTTGTTGGTAAGAAATGAGATGTAGGTAAACAATTATAGCATTGTGTAATTCAAAAGGGGTATCATAGCTTAGTATACATAAGAAAGAGGTGTCATATTTCTATAGTGTGTACATTCAAAAAGGTTGTGAAGAATGTTGAAGTAAAGGTAGATGTGCAAAAGGGCCCCTTGAGATTTAGAGGATTTTTTTGACAATAGATGTGTTAGTTTCATCCGATTCACATTTTCATTTACTGTTGTCATATGGTAATAGTCCTCAATGACTCCTTTGTCCATTCTTCGTGGGGTTCACATATGGGTTACAGGACAAGCTAGAGGCTCTTGGAGTGCTCATGGGCTCCCTTGAGTTTTAGTCTTTGGATTGTGGCTAAGTTATTATCCTTTTGTCTTTGTTTGTTGGATGCAATCATTAAGTTATATGCTATGGATGGAAAAATGGTCAATGACTTTCTCATTAGAAAGTGAGCATGGGTTTCGCATGTAATAAAGGCATTTATAATTAATGATTTATATTTTGTATATGCAGTGGAGGTATTTATCACATTAAATTGAAAATCTTAGTATAAATACATGAGTCCATTTCTAGCTTGTCGTTAGTACTTATACATTTATTTTTCTCATTAAACTTCTCATGTACAAGGGGTTAATTTCATAGAGACCCATGCACGTCATTTAGGTTTCCAATGAAGAGTCTGCCCGCGGGCCCATAGCATCCTCGAGGCGAGAATGCAATCAACTATCACACAACATGGATATATTATCTTTTCAATTGATCCAACTTCATAATTGACATCAGGGATCCCACACTAGTTTAAATGCCTACCCAAGTGAAACGAATCAACCACATTGAAATGGGATAGTTTCGTTTCCCAAAGGCTTACAAAGAGGGTAATAATAAAAACCAACCCCCTATAAGTTGGCTAATGATTCATGCCAATATAAACACACCAAACTGATTCAAGGTCTCTGGTCCCAAGTAGGAGTTACACAATCTAAGAATAGAAACACGCAGGATGTACAATAGCAATCAACGTTTTCACCCTCCCCTCCCCTTCAGCAGGTGTTGTGGACATACACTTGTTTACCAAATCCCAACTTTACCTCGGTAAGATTGGCGGGGGCCCAACTCAAAGAGTATCTGGACCTACTTAACTCATAGCTAGCCCACACTTGCTGGTGCGGACCACCAGTGAACGGTTTCTACCAGCACTAGTTACATCCAATGGCTCTCATTGGCCAAATTGGAGCTAAAAACAGCCCCTTGCTGGTGGGAGCTGTTCGCTGGTGGTCCACACCAGTAAGTGTGGGTGGGCTAGTACATGCAACTGTGCCAGCCGTCCTTCCCCACCCAACCCCTGTATGTGCCACTGAATTCACCATCCCCATTAGTTCTTAATACTGCAGTGGTCTTACCTATAGTTTCAGATAATGGCGCCTGCACATGGTGGATTAAGTGGGCCACGCACTAGTTTTAGTGGGAGTTGCACTAAGGCTAGTGGGGGTTATAGTGAGCCAGTACAGGCGTGTAAGTCAGTACCTCCCTGCAGCGTGTAAATTATGCAGTAGTCTATAAGCGCAGACTAGAAGAATGTCAGGGGGCCACTGGGCCTCAACCACAAACAGAATCTAATTATCACAGCGCCACATGACTGACTACTCTGCTGCTATGCTACAGTCGTCAGCTGCTTCCCATACGAAGAATCATCAGCAGCCGCTGGTAGTTAATTAGGTTAAGTTAGTGGGAGAATCATCAAGGCTGCTAATTTGGTGGATGCTAATTATAGTTAGGGTCATGGCCAGGCGGCTCCGGGGGTTTAAAAAAAACGTTGTTTCTCTCCCCTGGCAATCATGATTTTCCCGCTTTGTTTGAACAAAATATCATCGGATCAGAGTCACAAGTTGCCAGGCCCCTATCAAATCATGCACCCAATTAGTTTACTACGCCGTAGGAGTACATGCCCAGGAATCTAATCGGTTAAAATAACCTGCAGCCTCTGAATATGATACCATGTGGCAAATTCCATGTGCAGTTTTTAGTAGGGTCGTGGATGCCAGGTGGACTAATCTCACCAAACTACGTTAGTGGTGTGCTTAGTTGGACCCCACTAAAAATGGGCCAGTGAAAATGGAAAAGAAAAATGATTGTGGCCTGACTTGGGATTCCCGAAAGGAGCAAAAGCAGGCGCCCGGAAATACAAAATAGTGGGCTGGGTGCTATTTCGGAGGGGGACAGATGCGGGCCCCACCTAGCCCACTTGTTGAGGCTGACGAGGTCGTCCCGGGGGCCAAGTGAGGCCCACTCTGTGGCCCACCGAGCCTCCACGACCCCACCCGATCCGGGCCCCATACCTTCCCGTCCCCACTAGTCGGTCTCAAACCCGATCGACTACTTACCCGGAGCCCGCCCCTGGCTTGCCAGGCTTCCGAACCCATCGCTCCTCGCGATCTTTAAAGCGCCCCAGGAATCGGGTTGGAGTGTTGATCGGGCCACTGTCTTGGTGGCGCTGTTTGTTCATCGTCATCTCATCAGCCTTCCGCCTTTAAACTCACTCCGTGCCCAATTCTCTTCTCTTTTTCTTCTCCTCTCTTCTCCTCTCCAATCTCTCGCTCTCTCTCTCTCTCTCGCTGGCTCGCTCGCTGGCTCGCTCCCTCCGCACACCAACATTCATCTTGTGTTCATTGTCAGAGTTTTGTGGCTGCAGGGATTAGAGGTGAAGGTGAAGGTGAAGGAAGGTGGAGTTTGTCTTCGAATGCTGGCTTGGTGAAGGTGAAGAAGCAGGCAAGGTTGAGGGTTAAGATTGAGGTTAAGGTGGGGGAGAAGAGGAGGAGCAGTGTTGGGGCGGTGGTGGGGTGTCTGGAAAGAGTGAGAACCAGCGAGTGTATGGTGAGGAGATTTTTCTTCCGTTCACCATGTGGGTTCACCAGTTCTTTGCTAAGGTCGTGTGCCGCCGCTGACGTTGCCGCTGTGGAGGCTGAGGCGGAGGCGGAGGGGCGGCGGTGGAGGAGCAGTAGGAGGAGTAGGAGAAGGAGCACGGTGCTGCTGCTGTTGGATCGCAGAAGGTTCGGTTCTCTCTCGATTGCGTTAAGAGGTTCAGTAGCGATCAGGCTACATGACGATGCTGATGAGAGAGGTGGGTGGCTCTCATTGGTGCATGGGCTAACTGGGTCTGTCTTAGGAAATAAGACAACCGACCGGAATGGTCATGTAGGCTAGCATTCAGGCAGGCATAAATCTCAGAGTACGTGTGTGCATGTGTCTGTGTGCGAGAGATCAGGCGGGGGTGGAGGGGCTTTGGTCGTGATGTGGGTTATGTACGCTAGCAAGCATTGGAGCATTCAGGCAGGCATGTAGGGATGCATCTCGCAGAGTCGTTTGTGTGTATGTCTGTTTGAGAAAGACTAGACAGACAGAAATGGGAGTGGATTTTATGGGTGTAGTTTAGACAGACAGATGTGGGTTGGTTTAGGAACCAACCATTTAGGTAGGCAGGGATGTGGCAAAGAAATCTTGTGTGTATGTGTGTGAGAGATGAGACAGAGGTGGTGATGGTGTTTCTAACCTAAGTGGAATGGATGGATGTTTTGGTTACAGATTTACTACCGCAGACCAGATTCCCCTTGGCTATCCCCTCCCGAGTTCCGTGAACCTTACTACTCTGATAACTTATACTCCAACTACTATGATGCGCCCGCCTTCTCCTTCCCTGGATTGCCAACTTACAGCCGCCACCCGGAGCTGCCTCGATCCGCCAAGTCGGTTCCACCTTATAGCCACTACCCCAAAACATCGTATGATGACTCAGCCCCGCCCGCGAGCTACAGCAGTCCTCGCGAGACGAGGGAGCCGCGTCCCAGAAATCACAAAGTGCATCCGGTATGCCACGGTTTCTTTGCCTTCATCATCATAGCTAACCCAATTTTGTCTATATCCCTTACGTTACTTTCTCAAAGAGAATCTTTTTCGGACATTTGGATGATGTTTTTGTTCTTCTTGGTGATCGAGTGTCTGACTGACTTGATGCCGAACTTTTGCAGGAGATTGAGTTGAAGGTGCCCATGTGTTGTGGCAAATGCGAAATCAAAGCTAGAGAAACTCTCCAGAAATTAGACGGTAAGCCTTCTGACCATCACCACCGCTCTTCAAGATTCTTGCAATGTGTTGTAGGATGGGTATTATTATAGATTGAAATGCGAAATGTTAAGCTTAATGGAATAAGCTGCCCTGTGCATAAGCTGACATGTGTTTTGCGTCCTGTCAAATTATGCAGGTGTCACGAGTGTTGCAGCTGACAAGGTCACATCCAAGGTCACCGTGACGGGCAAAGTCGACCCGCAAGTCGTGCTCAAGAAAGCTCAGAAGTTCAAGAAAAAATCCGAGTTCTACACCTCCAAGATCTACAGCCAAGCATTCATCGACTTCATCCAGTCCAAGACCGGCCGGTCGTACAACGCGGAGGAGGAGGTCACCTACAGCCAGCACGGTTCGGAGCACCACGACGGCGGCGAAAGCCACCATCAACACCACCAAGAGGACACTTCCTCCTTCGTAGAACACTCACCCGTGCGGGAAGAGGAAGACGAAGAAGACGAAGATGCACACCACCACCACTCGTATGAGGATGACAGCACATGCGAGCCCTCCTCCTCGGCCGCATCTCCTCACACATCTGCTTACGAGAGGGATCGAGGGTCGTACTACAATCAGTATACCCCGTCCTACGTGACCGCGGATGTCTCCCCTTACTCTTCTTCTTACAGATATCCCGAGGCAGTGAGTGAAGATCGAGATTTGCAACCGCGCTACGAGGGTTATGGAGGCAGTGCTTATTACAACGATCCGTACCAGCATTCTTATGGATCACGCGAGCAACAGGAAAGCAGATCGTCTCCTTATGGGGATTACCATCAGCATCAAGACTACAGCTCCTCCTCCTACAGACCCAGTCAATCTTATGGATATGAGAACCCGCACTACATGAAGCGTGTCATCTCCGACTATTGAATGTTCCACAGACAACATATGTTGTCTGGCGCATTGTATTTGTGGGTTTGGAGAGCTTGATCAGCAAGCCATGTGCGTTGGAAGGAAGGAGGCATGTACATACAGACCTCTCTAGGAGGCTCTCCTTCTCCTCCGTTTCACATCGCTACAAGTATCATCACTCCAAAGTTTTGATGAGATCATGCAATCAGCATGTGTTTTTGGAGGTTGCGCACTCCAATTTTGATACCAAGTCGATCTCACCGTGGTAGAGTATTTACTCGGGTTATCAGTTATCTGGTGCAATCCAGTGAAAGGGCAGAGGCACATCCATAAAGGAAAGGCTAAGAAGCTAAGAAAGAAAAAGGGTGCTCTCGCACACACTATAGTTGCAGCATGATGGTGAAGCATCATCTACATACCATTGATATCGGCGATCACAAAACCAAGCTGTACAATAGTAAAACAATTAACTTTACAAATCACTTTTACAAAATGGCCTGCGTTGTCGCGCATTTGTCGTGTCATCTTCGGCAGAAACATCTCTGCTACAACTGAAATATATGAGAATGTATGAGACTGTCTTCACAATTGTATGCAAAAACCTGTCTGCACAATCCAGCGTCTAGCAAGTGAGAATCTGATGACTCTGCATATTTTGTTGCATTGGTATATACGAAAGGATTCTTTCTTTCCTTGGAATGTTGTAAAGCGTCAGTTGATGACGTCCATAGCAGCATTTCAAAGAGGTTCTGAAATGTGTATATGAACGGTGGGAAAGTTTGTTTCAACGAGCTGTGACAGACTTATGTTGAAAATTTCAAAAAAAGTGTGTTTCGTTCCAAGATGCCATTGTTGCAGCAGACTTTTGCAGACTGATGCATCCGAGATATGCCGGAAGCGGGTACAGTACAATAAAATTCACAGTTTCTGATGATGCCCCCTGATGAACTTTTTTGTTTTTCCCCTTTGCAAGCTTCAATGCTGTGGCATCTGATCAGAATTGTTGTTGACACTTTCGAGCGCAAAAAAAAAAACTTACATTTAAAAATTCTGAAATGCGCTGACAACCAACCAACCAACCTTTTTCCTTCCTTCCTTCCACGCAAATCATTGCATGAACAGTCTTACATCTCTCAAGCAGACATACTTACTCTGGATTGCTGCAAGGTGCAGCATATCCATGACCTCCCTTTGCAAAGCATCCAGCAAGATTCCTGAGTAAACCGGACTGCCTGCAAAGCCCTTGTAATCTTTGGTATTTGCAACCAGGATATCCCAGTGTGGCAGTCTACCGAGCCTGAGGCCGTTGTCGGTTGGTCAAAATTTGAGGCTTGTGTAGTGTTTCCTCTTGAGCTTAAGATTCGTGGCGGCTATGCAAGGAAGGTGGTCCGGTAAAAACCTGCCTCCGTGTAGGTTCATGGCTGATTCATCTCAACTTAATCTCACCAGAGCGATACGAGAGAGGCAGCCTCTCTGATGCTTCTGACGATGCTAATCATGGGATCATATCAACTTCCAAAATTAAAAAGTTCCAGAATTTCAAAGGCTTCCCTCAACGTTTTCACCTTCAACTTACGTATTCACATGCGGCCGGCGCCACGCATCTCCGATCCTTGCTCGTGTTTCTGGAAACTGAACGATATACGCTTCCATTAATGAGTTATACGAGTTCCAAAGCACATGTCCCGCGTAACTAAAATTCTTGCAAACCTATCAGAGGTGGTAGTAGTGGCGTAATATCACAAACGTCAAAAGAAACAACGATGATGCTCTTGTGCGGCGTAGTTATGTTGGCTCCACTGATTGATCAACCCGACCTCCAGGTCCGTGACAGGCCCGCCATTCAATTCTTCAACATCAAGATGCTGAAACGGCTGAGCAGGTCCAGTCCTTACAGGCATCTGAAGAGTTGAATGAGGTTTAATTTGCTCAGCGTGCAGTTGAAATGCGATGATGGCAAGGTACGATTGGGTGCCCTGACAATCAATATATGGGGTGAGGGCTTATTGGTAGGACCGGGGAGGCGCCAGCGATTATTATTCACTGATGTGAGGTGGCCTTGATGAGGTGGTACTACCCAACGACTGCTATTTGGCAGACGAGAGAGACGACCGCGGCAGGCCTCCTCCTCCTTGTTAGAAGTTTGTCTAAGGACACTATCTTATTACTGAGCCACTGAAGGACGTGGGTGGGGCCTGACCTCCTCTCTCGGATGCCACTAGGCGCAGAGACACTCATCGTTGCAATATCTCGAGCACAGGTGAAACATGCTGTGTGTGACCTCGTGACAATTATGGAAGGGTACGTGGTCATCAACTGATTCTATCCCCCACAATCAATCATCATTTGCATCCGACCCAAGCTAAGGGTGGGCGAGTTTCCATGTAGGCCGCTTGCCCACTAGATCATAGATATTAGTGGGTCGAAGGTGCTCGCATGTAGTTAACCACAAGCTGCTATTCAACCACATTGTAGTGTCCCGCTAAAATGTGGAGGGCTGTGGACATGGGCTACTAGACTTCCATGTGTTTACTAAAGAATATTTAACTTATAAGTGCCGGTCACTAAAGGATTAAGACCGGTTGAAGACTCAAGAGAACCAATGTTGGTCTAGAACTCCATTCTTGGTTATGGCATCTTCATGTGTATAAGGCAAAATATGATTTTTTGTTTTTTTGTTTTTTTGTTGGTTGTTTGCTCCCTTGTATTGACTACTCAGGTTTGCGAGGTTGAAATTTAGATCAATCCCATATCACTTTGGACCTGATATTGAGCTTGACATATATGGGAGCTTATAAGTTGGCAATTTGGAAACACTACCACCCGATAGAGGAGCCCAAGAACACAAGCCCATCACAAGTCTTAGGGCCGGTTCACACGGGTCCCGAGTCCTAAGTCCCAAGTCACATGAGGTCAATCCATGCAATCTCAACCGTTGAGAGCAAGGAAGTTTGGGACCTACCACTTCACATGGGTCCCAAGTCCCAAGTCCTAAGTCCCAACTATGACATGGATACCTACATGACAACACTTTTTGGAGGTGAGGCTTGGGACTTGGGTTGTGAGTTGGGTTGAGCAAAAAGCTAGACCCAACTCTCAACCCAAGTCCCACGAATATTTTTTCATAAAATAATCAAGATCCGAATTTAATGATATTTAACCATATTTTAGTGATTACTTGAGGCTCACAAGTTGGGACTTTGCCTCCATGTTGGGACTTGGTAACATGAGTGGGACTTGGGACTTAGGACCCCATGTGAACCGGTCCTTACGCAACTTTACCACCTCATCCTTAGCATGTGATAACATCACTAAGCATGAAGATTTTGTTCTCTTTCTTTCATTCACGGGTACAACTTGGTCACAATCAATGTACATCTATAGTGCCTAGCCAATGAGATTGGTGGATCACTAAGCCCATTCAGGTGGATTGGTCCACCTGTCTTGACCCTGCAACTGCAAATATCTAATGAGGTTCACACCAAACTTGTGGATTGCCAGGAAAAACTAAGAGTAATTTGGGCATCACTACACTAGGTATTGTATTTAGTGACATATGATACTTTATGTCACTTGTGGCAACTTTTCTAATGACATTTCTTAAGAACAATTTTACAAATATTGTCATCTCAATTTTTTTGTCTTCTAGTTCATCCACTTTTGGTATATTGTGCCTCCTAACATTTATGCAATGAATTACTGCCAGTCTAAATGGGGGGAATATCCGGGAATACTACGTGGAATATTGTCAGTCCCACAAAACAAACATGTGTATCTGTATAATGTTATGAATTGGTGACACTAAACATAATATTTAGTGTAGTTGTATGTTCCCGGGCCCACAAAGCATGTAGACCATGGTGAAGAATGCATGGTCTAGGATGTGGGGCTTGACTCCTTCTTTTGGATGCCACTAGGCGCAAAGACACTCATCGATGCAATATCTCGAGCACAGTCGGAACATGTTTGTGTGTCCTCATGACAATTATGTTAATCTACATGGTCATCAACCGATTCTCTCCTCGATCAATCATGATTTGGACCCGGACCCATCCATGGCATCTTGGAAACTTCTTCTTAAAAATCGACACAACCGATAACTACCTAGGATCAGTTTCCAACGTACCAGTTTAAGAGCACATGTCTTGCGCGAATTAGAAACATGCAAATCTACCATTGTGATATTAAGCTACTGATACGCTTAGTTGCACATAGGACTCGTATGATGCGGCCTAGTGGACCCCCCCCACCCACCCAAACCATGTTCCTCAGACACCTTGCACAACCTACATGTGGCATAACCGTAAGCCTAACCTACCCAACTTACCCTCATCTTGTGTCACACTTGTTAAAAACCAACACGACCAATAGTTGGGACGTCTACAATACGATCTATGTGAATTAGCGTGCCATGTAGACTAGAGTGGCCTCCATGGTCGTCCTCTGGTAGCAAGTGTGTCCCATGCCACCTTCTGTAGTTGCTACCGAATGATTGCAAGATAATTTACATGGGTCGGTGATGAATAGTGTGGGCCACACTAAACCATACACATGTATAGTGCACCAAACACACGAGTCGTCCCATAGTGCACATCTATCTTCTTGTGCGCAACTGAAAAATATGCAAATCTACCACCCTAACAACCTAATTTACAAGAGAGGAAAAAAAAATGGTTATGCAACTGACTCTTGCGGACGTGTTGTGATGAGAGACTTGTGTATATAATAAGGTGGTTATAAGTGGGCCCGGTTCCCGCGAGCCTTACATGTGGCAAAATAGTGGGAAGGGCATTTTGCAACTGTTGAAGCAATTTCGGGGAGTGGAGCTCCACTTAAGTGGAGAATAGTAGGTGTGGATCCCTAGCAGCTCCAATGGGGCCGGCCACACATGGTTGGCGGGCCTTTCGAATTTCGCTTCCGGTGTCTGGGGATATTTTTGAGCACAAATTGGTCGAAATCCTAGTGTGTTTCGAAGCCCAACCGGGTTACATGTTGTGATCTTTCGGTGTTTCTTCGTTAATCGGAGGCATATATTCCATGGATTCCTCTAATACACGATCGGTCCTATGATCGGGGAGAACCGGCAGTTAGTTACAGATGAACCGGTTGAGTTTGAGAAATAACCGGTTGAAGTTCGAGACTGCAGGAAACTTACCGATCGTTTTAGAGGAATTTATAGAATATACCCCAATTTAATAAAGGAAAACCGAAGGATGTCAACATGTAACCGGTTGGACTTGCAAACACTAGGATCTCAACCGATTATGCCCAAAAATCTCCCCGATCACTGGATCGGTCATTTTCTTGAAGTCTTGACCTTCAACCGGTTATTTCTCAAACTCAACCGGTTCATTTGCAAGTAGCAGCTTGTTCACCCTGTTCATTACTCTAAACAATACCAATTCGTGAGGGCGGTAATTAATTCAAGTCACATGCCCAATCTAGCCAAATCTCAAAGTTATTGAGGGCTGAAGTCGCTACCGAGTGCCACTAAACTCACGACAAAGACGGTAAATTCTATGCTCAGTTACCATAGATTTCAAGAAAATCAATGCGTGCTTGTGACCAGTGTGTGGCACGTGCTTGTCAGTGAATAGCGCCGAGTGCGGGTAACTTTAACCCTTAAACGTCCAAGGGGGGGTGAGAGGGCCTCTCCCATCAGCCTATGTTTACCCCATTTCAGACCTCCATGTAATTCTTTTAGTGCGATCGGCATATATATTTAGATATGGAATTTTGAGATACACATTTTGGGGGAAAAAAATTTGCAATTCCGACATGTTTTGACACTATCTTATGGTCAAATAGTTTAGGGTCAACGAGGCCCTGATAGGGCCTCTCCGACGTTTAAGGGTTAACTTAATAGTGCCAAGTGCCGAGATGAATAGTGCTTTCATAATTTTTTCTGGTGGCACTAATTCATAGCATAAAGGAATTTAGTATCACCTTCACTAACTGGTATACCTAGTGTAGTTTCAACCTTTAACTCGGTGCTTGAGAATCGCTCGGCTGTTGGGATCCGTCCGTGAGGAGGACAAACGGTTCGTTGCGATCGAGGAGGGGGAGATGTTCCGAGCTGAAGAACTTCTTCATCATCAACAATATGGTGGGGGTGGTGGTTGTTGTTGTTGTTGTTGGTTGGAACTCAGGGAATCAAGATTGAAGCCCTCATATGAGTTTCATTTGGAAAGACTCTCAAATTTCAGCCGTTCAACTGAAGGGTTGGTTCAAATCTGAGACGTCAGACCAAGAATATAGAAATAAAATACAAAGCTCATATTAAACTTGTGCATGAATTATATGGTACATGTTTCTAGTACGCTCTAAACTCCATAGTATCACAGCTGTGGCAACCAAAGTGCACGGGATATTACGGAGTTCTGTAGTGTTAACATGGATGCGTGATACTAGTGAATTAGTGTAGCATGTGACACTATGGAATAACACGAAGTGCAACATATTAAATGTTGTGGTGTGGTCCACTCCACTTCGCCTTCCTGGGCGATGTGGCGGATGCATGCACCAACATTCAACAAGGGGCATAAGAAGAAGAAGAAGAAGAAGAATGAGAATAAGAAGGCGACACTCCACATATTGACATATGGCGCAATGCAAGGGTGTGGGTTGACTCCTTTGGTGGTTTGCATTAATGACAAAATTCGTGATATAAGGGAGAGAAAGGTGACACTAAGGAGTGAGATTTGAACTACGCACATCCGTTCCCTAGGGTTTCGGGATATGAGAGAGTGAGTGACATTATGGAGGTTGATATTACGGAGTTTAGGGTGTACAATGTGAAGACTTAAGAATCCACCATCTAACTCCACTTCGTGTAGTGACAATGCCCTACACTTGTTGGTTCTTGTGGCGGGCATATTATTATATCGAGGGCTTCAAGTGACGTCTTCATCCTCAATTTGAGGTTGCGTTATGAAGGGCTGTTTTGAGAGAGGTATATTTTGAAGGGCCCAATCGCGTTTGAAGACTTCAATCTTGAACACTGCAGGGAATTAAGTTAAACCATTGAAATTGAAAGAAGGGAAGGGGCCGGTCACCTTCCACAATGACCAAGTGTCAGCAAACTGGTGCTGAGGGAATCCCGGTAATCAGGGTTGGCAGCTGACTTAGGGCACTGCAATATCCTCTGTCGTTTCCGCTTGCTTCCCTCCCTTGCTTACCGGGACACAGATTCACCATAATTTTTTATCAACTCGATCCCTCCCGTGGGTGTTTGCTGACTCGAATGGTGCCAAGGGACCGAAACGTAGGTGGCGAGAGCCGATTGGCTAACACATTAACACCCACCTGTACTCGTGCAGAGTCACACAAGCATAAAACGAGAGGTCATGGACGGTTTTGGACGGCGGAAATTGAGTATACTAAATAATGTGTTATTTAGTAGTGTCACCGATTCTACTTGTCTTTTGCTCCATACCGTGGTGTAGTGGTCACCAACACTAAATCGTTAAGCCAACGTTGTTTGCCATTCCTTGATTATAGATTTATGGTGTTGCAATTACTGTCACTTGCTTAGTGATTTTTCATCCAAATTTCAATCATCCATGACAATATTTCATCGCAAGTTGCTGACAAGAGAAGGTAGGGTTTTGGCCAATGGATGAACTCACCCATCATCCATGACAGTATTTGTAAACTTATTCGTAAGAAGTGTCATCCAAAAAATTGCCATAGTGACATAAAATGCCATATGACTTGAAATTTCATATTTAGTGTAGCATATACAGAACTGACATTAGAGTTATATAGAGTAGACATACCCGTTTTCAATAACTTAAGAAATTTCACATAAGTGTAGTACGAATGTGATGTTGGAGTGATTTGTCACCAGTTTGGATATTGATAACACAACCTTCAACCAAAAAACATCATAATTTATTTCCAAGTTTTGAAATTACTGTAAATTTTCAAAGGCAAGATTCTCTCCCAACCCATTTTCATAGCATAAGTCGACCTATTTCCGATAACTAGAAGACGAAAACTTAAGTACAGTTAGTACCCTTTTCAAGGAACCCAAATATGTGCCCTTTTAACTTACTTGTTTTCACGCCGAATAAGACAGCTACACGTGTGATTCTCCATGACTTATTCCATCACATTAGAAAATGATGGCTACATGTGTAGAAGTTCACGGCTTCAAGGGACTCTATGTATTAAGATTTGAAGGGGGGGGGGTTATCATAAATGGATTGGTCTATTCTATACGTAAAGTCTGGGGGATCAAGCTCCCATTGAGTTGGCTTCAAGTTTAGGGTTAACCCCCTAAACCTTGAAAACAACTTTTTGGTTTGTTTGGGCGACCATCTCTGCATGTCTATACCGGTGTACACATTTATGGTACAATATCTTGAATTGGGACATGTGAACAACTAAAATTTTATATGAACAATCTTGAATCTACAAATATGCCATCCGTACAGTTAGTACATTGATTTTCCCAATTAGTGCTTGTCAGCGCCGTTGCCAGGCCTAGGCCCAGGTAGGCCGGGCCTACTCTGGGCCCACCTGAAAGCCTACGTCAAATATAGAAAATGACATTTTTTTTCTAAAAAAGTGCACAAGATAAAATTCGATTTCCCGAGCGGGCCTACCCTGAAAATCAAGTCTGGTGACGCCCCTGGTGCTTGTTATTATTCGGAGTTACGCAGTTCTCTAACTATTTAATAAGAATGTAATACTTTACCAACCAAAATCATTTACGTTCTATAATGTCCAAACAACCTATTGACAAAGTAAAGTTTAACGTATTTGTTAGTAAAGGTTGAACTCCTCAGTAAGACATTATTGCACTGCGTAACTTGGAATAGTAACACGCACTAATTGGGATAATCAATTGCAGTTGCTCCACCATTAGAGGCATGCATTTTCTTTTTACGAAGCCAATGCATTGGGGTCAATGATCGGGGAGAACCGGCAGTTAGTTACAAATGAACCGGTTGAGTTTGAAAAATAACTGGTTGAAGTTCAAGACTGCAAGAAAATTACCGATCATTTTAGAGGAATTTATAAAATACACTCCAATTTAATAAAGGAAAACCGGAGGATGTCAACATGTAGCCGGTTGGACTTGCAAACACTAGGATCTCAACCAATTATGCCCAAAAATCTCCCCAATCACTGATTGGGATCAGCGTCCGGCAAGAGCCTAAGGCTAATACAAATGCAGCCTACAAAATTTGTGACTTAGCCTATAAAATTTTGAAAGTGTAGGACAAAGAGCCTATGGACAATTTAAAAACATAGGATATCAACCTATGTGATAAAAAACATGTAGGAAATTTTGCCTACAAATTTTTAAAAGAGAGGATTTTAGCCATTCATCCTTCTTCAAATTGGGAAATTAGTTGGCCTAAGTACATATCTTTAGGCTAATACTCGGGGCTCTTGGGTGGCACATAGGCGGATATCAATAATAGCCCTGACTCCCTCTCCGCCGATCTTTACAAATACCACAAGCCCCATCACCAAAAAATTTGAGTTTATTTTGCAGGAAGCTATATCTTTGTGGAAGGATTCAAGAAAGTTTCGATTCTTGTTTACTAATCCTGAGAAATATCTTGCAGGAAGAGTAGAGGTTGAATCAGAAGATGGTGAGGACTTTCACCCTTAAACTCATTTGAATTTTAGCAACCTTTCATAACTTATAATCAACTCTTTAAAAAAGAGTTGGTTAATCCTTGGCCTTCAAACGTGGTGAAGGGCTTAGCCAGGTTCAATTCCTGCCAAGGATACCACTTAGTACTCAAATTTTGAATTTAAAGCCTACAACATTAAAAGATATGAAGGCAATTGGCGGGTAACTTAAAAACTCAAAAGGTTTTCAACTTACAAAAATTTGATATTGTAGGATGCAACCTATGCCATGAGGGAAATAGCCTATGCCCTTTTAAAGAGGTAGGCAATTAACCTTAATAACTTCAAAAACTTTTTGGACGCCGATTGGGATGATGTTGTTAAGGCAGTTTTTGGGGAGATTTGGGCTTGGGCCTTTCGGGTCGATTTTCACTCGCATCCTCTCTGATGAAGGCGAGTGGATCATAAAGATGATACGACCCGTATTGACTAATTTGTGATTCTGACATGACGCATTCAATTCCGATTCCGAGAGGTCAAATAATATCTGTGTTAATAATAACGGTAGGATTCTGGGGTAGTATACAAGGTTGCATCATAAGTGACATCCATGAGTGCGGTGGACTATATAGCTAGGCTTCGAGTCTCCGTCTCCAAACACCCATAATTAAGTAGTCGGATTCGCTCAATCTGCTGCCTCATGTTCTCATGATTAATTAGTACCCTTGACAGGGCTCTAAATTGGCGCACTAACATCATGATTAATTGTTAATTACTCAAAGCTCCTCTGTACCATCACCACCCTGTAAGGTATGTAGATTTTTTTATTTAATTTTTTTTTTCTCCCATGTTTTCCGATTCTATGTCCGGGAAGAACCGGCAGTTAGTTCCAGATGAACCGGTTGAGTTTGAGAATAACCGGTTGAAGTTCAAGACTTCAGGAAATTTACCGATCATTGTAGAGGAATCTATAGAATATACCTCAAATGAATAAAGCAAAACTGGAAGATATCAACATGTAACTAACTGGTGGGATTTAGAATCACTGGGATCTTGACCCACTATGCCCAAAAACTTCCTAGGCACTGCTCCGACTTCTTCCTCCGATTAGATTCACCCAACGGAACTTGTGTGGCATTAGTGAATCTACGATGAAGCTTCAGCCAAAAATCAATCCTTCTTTGATTCAGTTATGGTTATCGGAAGTGCATGTTTGCTGATTTCTTTACTAAATGCATAGGTCTTCCCAATCGTGTTCACTGTTGAGTGTGAAGTGGTTGGTAGAATTTGAAGACGCAGTCTAATCTCTTTTAAGCGTCGCCTTTATGGTGCTTGTTCTTTGATCGTCACTGAACCACACACCAATCAGATGTAGGGGTCTAATTAAGAAAAGTAACCAAACAACATTCGCATATCTTAGAGCATCTCCGACCTTGCTACCACATCTCCCTCCACTTCTTACTCCAAAGCGACGGTAGGGGAGTTTGTGGAGTGCTCTAGAGAGAGAGAGAGAGAGAGAGAGAGAGAGGCCTTAGGGCATCTCCATGTCCATGCGCTAACGGCTATTGCAACGCTAAGCTGGGAAAGGCCAGATGAAAAGAGGGTTTTTGCTGGTCCCACGCGTCTCCCCTCAATGATAGTCTTAGAACAGGCACCTTGCACATGAAAGACACAAACCCGGTTGATATCGTGGACTCCTTTGCAAACCTTGCACAAACTTGCCCTATGCCGTGAATCAACGGTTGTCTCCCTTGACATCTTTGTTATGCTCTGAGCATGTATTTAATCCAGGGGAGGGCCCATGCATGCATGGTTTCATGGTGTTGCTGAGTGGGACAAGAACATTCTATTCAACCTTATATCGGCAAGTGACCATGGTATCGGTGGTTTTTCAAATGATATATACAACAACCCATGGAGATGCCATTAGCTTTCTAGTGGCAGAGGCATCACCGTTACATCATCAATTGCTACTCTATACATAATACAATAATCTAAAAATGTGTAAGACAATAATGAGCATGTGTTAATATCAATACAATGAACCATGTAAAGTTCAATATAAAGAGGTTTACCCTGGGGTCGAGGAGCCACTATATTGTTACAAGAAAATAGAGTCTTCTCTAATTTCAAAGACTGCAAAAACCGCATTAACAAGTGTTGAGGGAGATGTGGTGGAATACAAAAGTGGTCTTCATGCCTCCACACCCTCTACGATTGTGTTGGAGGGAGATATGTTGGCGGGAGATATGTTGGCATGGTTGGAGATTCTCTTAATGTATCTTTTCCAAAAAAAACGTCGTCATTTGAAAGGGCAAAGCTTATGGTAACTACATTTAATTGCAGCCTTAGCCAGAAAGAAAGAAAAACCAACGTAAAGTAATCCGACGTGAATTTGAGCCAGTTGGCCCTACCTTGCTCAAGAATCCCCTTGATGCAAAGTGGGGTTTATTGCCTACCTTGCGGTGAGTGGGCTACCCTTAGCCATAACGGGACCCCTATAGATACATGTCCATAATGAACTCGGTTTGAACATGAGAGCCAGGTGAGAGCCTAAGGTCGCATTTGGACACACCTATAGTTGATAGATTGGGAATTCACAAGTTCTTTTATGTTGTACAAAAGCTACGTATGAAGATGTGCACATTATTCTTCAGTAAGGAGGAGGCGAAGAAAACCCAACATTTTGCATGAGAAGAAGAGATTATCAACATCCTGGGGGCATGGATTTGAGCTTCTAGTGCCTTGTCCATGGGACCCAAGGAACAACCATGAGTTCCTAAAAAATTGTTATGTGCTGAAATCCACTTTCAAATTCCAACATGAACCAATAGAAACTTAAGACAATCCAATAATAACAATTGTGGACATGTGCTTTAAAGGATGATTATTAGCTAAAGTAGAGAATGCTAAAACCAACAAACCATCCAAACCCAACACTCTAAAAACTAGTACACTGAGTACATATTGATTTTGAAAATGATCACCATGTTAACACCAGATTCCCTTAACGATTTGGATAATCTACCAATAAACCTTCAAACTCTTCTAATTTTTACGTATGGAATCCAAAAAAGGCATGCTTTAGTGCAATGGAATCCCCTTGAAAATACTACAGAGTGCAATAAACCTTCATTCACTAACAAGAAACATCAAAAATATATATAAGATAATAACAACTATTTTCAACGCTTAAAGTGACGGTTTTAGCACCCTCTATCTTACGTTTACTTTGGCCATGGAATCAAGCGTTACACTACATTGGTTATCTCAATTAGTGTGTGTTACTATTCGGAGTTAGAGCATCGCCAATGGGCACCCGTTAGATGCGCCCGTCAAAGGTCATATGATGGGCCCCCGGGGTAGTGCGGGCCAGTGGCGTGGGGAGGTGCCGGGTAGGCGCCTCAATGCGGCACCCACCATGCAGTCCCGGTACCCATTCCCAAGGCCACAGTGGCCTAGGCTTGTAGAAGCATGAAGAGCAACACAAAAGTGAAAGTCATACACAAATCAAAGTAAAAGTCAAAAAACAAATTGCAATGAATTTTAGAATGAATATGTGAGAGTTATGGATGATTTAGTACGTTGTGACTAATGTGACTAATGCATTGCTAGGGCATTAGTCACATTAATCACAACGCACTAATGCGACTAATGTGATTAATGCCTTGCTTGGGCATTAGTTATATTAATTACAACGCATTAATGTGACTAATGTGACTAATGCCTTGCTAGGCATTAGTCACATTAATCACATCCCACTAATGTAACTAATGCCTTGTTAGGGCATTAGTCACATTTATCATAACGCACTAACGTGACTGTGATTTTAGCGAAGATGGAAAAAAAACCAGCATCACGACAAGAAATGAAGATGGAAAAAAAGGCTAGCATAAAGACATGAAACAATAAGCAAAAAATAATGCCAGCATGAAGACACAAAATGGAGAGCGAAAAATGAAACCAACATCAAGACACAAAACCAGGGTTGTCTATTGTGTCGTGACGGAGGCCAATCTCGGCATAATGTCGTGTCGTCACGACACGTATCCGTCACGACATTATGCCGGATGCTGTCTTTATCCTGACGGACTTGAATTTTACCGAATTCTGTGTGTAATTACATTACCCCAATTCAGACACGTAGGATGTAAGATGTCCACGTGTGATGACATGTCAGCAAAGTAGAGGTAAAGTGGGGAAAAAATTACTAGCCCTTGTCCGCCCCCCCGTCCGCCCCTTTGTTCCCAGCATCCGCCCCCGTTCCCCCCCCGGTCCGCCCCCCGTTCCCAACCATAGGGAACGTGTTCCCCCCGTCCGCCCCCATTCCCAACCATCGGGAACGTGTTCCCCGTCGTCCGCCCCAATTTGACCCCTTCACCTTTGAAGGGCCCTATCAGCCTCATTTTTCATCCATTTGTTGCGTTTGAGGACATTTTCGGCATCTACATTTCATGAGGATGTCGAAAATGTCCTCAAAATCAACATTTGGATCAGAAATGAGGCTGCTAGAGCCTCCCAAACCTCCCGTCCGCCCCGTTGAGGCGCGCTGAAATTGCCACGCCCACCAAGCGCGGTTGACGGGAGCCGTTGGCGAGTGCGTTGCGGATGCTCTTACATGGTGTGATAATGTCTTACTCAATAATTCATTTTTTACTAACGGAAGTTCAATAGGTTGTTTGGACATTACATTCTCGATAAATAGTTATAACACTGCGTAACTCCAAATAGTAATACACACTAATTGGGATAATCAGTGTAGTGGTCCTAGGAAAAAACCAATAAAAAAACCAAGGTTGTATATATGCGAAGATGTCAACTGACTCTCATAGAAATATGGTTCGAGACGACCCTAAACTACCGGATGATGGTGGAGGGATACCCAAATCTCAAGGAAGAGGTTGGCAGTTCGAATCCCGGCTGTGAAATCTCCTCTCTACCTGACGGAAAACTTGCCAGGTGGTCAACTGCCTCCTATGCTTTGGCGCTGGCCTGTCGGCCTTCTGTCTCAAAAAAAAAACTCTCATAGAAATCGAGTACCGGAAGTTAGGTGGAACTTGGGAGAATGATGGAAAGAGGCACAGTTACGTGATGATCAGCTTCCAGATCATCATGATATCTTTTTGTAATAAGGTACTGAGGCCTTAACGTGACACTTTAAGAGACTATTGCTATTTCAGGAAGGTTAACTAGCTTGGAGAAATTTCCAATTTTTTTCCATAGACTAGTGTATCTATCTATATAGACTCTACAGGAAAAAAATTCCAAAAAATAATAAATTCATATGCAAGCTACATAAAATTTCAAAGTTGTCTTAAGGAAAGAGCCTTTTACTGTCAACTGGGGGGGGGGTTGTGAGCCAAATTTTTGGTCATTTAGTGAAACTATGGGCAAATAGTGAAATACTGGATGAAAGAACATCCAGATGGATGAATATAGTGAAACCATAGGCTAGGAAGTTAGTTATAACTATAGGCACGGCCGTAGGCGGCCTAAGTTGGTTACTGTAACCATCGTCCTCTTCCCCGCCGAGCTAAGAGGGCTGGCGAGGGGGAAGAAGGTAGGCATTTCTCTGAATTTTTTGAGCGCATTGTAAAACTATAGACTTGTCTCCCTCTGCACCGAGAAGGGCGAGGTTAACAGTGAACTATCTTCTGGTTGATTTGAGTAAACACCGCAGTGATTGCGGGTTACCAATTTCTGTGAAGCTTATAGTTGATTTGAAGTAAAGTTGATTGAAGGGCCGAGGCCCAGTGGAACTATTGTCTATTGTTATAATTGCAATGGTATGTGAGAGGAATTGTGAGAGTAGTCGAGTAAGTTAGAGTGAGAATCTGGATGTAAATGTGAGAGATAAGAAACTATTGCTTATTGTTGGGAGTGTAAGCATCAGAGTTCGAGATTGTGGAAGGAACGAAGTAAATCAAAATTGTGAGAAGAGCATTGGGAAGTTAAGGGGAATGAAATCAGTAAAAGCAGAGAATTGAATAATCTGTGAGAAGATAAGAGATTCTAGAATTGTGAGGAAGAAGTCATAAGTGAGAGATTAAGAACCGAATGTTCGAGTGAAAACTATTGTCTGTGTCGAGGCCTCAGGAAAGTGAGAGCGAACTCTTGAATATAGTTGAGCGAAATGGAATTGAGAACCAGGCGCGTGAAGAGTGTCGCAGAAGAAAACTATGGTCCGAGTGAGAAGTTTCCTTAGTTCGAGTGACAGGAGTCACAGGATAAGCACATCAATGAGGAGAATTTGAGTTGAACTATGAGCAGAGAGTCTAATTGAAATTAGAGCATATGTAATACCTTTGGCCGAAGCAGGTGATAACGAGCGAGTGAGAAGTGAGAAGTGAGAATATAATTACTTTGAAGGGAAGCAAGTTAAGCTATTGACACCGAGTGATCGAGGGATTGTTGAGCGAGAAAGAGAGACCATAGTAAAACTATTGTCTGGTAGTGCAAGAGCATGAGAAAGTCCGTTGAGGGTCAAGTCCTGTGAGAGGCGACCAACCCTGAGAAAGGGAAGATAGAAAGTGAAACTATTGACGATTGTTTGGGCCTGTGATAGGCAATGAGAGAAGTAGTGATGGCCAACAGAGAGTGAGAGAGAGTCGAACTATTGTCTGAGCAAACAAAGAGCATTATTGAGTGACGGTTCAAGCTACCTGTGAGAGGGAGAAGTCGGATCAGTCGAGAGTTAGCCTGAACGAAGTATAACTATGGGCTATAGTTGAGATTTACTATAGGCGGTGAGGAGCCGTGAGGCCAATTGTTAGCCTGTGAGTTACACTATTGGCGATTGTTAACCTGTATCAGACAGCGTGAGGAAGCCGAGGAGTCCAGAGTCTATGAGTGGAACAATGGACTATTGTTAAGACCTGTGAGAGGCAGTGAGGAAGAAGAAAGAGCATATTGTTCAGCCATATAAGATTATAGTTGAATCATGATTTTAGGCTGATAGATTTATAATTGGGAAGAATGGAATTTACGAGAGAATCTCAATCAATTGATATGATGAGGGAAAGATTCTGATCAATTGATTAATGAAGGGATTAAGGAATATAAGTTAGGATAAACTTTGGATTATCAATGAGATTTAGGCATAAGTTATCCTAGACTTGATTGGAGTTTATATGATTATGTAGTCTAGAGAATTTGATCTTTGAGTATGAAGTGCAAGCTAACCCGATCAACTATTGTCTTGTGTATTACCCTGGTTGTTGTTGTTGCAGGTTGTGCAGGGCCACTAAGACTATAGCTTGACTTTGCCGGTTGTTGTTAGTTGCATAAGTTGTGAGTAATGATTAAATCTTGAAGTTAATGAATGAACAATTTGTCTTACATTGAAATTAACATTGACCAATTAATGAAGGAGTTGTTGTGATTTGAAGATGCATTGGCCAATGGTTATCAAAGACAATTGTGATACTCAAAGACTATTGTTCTCGAAAGACTATTGTTATACAATCTCATGATGAGATGGTTAATACTGTGACAGACACACATACCCCACTGAATGAAACACAGTGAGAAGAAACTTTGTGAGGAAGGAGAGAAGAAGATGGATAAGAGATGTTTTGGAGTGAAGATAGCATCCCTATTGTCTGATTAATGAACTATAATGTGACAAATGCCTGTAATAGACACTAGTTAAGCCTTCCTTGAGAGTCTGTACCCTGGGTTTTTGTTTATTCAGTCATAGCAAAAAACTAACTACAGGGGTCTATTGATGTTGGATTGCTAAGTGAGTATCACCACAAAATCAGCCTTATTACAGGTGAAGATCTTTTATTGAATGAAGGCGTCGTCCCCCTTTCGTGGATCGCTTCGTTGAGTGTATAGATCCCCGATTAGCCATTGTGATTGGCCAAAGTTGGGTGCTCTTCTAAAATAGTTCTTGCATCCTTCTTACACCGCTGTTATGAATGGCCAAAGTGGTGCTATTTTATATTTGATGTCCCATATGATTAATCGCTTCAACAATTACTTACTTAATGGCACTGTTGCACTCACTTGTTGACGGCAGTGCCTTAGTAGTGTAGCAGAGTGATCTTTGCACGGGGTTAACACCATCTATATTCAAATCCATACCTGCCACCTTCGAATCCTTTTGTCCCTTCAGGCCACATTTCTCTCCGTAGATAAATATCTCCATTCAATATAAGAAGCCAGCATCAACAAAATCAACCCCTTCAACATTGTCATAAGCAATGATTCCCTCTCTCCTTTACTCATGAACAAACAATGGAAAATCATGCTTTATATGGTTGCAATGCTCTCTATTGCATGGATAGGAAAGTGCATGATAGAGTAGAGGCATCCATAACCAATCACTTAAGAGATTTTGCGCCAGATTTGGAGAAGTATAAGGTGGTGCAAATTTTTCCCGTGTAGGTAGATATCATGCGGATTGCAAAAAAAATTTTTGGTGATTTTATTCCTTAAATTGAAGTTATTATGAATTTTTGAAGCCAAAAGTTGGCCTGAACATAATACCAATGTCTAGAGTTTGCCATAACCGCTCATTTTAATTGTTGACTCCTCCTCACTTTAGCACTCAAAACTAGGACATGTGTCATGGCACTATTGGTTCCGGCCTGATCGAAATTCAGTCCCAGCCTGTTCCAAATTCCTGTACCCTATAGATGGCTGATGGGGTCCTCATCATGAATAGGTGCCTCTACTATAGTTGTTGCAAGTGCTTCTTCATTGCCCACTTGGACGAGCAACCATTTATGGTGTCCCTAGAGTGGAGGAACCCATAAATGCTCACTTAAGAGATTTTGTGCTAGATCTATAGAAGTATAAGGTGGTGCAATTTTTTCCAATGTAGAAAGATAGAAATCAAGAGGATTGGATTGTTTTGGTAATTTTATTCCTTAAATTGAAATTATTGTGAGTTTTTAAAGCCAAAACTTGACGTGAGCATATTGCCAATGTCTAGAATCTGCCATAACTGTTGATTTTAACTGCTCATTCCTCATCACTTTAGCACTCAAACCAAGGACATGTGTCTTGGCACTAATGGTTCCAGCTTGATCGAAATTCAGTGCCCATCTTGATCGAAATTCCGTCCCAACCTTATTGAAATTATGGCACCCTATAGGTTTCCAATGGGGTTTTGATTGGGAATAGACACCTCTACTCTAATTGGTGGTCATCCCCTCAATGTCAAGTTTATGAGTGGCCAAACAAAGCACCCAATCTATGATAGAGGCACCTATCGGCAATCTATAGAGTACCGAAATTTTGATTAGGCTAGGATTGAATTTCGATCAAGGTGGGACTACATTTCGACACGGGGGGGTCACTTAGTGCATTTTAAAAACGACGTGCGGCATAATATAGGGAGGATTAAATTCAATTGACATAAAATTTATAAAATCATTCCAAATAATAAAGGGTCCATTAAAAGTAGACAATCCCATTACAAGTAAGGTAGATAGGTATAAAATATGGACCATTCTTTTTTTGTAAAAATAATATAGGGGCTGAAAATAAGGATCCTAGGATGTATGTTTAGTAGAATCAATTTTGTACGCATGCCTCACGAGGGAAGGATGAAAAATGACTCATCGTTTACCCAAAAATGGATGAAATTGTGAGCCTAACCCTAACTCTCTTCCTGACACCTCTCAGTGGCTTCTCTCCCTTCTCTCCCTTCTCTTGGTGGTCTCTCATTTTTCATTTTTCATGTGGCTTCTCATTTTTTGGTGACTTCTCTACTCCGACATCGTCATCTCCAACATGTATGTCCACTTCCACCACCGTTTCTTCATAGCACACATTTTATTCAATGTTGGAGTCTTTGTGATTTGCATGTTGCCTCTGCCATATTCGCCCAACTGTTCAATTTTATTTATTTTGCGATCTTTTTGTGAAATCATTGTGATTTGCCTTCATTCCAACTTCCATCTTTAATTGCTCCAAGCTCTCTCTCGTCGTGCAATCTCAACGTCTTGTAGGTAGATTCTTGCACTCTCTAAATGTGTTGCTGACATATTTTCTCTGGCGTCATGACTATATAGGGTTTATGATCAAGCTTGGAGTGTTTTACACTATGTAAGTATTGTACACTACGGTTTTGGACTTCACTAGTATGTAAATTAACTTTGAATGAAGGATTTTTAAGGAGCAAGTGTTGTGTTTGTGAACACATGCTCACTCTTGTTGTGTTTCCACTTTAAGTTTTTTGTACTTAGTTTTTGCAATGGTATGTATCATTTATACCTTTTTGTTGCCATGTTTTTTCCCGCCACTTTTGCATTGCATACACTTGCAATTTAAAATTGTTTAATTAAAAGGAATGTAGACTACAAAAATTTACAATGACATGGGTATTATAAGTAATGATAGGGTGCAAAAAAATAGGCCATTTTAGAAAATTAAGTAATTATAGGGAGCTTTTAATTCGTGCCTTGGAGGTAAATAGCCCCTAAACAAATACCCCTCCGCTGCACGTGATGCACAAAAATCCTATAGAGTGACCCCCCCGTGCATTTCGATGAGGTTGGAACCAATGATACTCCATGACACCTGTCCTAGTTTTGAGTGCTAAAGTGAGGAGGAATGAGTGATTATGGCAAACTCTAGACATTGGTAGTATGTTCGGACCAACTTTTGGCTTGAAAAATTCACAAGGACTTCAATCTAAGGAACAAGATTACCGAAAAACTTGCAGTCCTCATGATTTCTATTTTCCTACACATGAAAAATTTGCACCACCTTATACTTCTCCAGATCTGGTGCAAAATCTCCTAAGTGATCGGTTATGGGTGCCTCTACTCTAAGTACATTAATATCAACCAAGTACCACCACATTGCTTATGATACCTATATAAAGCTATTTAGAGTAGAGGAACCCATAACCGATCACTTAAGGGATTTTGCTCCAAATCCGGAGAAGTACAAGGCAGTGCAAATTTTTCCCGTGTAAGAAGATAGAGATAAAGAGGATGGCATTTTTTTCTTCTGGTAATTTATCCCTTGAATCAATATTAGTGTGAATTTTTGAAACTAAAAGCTGGCATGTACATATTACCAATGTCTAAAGTGTGCCATAACCGTTCATTTTAACCACTCATTCCTCCTCGTTTTAGCACTCAAAACCAAGATATTTATCATGGCACTATTGGTTCCAACCTGACCGAAATTCAATCCCGACTTGATCGAAATTAAGTCCCAGCCTAATCGAAATTCCAGTACCCTATAGATTGCCAGTGGGATCGTGATCAGGAATAGGCACCTCCACTATAGCTGCTGCTGCTGCTGCTGCTGCAGCCTGTTAAGCTACAGTGGAGTTGATGTTTATCTCCAACCACTGCTGGCTATGTATAATGTAACATGCTGATGGTTATTGAAAGCTGCTAAGTTAGTACACTCTGTTTGCAGGTAGTGCTCCGAAACTTCACCAATTGAAATTTTAACTTACAAGTCAACTTTATTCCAAACTTAGAGAGTATTGAATTGTAAGCTACGCGGGTCTTATACGGACACTTTTCTCTCTTTGCACGGGTCCACTTCTTGTGTTAGATGAAACATGCAAGTATGTAGTACAAGGCGATTAGCCATAACATTACTCAACTGATGAGTTGTGTTCATGGGTCCAGCAGTAGATTCAAGAATAAAGCCTCTGGGTGTCAGGATCTCACTGCTTCAGACTGAATATGAAGTCAAGGTAGTTGGAAAAACTCATCAATTGATGTGATTGTTTAAGACCAAAAACTGAATTAGGTACATCTACCCTAGTGCCAAAAGAAGAGGGGGCCTTATCATATGAGTGTGCCTCTCATCCATCCAATATAAATACTTGACTGCCTATAGCTTTTTGGCCAATTCACCCAGGTGACTTGGCGTAGACTACTTCAGGGTCTTGAAAATAACTTATTCGGGTCTCAAATGATTTGAGAATAGTAACCTTCAGGCTGCATACTATTTCAAGATTTTTATATTGGATGAATGAGAGGGGCATTTGTACGTGATAATTCTTTCTCTCTCCGTGCCAAAGTAGTGAAAGTTGGAGAGAGATAATTATCGCGCACAAGCATATCTCTCATTCATCCGACGTAAAAGCCTTGAAAATTAGTATGCAACCCGGAGGTGATTATTTTCAATTGATTTGACACCGGAATTAGCTCTAAAGACCTTGAATTAGTATAGTCCAAGGCATTGGCGATGAATTGGCCACCAACCTGTAGGAGGTCAAGTCTTTATGTTGGATGGATGAGATACGCAAGAATTTCCTCTCTCATGTGTGAAAGTTAACCCCAACTTAATTACCAAACCTATTTATTTGGCAAGAGGGAACTGTTGGATACACTATGGGAATCGCGGTTTCTCAACATTAATCCCCATTTCACTTGATGGTTTTGTGATCTACTATCAAAATGGATTCTTAGCCCAAATTCATAGATTTTAGACCCGTCTAGTGGGAGAGAACTAGTGGTAAGAAACTATTATTTCCATAGTGATACAAGTGTACCTCTAGTAAATAAATAAATAACTAACGTCAGGCAATCCGACGTGAATTTAAGCCCGTTGGCCCTACCCTGCTCAAGAATCCTCTTGGTGTAGGGTGGAGTTTACTGCGTGCCTTGCGGTGGGTGGGCTCTTGGCTTCCTACCTACTTAGCTAGTTTTTTTTTTCTGTCAAGTAGAGAGAAGATTTCACAGCGGGAATCGAACCGCCAACCACTCCATTCGGATATGGGATATGGGTACCTCTCCACTATCACCCCGTAATTTAGGGTCATCTCGGACCTTACCTCTAGTACATCGATTAGGAGGATGGAAGTTACATTGTTTGGTGTTAATTTGATAGTTGGAATTAGCTTCAAAGACCCTAAATCAATGCATCGGGATACGATTACAACGAGCCAATCACAAAACTTATAGGTGACACAATTTTAATAAAAATCGATCGTGGAGGGGCACGCTCGTTTGAAATAATTCTCTCATTCTATCTCCATTTCAAGTTGGTCAACAATACTTTACGCTTCTACTTTTGGACCATCGATTTTTGTTGATTTATCAAGTACAAGCCATGAATCTCTGTGACAGAATGAACAGGAAAGGACATGCTTATTTTGTTCATGAAGTTTTGTGATTTGTTTTGAAAGAGGGAAATTGCAATTGATTCCAGAACCTACAGTACAAGGATTAAGATAATTCATAAGAATTTGATAGGAGAAAAAAAAAACAACAATTTTTTTGAGAATATGTAACGGAGGTTTATAAACACAATAGTGATTTTTTTTACATCATGGTCAATACTGAAAATTTGATAGGAAATATGCCATGTACTTGAATTCCTTTACGTAGCTTGCAGGTGTAATACAAGAACTCAAGTTTTGGAGTTTTCAAAGTCCGTAAAATAGTGTGGAAAGTAGACTTCAAGGAACTTTAATCCCCTTGACTAAAGCTCTTGAGCAATTTAGTTTGACCAACGCGCAGCCATGTTTCGGCTTCTTGGGAAGGTTAGCGGTCAAACATGTACACTCTAAACTCCGTAGTATCACACATGTGGCAACCAAAGTGCACGTGATATTACGGAGTTCTGTAGTGTTAACATGGATGCGTGATACTAGTGAATTAGTGTAGCATGTGACACTATGGAATAACACCAAAGTGCAACATATTAAATGGTGTGGTGTGGTCCACTCCGCTTCGCCTTCCCGGGCGATGTGGCAGATGCATGCACCAACATTCAACAAGTGGCATAAGAAGAAGAAGAAGACGAATAAGAATAAGAAGGTGACACTCCACATATTGACACATGGCGCGCAATGCAAGGGTGTGGGTTGACTTCTTTGGTGGTTTGCACTAATGACAAATTTCATGATATAAGGGAGAGAAAAGTGACAATAAGGAGTGAGATTTGAACTACGCACATCCGTTCCCTAGGATTTCAGGATATTAGAGAGTGAGTGACATTATGGAGGTTGATATTACGGAGTTTAGGGTGTATTTGCCCTCAACGGCAAGTTTACATTGTAGCTTATGTGAACTACGTTGCATCTTTAAGGTAGAGGGTGCTTAAACCGGCCCTTTGGCTCATTTAACCATTTTTTAAAGTCCATTTGGATTAATGGTATGCATGTCTGGCTTAACAAATTGGCTTAAACCTGGTAGAACCATCAATTTATAATAATTTGCATATCATATGAATATACTATAATTTTTTTTGAAACACTCACTTGTAGTTACTTAAATCCCTCTCTAGATCCACAAATTTTCCATTGTAGACAACTTCCATAATCGTCCCAACACGTGCCCCAAACTAGTCATGTTTTTCATTAAAAACCAACCCTGCCTTCTCTTAAAATTGTCTTCACCTTTCGTCCAAACCTTCCCCGCACTAAAACCAACATTCCACCCAATACAACAAAATTGAGCCCTTATAAGTTTTGCATGCAGGACACTAGTCAGCCTCAATGCATTGTTCCTTTTCTATTTTTGTCATGCTCAATGAGGTTGTCAACCCTTGCTTATCTAGGCCGGGAATAATGGCCGGTTAATCATGACTTGGGTTGACGCAAACTTGCCTAGCATGTGCGTTGGTACACATTGCCCCCACAAAACAATGGCTCTTTTCAAATACTTCAATAAGTAGACACTCCATCTCCAATTAGGCAAGCTCAAAAAAAAATTTGAGCTTCCAATTTGGAGTCACAAAATGAACAATACTTAGGTTGTGTACCGTTCAATTTGTAGCGGAGGTCCAACATGAAAGAGGCGTTATGCTTGCAAAATTCCTTGCCCCGCGGTATAATGGCATGTCGTTGGGTAATGCTATGTACAAGATCTTAATAAAACATATAAGTAACTTACCCCTTGCATCTTATAAAAGGGATTCGATGCTCAAAGATGATTGAGTCCAAAGATGTGGCAATATAAGCTATTTTGCATGCACTTCCACTGAAGACATGCTCAACCCTGATCCATTGGTTGTACATCATGTGGCAATCTCTCTGTATATGATAAGGTCAAGACTCAAGAAGAGAAAACAAATGAAAAATAAAAATAATTTTTTTACATGCATGTCTGATTTGAGTAGGTAACTCTTGCTTCTTGCTCGATTTGAACAACAAAAGTTGAGCTCACTACACTAAATATACTGATTAGTGAGGGTGGTATTAATTTAAGCCACATGCACAATCTGGCCAAATCTCAAAGTTACCAAGGGCTAGAGTTGCTATCGAGTGACACTAAATTCATGACTATGATAGATTCTATGCTCATTTACCATAGATTTCAAGAAAATTAGTGCGTGCTTGTGATTAGTGCGCACCACATGCTTGTCAGTGAATAGTGCCAACTGCAGATACATTTAGTGATTAGTGCCAAGTGCCGTTACTTTCATGCCTGAGATGAACAATGTTTCTTAGTCTTAAATCTAAGATCTTTTGATGGCACTAATTCGTAACATAAAGGAATTTAGTATCACCTCCACGAATTTCCCACACTCATCAATTGTATATCTAAGGTAGAAATACCATAAGCGGTTAACCACCCTCTAGCCGTGCACTAGACCGCCGTCATAACTGTGAAGTGCCATTTCTGAAACCGATCATGGCTCGGCGGCAACTTCAATGCGTGTACACTTAGTGTAGCCAATGGGAGGCAAGTGTTAATGTACTCATGAGGTAATCGATTTAGGCGATGTTCAGTATGGAAATGCGGATTACCGTGTTCGGTGTAGGGAGATTCTAGTGAACGAGTAGGGAGTTTGACAACTTTCCACTTTGAAAAATTGTAGCATTTTTTGTATAGGGCAAAAAAATACGAAACAACTTGCATTCTTCATGAATCCTTCTCGTCTATCTTGGAAAATTATCTCATGATTGGCAGACCAGATCTTCAATGCGAATCACCTTATTTTCATGGGTTATGGTATTTCTACCTTAGTGTAGCAAACATGCAAACGAGAAGTTAGTGGTAACGGCACCATCACGTAACCGCCACAATCGAGCGGCATTCATAAATGGACAGGAGACCGCGTCACCGGAGTAACTTAGAAGGGATGGGCCCCCACAATGGAACAAAAGCTTTTTTCCAATCTCTGTACTAGTACTGCTTGGTACCACCTTAACTTATATAAGAGTGAGAGGTACAGTTACCTATAAGAATAAAAGAGTGACACAGTCATGTTGAAGGAATCCATTTCTACTTTCACCCTCCCTCCCTGTCTCTCTCTCTCTTCATTATTTGAGACAATTGGCATCCTGCAAGCAAGCGAGCGAGCATAAATAATTGCGGGACTCACTCTGCAACAATCAGTGATAAGAGCTGGTGTATGGAATACAATATGCACGGCGCCCTCGCCTTGGTACACGCCACCCTTGCCGTCGCTGCCTCGCTGCCGCGGCCGCGGCCTCGCGCTTGCGGCTGCACCCAGGCGCTCGCGGCTGCAGCCTCGCGCTTGCGGCTGCACCCAGGCGCTCGCGGCTGCAGCCTCGCGCTCGCCGCTGTGCCCTGGCGCGCGCGGTTGCACCCTGGCGCTCGCCGCTGTAGCCTCGCGCCTAAACCCTAAACCTGTACAAAGGCCGCCGTACGCGGTGACGGGCAGGTGACCGCTTGCGAGCAGGTCACTTCGTTCTAAAAGACCGGCCACTACAGGTTAAATTTCGGGGGCTGCCCGATGAAAATTTGCCCACATCTCTCGGCTGCGCGGCCACAATGCGGTCTCAATTAAGAGCACAGTGCAAGGTTACACTTGCGGCCACAATGCGTAATCAAGAGCACCGTGTGAGGTTACACTTGCGGCCACAATGCGTAAACCAAGAGCACGTGCAACCATGGGATTAGACCCGAGCGCCGAGTTAGTGAGAACTGCGCGCTGACTCTCGAATCAATCTGTGCAGCTTATTGACACATGTTCAACCAAGTCTGTCTCTCTCACACTTTATCTCTCTCCCAATCACCTGCAGTAGACTTCTCGTGCTAGTGCGCAACTCTAGCACAGCTGTTCAAAGATTGTGGCTACTTATACCAACATATTAAGTATGCTAATGAAGTAAATGAAGGTTGTTTCCAAGTACGGTGGCCCAGACTGACTATAGTGAGACTCTACCAGTATACGAGTCTTGCAACAAACTGGCACTGATTTGGTTTTGTTTTGCAACGACCACCAAATCTCCGGAGAAGAATGAGTGATTTGCTTTTGGTTTGAGGTTTTCTGCAAATTGACGGCAATTGAAGGCTGGAGTTAGATGATGCATACCACAAATTGTAACGGAGCACAGAAGACTCGGCTCCCAATTGAGCAGCTATATATCTTCCAACCCAAGGGACCCCGACCCCAGTCTCCAACTAAAATCCAGTGGGAAGCCAAAACCCAGGAAGGATGAACTTCAGCAGCAACTGTAGTTTGTCACTGCAGATTATCCCAAAACATCAAACTCCCCAAATTATGGCCGGGAGCATACACACAATTACAAACAGATATACATACTCTACCTTGCAGCAGCATGCCCAAATTATCAACCCACCAGAATTATGCCCAAATTATGAATTCTACATTATGCCCAAATTATCAACCCACCAGAATGTTCCATTGTGCAGGATCAATGTCTTCCTCATTGCATTCCCAGAACGATAAAAGTGCACATTGCATGTTAATGCAGAAATCGGATTCACAGAAACATTATGGGACATCCAAATAAATTTCCGGGACTAATACAACATTTTTTAAAATTTGAAGGACAATGCAATGTATGGAAGGTAACTCGGGCAAGTGGAAGCTGCTGAAGACACGGGTGACCAAAGAACATCTCCACAGCCATCTAAAAGGCCCTGCCAATTTGTGGCAGAATATTCAAACATTGTTGCCAGGAGATATACAAAATCAAGAGACAACGATACCTAGGGAGATTACCGGGGCCACACCAACTTCCTTCACGTCAGTGTCACTCATGTGGCGCAAAACAACCATTTTGGGGTGCGCCGAGATAACATTGTTCCTAAATATTGTGTACCCTTGAGACCAGCTAAGAATCCAATTAAGGAAATCAGAACAGCGGTTGCATCAAACTAAGCTATGGATGACACACCATGGAAAATAACACAAATGGCATCCATTTAAATCAATTATGTGCTTGCTCATCATTGAAGGGTACACTGTCCACCCCTCACTTCATGTTCATCCACCCTGATATATTTAGCCCACATATAATGCAACCCTACATGAAATGTACATACAATAAGGTTGGATCAATTCTTTGGCTGCCCAGGGTTTAGTGCGGGTGATACATAATGGGTCTCAATTCACATGACATTCCAGTTGAGAGCGACATTGTTGGCACCGGGACATGATTTTCTTTGCTGCACTTGTACAAATGCTGGTGACAGAAATCTAAGTGAACTCTTATCCTAATTTTACAAACGAAATCTTACTTGTGCTCTTCCAAGCAAGGCAGATGGGTAGTGCAGGTGGCCCAAATTCGTCTGGGTAGTCTTCTGAATAGCATGCTATTCTAATAATGATAATGCTTTGGGAAATTATTGACGGGACAGCAGCATGGATCCAGCGAGCGAGTTCCTCGTGTCATGTATGAACGGCTCCTTGCCTTGGCTGCACATGGACTTGCAGAGGTGATGCCCCGGTTCTTGTTTCACACAACATATTATGCTTGTGACGGCATTGTATTATTTTTTTCTATGTGAAGTTACAACAGGAATAATGTTACAATTTGCCATGCTGTTCTTTCACATGTTGAACCATGGAGGCATAATTCCGTGGCAATGAACATTTGATCCTGATCCTCATCAAGCTCGCTGGATCTCAAGGCTTTTGTGCTCACAAGTGTGTTCAATTTGATGAAATGGGTGCAGAATGAGTTCAAGGAAGAACCGGACGATTTATGGGAAGAGCTAAGCCAAGATTCTGGTACTTGGGTTCCATGTGCAAATCAAAGACCTGAAGGCCATCTTAGTCAGTTCGACCCTTCCCCAACTTGACATCCTCTATCTTTACCTGCAAGTTCACCCACAGCACCTCAAATATATACTGCCACTCATAAGGTTTTAGGATCTTTTGTGAGGAGATGCCCATGCATGAGTCAGTATATGAACTAATAACCAATTCTCAGAGTTCATATACAAACTCATGACTTCCAAGGAAGTCTCAGATATGAGATGCAATAGAGTTATTGTCTATCTAAACATGACTTTTGGATTGGGAGTTGGTTGTTTTGCATACAACACCGGACATGTTCAGTAAGTAGTCAGTTTATGCTTGGAGGAATGTTGAATGAAGTATATTCTAAATCATGTTCATTGAGGGCCAAACTCATGTTGTCACCCCAAGAGGTGCTAAATGAGTGTGGCCCGCAATTAACTGAAATACGTTTCTCTTCATTCAAATTCAAACACTACCTCCAATCATGAACCACGATATCACAGGGATTTTTAAGTTTTTATTGCAAAGCAACTAATGGAAAATCATTGGGGACCAACTCCTGATCTAGGCGTCCCATTGAGTTAAAGGATCACTGTAATTCTGTGCATTTTGTCTAAAGATATACCATCATTTATATTGTGTTACCTAATAGGTTGCAAACCTCAGCCCATTTACCGAAGTCATCATTTTGTGATTGCAGCCCCGCCTACACCTCAGCACACCACAGGCTACAGGCGGCCTTAATCAACAACGAGTTGCAGCAACATATCCTATCCTTTCTCGAATCTTTCCATCAGATGTGTTGCAACAAATATATACATTTGACACCCTGTGTGTAGGCCCACATTCTCCTTGGAGTTTATCCAGTATTTTTCGTCAAGAAATAGGTAGAATTGGTCATCTTAAAAGGATGTGTTCATTTAGACAATGTTCACTAACCTTGGGAATTGCAGCGTTGCAATGCCGTGGCGGTGGCACGTATGTTGAATGCTGCCCTAGTTTTACCTAGGTTTTCCCTCAACAATGTATGGAGAGACTCAAGGTACTTGGCTGTTGATTTCCTCACAGGAAGGTCTGGTTGTATATATTAGAGCTTATAATTTTTTGATTTAATCTCCTGGAAGTTTGGCATTTTTCTAGTAATAAACTTGAAAAGGGTATTTGATCTATACTTGAGACCTTCAAACTTTTGTTGGCAGTCCACATTCATGAAGTCAGAATTGGTATTTGTACTTGACAAAGTCAGGTTGTTTATATGGTTATTCATGTTGATGACCATTGATTATGATGACAACATTGTGCTTCTATGGGAACATGTGCAGCCACTTTGGTGATCTGTATGATGAATGTTATTTCATAGACTACCTAAAGGAGGATGTGCGTATAGTGAAGGACTTGCCAATTGAGCTGCATTCATTGGATTTAAATGCAATGGAAAGCGTGGTAAGCTCTGCATGTGTACTTAATCATTTGTCTTGGCTGCACTTTTCCATACGTCCTAACGCAGAGAACGTAGCAGCTAAGTTGCTTCCACGTTGTTTCTATGGAGAAGCACTAATTAAGTAACACCTTAAAATTATCAAACCTTCTAGCCATTATATCATGTATTTTTTCCTAGCATTATACCCATGGCCCCTACAATTACCACTTGTCCTGATGAACACCATTTAATGATCAATCCTTGTCTGCTGAATGCCAGATCCTATGTCAAAGGGATTTTTACTCCTACAGAAATTATGTGTGTGCTGTTTAGCAATTGTTCCTGATGTGAATAATGTAGGTGACAGAATTTGTTGTTCCAAAGGAAGCCAAACCAATTTTTTTATCTTACGCACATACTTCCTCTTCTCGTGCGGAACCGTGTGGTCCTATTTAAAAGGTTTTGGCAACCGCCTTGCTTTTGACCCTGTACCATTTGATATTCAGGTACTTTCTTTTGCTGATAGGGTTCACCAACTTTATTTTGGTCAGAAACTGTGGATTTCATAGATATTTGTGTTTTTAGTTTGTACAGATTCATCATGCATCTTGAACCACATCAAAAGAGGTGTTTAAAGCAACATGTATGTCGGTTATTTCAGAGATCGAGATGCCGGTGTAACTTTCATGCTTTACGATTCATTACGTGCCACCGCCACAGCATTGCAAACCTGCAATTCCCAAGGTTCCAGAACATTGTCTAAATGAACACGTCCTTTTAAGATGACCAATTCTACCTATTTCGGTGACGAAAAATACTGGATAATTTCCAAGGAGAATGTGGGCCTACACACAGGGTGTCAAATGTATATACTTGTTGCAACACATCTGATGGAAAGATTCGAGAAAGGATAGGATATGTTGCTACATTAGAAAAGGACTGTCTGCACAAATAGGCGAAGCACAAACATACGACCACGGAATGTTTACCAAGTGAGCAACCTGCAAGGAGTAGAATTGCAACAAGGCAATGGCAGATGCATAACATAAACGACACTATAGTAAGTTAAACCTGAAGGAACCAAGTGTGAAGGGAGCCTAACGTGACACCACCACCCACTCAAACCGTAACTTAGAGTATGTGTGAATGCATTCAGACAAAGACATGGGGCACTGGATGCAGACGCCAACCAACTCAGCTGAATTCGGTGACTACATGATTAAGTAGCCTAACGGAGAAATGCACAATTTACACAATATGCCACACGAGTAGTTCTTGAATTGCCCTCATCCACAGACATTGAGCAATTAATGCAAAATTCACCCAACTTGAACTCAATGCAATTGCCACAAAGATAGAAACGGGCCCTCATAAGGGTTATATACAAATGTACCTGCACCTCCCAACATTCCCATACCGGGGAGGAAAAGTGTTTTTGAGGAATAGAGACAAACATACTTAGGTGTTGCCATTTCCTTGGCATTCAGTCCTCACTTGGAGACAAAACTACAAAATCCAGGGCATAACTCACCTGACACTTCTAACTCTACATATGAGGTGTAGGCATATGAGGTGTAGGAGTACGAAGTGACAAAATTGTCAGGATCATATCAGCCCGTACCCTTCGCAATTCGCCGTCGCCATGCTCATTTTCCTTGCCATCAATTCCTTGTTCTCGTACAGTGGTAGGTATAAAGTGTTAAAGCACGTCGCTGACGTTGGCAATTTTTCCTGCGACCAACTGGGCTTCCCAATTACGCGTATCGGCGCATAGTTGAAGTATCGAGAGTCCGTGATGAAAAAGAGCAAGTTTTGAAGCTCAACCATGGGCAAGCCTCGCACGCATGCCTCAAAGCGTGTCTGCATTGCAAGTGAGCCGCGAGGTGTGTCAGCATGGGGGGTCCTCATGCGGGTAAGCATAACAGGATTGTCAACATTTATAAATGGCTTTGGGTTAGGAATTTGCTTACCTGCACGCCCTTCTTCAAGTTCACATACACGCAGGTGCCCAAGAAATCGTCGGCATCGAGCCCCATATCCGCACCAAAAACGGGTTCAAAAAATTGTGGCGAAGCCACAAATTTCTCCTTCGTCTGCAGGATCCTCTTCTTCTGGAGAAGTGAGAGATCCTGCGACTCCACTAGGTTGTCAATGCAAAATGTGAATCCACTATGCAAAGCTTCACCCGCCACTGCACAGTCCGCGAACAACCACTTGTACACTTGTCTCTTCCTCAATCCCTCTATGGCCTCCACAAATCCAGGCCCTGGTTCTAACTCCATAATTGCCCATGCCAACTCCGCGCAATCTTGCACTGTCACCGACTCCCTGGCACTTCGTTGTGCATCTACGTCATGTACCATCAATTGTTTGAATGCACTATCCACTGCCGGCTTGTACGCAACAAAGTCCGCATCCCATGAGTTCAGAGTCGGGTCGTCGGAGCTCACAGGGTTGCTCCCACATGCAAACGCCATCGTCGCTTTGATGAAGGGCCTGCTCACACGCACGCCCTTCAACATCAGCATAAACATAAACCAACCCACAAACATGAGCTCCGAGCGTATCTTCGAAGTGAGCCGGCCATTCGGGATGGGTCGCAGGTGCAGTGCATGTCCCTGCTCGGCCCTAGAAAATACCTCCATGCATATCTGCACATTGACATTTCTTGAAACTTAATACTGATTTAAACTCTACACTTTAAACTTCATGCGCTCTTCTCCTTTCCCCTTACGATCTGCACAGGTTTCAGCTTTGCCTACTTTTAATGGAGTTTATGTGAAGTTCTCAACAAATGGTTCAAGTGAATGCTCAGCCTCGACTTCAACCAATTGGATGCACACTGAACTCGAATTTGGAGAAAGTCAGGTAAATTCATGCAATGCAGTTGAAAACTTGACCCAATGAGTAAAGTGGACAGTATTCCAGCAGACTCACAGGAAACACCAGGAAAAAGGAACATCTATTAGATCAATGTTGGTTGGACACAATCAACCCTTCACTAATGTTACTTGATGTCATAGGACCTAATCTCTGGTATGTGCTGAGAATTCTAAACCTAGTATTGGCTCCGACTTGTTTGCCGATGGAGCAGGAACTTCTCTGTATACACAGTGACACACAAATCTGAACAGAAGATGACAAATTATAACTCCAATTCATCTACAGGCTATATTTGTCCTATTGAATGTCATTATAGGCGTGTACAAATGTCTAAACATTGAGAGATTTTGAATACTGATTTCTTGGCAGAATTCGTTCAAGAAATTACACCACAATGACATACATCGACCTCAAACTATGATCAAAACACATAATAATTGCTCCCACATGCAAACGCCATCGTCAGCCTTGACTTCAACCAATTTGATGCACACTAAACTCGAATTCAATCGAAAGTCAGACAAATTCATGCAACGCAGTTGAAAACTTGACCCAGTGAGTAAAGTGGACAGTATATATAGCGAACTCACAGGAAACAACAGGAAATAGGAACATCTATTAGATCAATGTCGGTTGGACCCAATCAATCCTTCACTAATGTTACTTGATGAGATAGGACCTAATCTCTGGTATTTGCTAAAATGGTAGTCAATGTCAACTTTGTTGTTTGATGTTAGCTGCCTTGGCTGCACATGGACTTGCAGAGGTGATGCCCCGGTTCTTGTTTCACACAACATATTCTGCTTGTGACGGCATTGTCTAATTTTTTTCTATGTGAAGTTACAACAGGAATAATGTTACAATTTGCCATGCTGTTCTTTCACATGTTGAACCATGGAGGCAGAATTTTCAGGCAATGAACATTTGATTATGATCCTCATCAAGCTCGCTGGATCTCAAGGCTTTTGTGCTCACAAGTGTGTTCAATTTGATTAAATGGGTGCAGAATGAGTTCAAGGAAGAACCGGACGATTTATGAGAAGAGCTAAGACAAAATTCTGGTACTTGGGTTCCATGTGCAAATCACAGACCTAATGCCATCTTAGTCAGTTCGACCCTTCTCCAACTTCACATCCTCTATTTTAAACTGCAAGTTCACCCACAACACCTCAAATATATACTGCCACTCATAAGGTTTTAGGATCTTTTGTGAGGAGATGCCCATGCATGAGTCAGTATATGAACTAATAACCAATTCTCAGAGTTCATATACAAACTCATGACTTCTTAGGATTGTTTTAGTGATTGTATTAAGCGTGACTCACCCCTACGTTGTCCCAATATTGAAACCATGCGCTGGACAACATGCGCTTGGTTGGCCCTCCACAATCGCACGTTCCTGCCTCATTCAAGTCGAACTCGTCATCTCCTATCGTGTAATCCACATAAAAAGGGGGCATGACACCCCCCTTTCTTTGAGCCGTTTTGAACCATTCCCTCAATGCTCCGAGCTCCTCTCCTGCGCGGACCTGTTCCACGTCGTGCCCACGACCGACCCCCAAATATTAGGATCCTGGAATAATATACAATCCTACCACATAGGGGTTTGTGTCATGCTTACTGCTAGGGGTACAGGCGAGAGGTTGCGGAGTCCTTCCCGGTAGTCGCCCAGCGTCTCGAACCGGATTGTGCATAGGCGGTAGTGGTTCCAGGCTTCGTTGCGGTTCCGGTATGCAGCCAAATATTCGGTCTCCTTTTGCCGAGTCCCGCTATTAGATTCGGCTTGCCTCCATGCATGCAGTCGATCCACCACGGCCTCCATTGTTGCCTTGTCTCCGACCGCGGTTGCGAGTTTGTTGCCGAGTTTGTCGCACAGTGCAGCCGCGGTGCAGGAGGTGACATCCTCCTCATCAGGTAAACATCTTTCCACATTATCCCACACCCACCAATCCGGTTGGGCTATGGCGTTGAATGCTGCTACAATGAACTCGGTGTTGTAGGCATGCATTGATGCACACTCGCGGAGAGCAACAACCTCATTGGTGATCATCAGTGACGTCAAGCCCTTGCAGCCGCCGCGACGCCGGGCAAGTGTTGCTAATGATTGCCCCTGATCGGTGTCCTCACAACTTAGGCCAAGCTCTGCATCAAAGGCATTCCAAAATCGTTTTCTGGAAGCCCCAAGAGCTATCATCTCATCGTCCACCACATGCGTGGCCGATCCCTGCCACACAAGAAATTCAACATCCATTCAGTCTCATACAAGCATGTCATCTGGGATCACCCCTACAGCTCCACAGAAAATTGGATCGCCTAATTTACAAAAAGTACAACCCTGTACAACCCCGTTTACCCGTGTGTTCAACACCCTGGACAATGAACAACAACGGATGAGGCTGATTTTGGAACTTGATTGGCAAATTGAAACCATGACATAAGGGTTCCTGGTGCCACTGGGGATACACTGACCCTGGCCCCAAATTCAGCTGTAATTCCTCGAAGGCCAATAAAAAATGTTGAGCCTACATTTTCTAGTCTTGGAGTCTCTTTTTCATCGTGAAGAAACAATTTAAATGCAACCAATCAAGCTCAGTGGCGGAGAGAAGGGGTGTCATGCTCCCACCTTTCAGGCTACAAAGGAATGGCTTCCATGTGGAATTCATTATCAAATGGGAACGTCATTGTTTCACCAAGAGATTGTCTGGACCTTGATGAAGGATAGGCAGCAGTACAGGTCTTAGCAGTAAGACCATGAGAGTGTTATATGGTTAGTCTTCTAATTGCACACCTATATTTGAACAATGCTTAAACTAATAGATTCTAAAGAAACATTGTGGATAGGTTTAATACAATGTGTAGATAGTCAACACTACATAGTCACATATGCCAGTGACATTAACTTAGTCATTTCACATCTAGACTATCATAGATAAACAGAACTCAATAGAACATTACATAGCCAGGACATTGGATGCAACGTCAGACAATATTAAGCGCAAGCATTAGAAATTATGGTTTGCCAATCAATATTTATTAGTACAAAATTGTTCGAGAATTTTGAGCAAAACTTTTGGAGTTGCACCAACAGAAACAATTCTCTTAATTACCTATTAAGTCTTTGCTTTATAATACCAAAGACCTCCACACCCAAGGGGATTCGTGAATCCACATATAGAAGTTTCACCTCCCTGCTTGACTGCCCAGGAATTGCTAAGCCTAAACACATGTACTCCGTCGCCCACCTCTCCAAACTTCATCAGATGATATTTCCAAAATAGAAAACAACGTCCAGATAGATATACCCTTACACTCAAGCATTCAACTGCATAGGAAGTCCAGCCTTCTCGAGACCAATCACCGCATCCTCTTCAGGATGCCACACATAGCATAACACGCAAATCTCACCCAAAGCGAAAAGTCTATTCCAGGGCTACCAGCCAAAAAAGCCCACCTCCACTAAATTTGAAATCAGGTGGGCCACTCTAATTTTCTATACAGATGAGAATGAAGCTGCAGGGACAGGAGTGGACATACATTCGCACCTAGGTGGAGAAGGTGTTTTGAAACTCAAGCATAAGTTGTCAGCTTCGTGTTTGGACATCTGGGCATGTTTCAGTTTTAAAAGTATCTTGTCATAAGCTTCCAAAGTCAACATTAGGCTAACCTACTTCTCTTCTGTTTTATTCTGGAAGGATGGGAGGTTTCAACTTGCGCTGGCATTAAGGGAAAACAGAACATATCAGCACTACAAACACATAGGTTCCAACCTTGGGCAAAGTTCTCACCAAAAGAAAAACTTGCACGATTCAACCTATCACTATCAGGCAATTCTTGGTAATTTATCCAAACTGGGATTACTAAGTGCTCAGTCTTATACAATTCAACCTATCAGGCAATTTCTGAGACATTTGTTTTATATGAATAAGGGCCTGTATATTTCAAAAATACCTTGCCGATGTCTACTTCCTAGGTTTGAAATTTCTGGATTGGTCAACTTTTGCACTTGCTTCAGGATTGAGGAAAGGAGGACAGATCAGCTACTTCGCATTAAAGGGATGCAGTATATCAATACTGAACCGGGGCGGGATCTACTCCCGGATAGTCACGGCAATACTCTTCACTTTATGCCACTTTAATCTGGTTTTATTTAATGTACCCGTTCTAGACTTCCCACCAACAGACTTCTCACCAGACGTTGAGACCAACAGACTTTCAAGAACAATGTGAAGAGATTTCCACCTCCTATTGAAACAAATGTCATTAACATTAATATTGCATTCTACTAGATGTAACATACACCTTCTCCTGCTGGTTGGTAGCAACAACAAACATGCGGAAGTCATTGTCAAGCAACACTTTTTATTAGGTCGCCCTATCCTAATAGAGGATGAGGATCCCATACCCATGTGCACCCAGAGGCCTCTTCCTTTCAGGTCAGTGTTTTTGGGAGCTTTGAATGAGCTTAGGTTCAGATTTTCTATATAGATAGAGCATAGCTGCTGTTGGATTACAAAAAAAGTAAGGCTCTACTTCTAGCAGTTTGCGCCCATTTGTGTCAATGACAGCTTGATCGCACTATCGATGGCAGATCGATCACTCTTTTTTGGGAAGAAATCAATTGTGAAACAATGACCTGCAATGGGTTTATGTGGTTGGTCAGCCCCTCAACACTATTTGTGGGCTACTACTCTTCCTCATTGCACAAACAATCCCACCAACTTACATAACTTTTTGTGACAATTACTTATGCATGCTCCAACCACACCTAGGTTTGGGGTTTATGGTCGCTTACATGAACTGGCTCATTAAGATCCAGTGATTCCCAGTCTTGGGCTTCGCGTGCAGTGTTGTATTTCAAATCGGCCGCCATGAATGCGTCCTCCGCCGCTTGTAGTGCCTCGGCTGCCCGGTCCGCTCCCCCTCCCTGTCCACTTCGCTGAGCACTGAGCGGGGAAGAATGAGCTTCGAGTGTTGGGGGCGATCGTGCACCGTCTGACGGAGGGGATATTGCTCCAAGTACATGGCACGAGCCTGAGTCCTCGGATGAGGCATCGCTCCAAGGGCTGCCTTGCCGAGCGACGGTTCGCTCGCCGTGCTTCAATCCGGTGGGTGCAGGAGTCATCGTTCGTGAGGATGAACCCGCGTCTAAGTGTGCTGCCAACGAAAATGTGCTCATCGTCACCCTACGTCTCGCGGTTCTGCGTAAGCCGCCACCGCCCTCAGCACGCACGGGGTGTGTGAATGTCGGGTCGAAGGCGGAAAGCCTTGGCCCCACTGGGTGCGTGATGGTGGCTGCATAGTCGTCATCGGACTCCCTCGTGCTGCTGGTTCCGTCGATCAATTGTGTGCCGGGGCTCGACGATGAAGTCCCAATCTCCCAATCTGAGGGCGGATGCGTGGGCGCGCCAGGTCGTAGCGGCAACTTCACCGACAATGTGCGCCCAATGTGCACGGCGTACTTGGCCACTTGCGCCGGGAAGAGCTGCCCAACGAGGTCAGGCACGTAGACCACTGCCACCACGTTGGCTCGCCCCCCAATATCCTTGAACGTTGACCCAGCTGGCATGATGAAAGGCTTCGAATAGTCTGCGCAACCTTCTACTCCCACCTGCATGATGGGCGCACACATAGATTATAGTCTAACATTTATTTCAGCCACAAGTTTTGGAAAGCAAATAAAGTGTTTCACAATTCGGGGATTAATGGCTACAGGTTGCGAACCGATCTTCGCTTGGGTACGGCGTGGAAGAAGAACCCGCCAATGTCTGCAAGCCTGGGATCGGAGTACTTTGCAGCGGCGCTTTCGGCCACCGCCCTTTGCACTGATCCAGCTGGAAATGGGCCCGGGTCGATCATGTTCTCCGCCCATGGAGCGGCTTGGTCGACTCGAACTTGCAATGGTTCGTCGGTCAAGCTCCTCACCACCCTGCATTCCTTGCCGTCTACGCTTACGGTCTCCATGCACTCCGGCAACCCAAAGCACTTCCTCATGAGGCTCCTCTTGTTACGCGGCGGCGTCCGCATGATGTTGCGAAGCACCGGGGTCCTGGACCCGTACTGGTCCAGGAATGCTGCATCATTCACAAGCTCCGAGCAGTCCACCACCTGACAGTCGGGAGGTGCCGATGTGCTCAAGGGATAAGCGTGGATGTTCCCTGCGAGAGGATGTATAGTTGCCGCTCCGTCCAGCCTCCTCGCAACCCTGCCAGTTGGTGGCGCCTGCGGGTTATTGGTGAGCCTTGCCATGGAAGGCAACACACTTCCAGACCGTGTCATAGAGGGTGGAGCCCCTTGTGGATCTCGCCTCAAACGGCCGCGTGTCGGTGTCCCGGAACCCATCGACCTGCAAGTTACAGCAAGCCTCCAATCAACAATGATCCTTACAATTGACGGGAAACGTGCTGGAAATATTGTACCACAAATTGTAACGGAGCACAGAAGACTCGGCTGTGACTATGAAACCGAGGAGACCAGAAATGTCTTATTTGTAAGGCACAATCTTAAGGCCTCCTTTCCTTTCATGCAAAGGATCATAACTGCATATACATGACAATACACACAACTCCATAAATCTACATCTCAATATAATGGTATTTGAAAAGCAACATGCAGTTGAGACCATAACATGGGAAATTGCCATGCTTGTTTCCCACCAGAATACCTGACCCCAAAAGAAACAATTTCATCATTAAGAGCACAAAATAGATAAAATTGTTGCCCACTGCATTCCATCTCTTATGAACACATAGTTGGCAATTTACGGAATTGAGTGGTAGCAGTGGAGCAGTGTGAGTTGAAATTTGTATACACTTCCTGACTTTGCACACTGAGAACTAAAACTAAACTAGGAGGCTATAAACTGACTGAAAATGTCAACACGATTTTCATCACCCTACAAGGGTCTTGTAATTCTAGCTTAATGAAAGCTTGGCAGTCAGGAAAATGGTTTGTACACTACGTATGCCAAACTGGGTCTGTTTTCAAGGACAAAGCTATTGAACAGCACCTGTGATGCGATGCAATGCTACAACCAGCACTGAACTTCAATGGTCTTACTACAGTACACTAAATGACAGCAAAAAGAGCATAAGTTTGGGGGAGTCTCATGCAATTCGCTGGATAATTTTAAGTCACACCGGAGACTTGTGCTGATGGCTCATTAATGTTTTACATAGTCAAAGATTGTCGCTACTTATACCAACATATTAAGTATGCTAATGAAGTAAATTGAAGGATGGAGTTAGATGGTGCATACCACAAATTGTAACGGAGCACAGAAGACTCGGCTCCCAATTGAGCAGCTATATATCTTCGAATCCAAGGGACCCCGACCCCAGTCTCCAACTAAATTCCAGTGGGAAGCCGAAACCCAGGAAGGATGAACTTCAACAACAACTGTAGTTTGTCACTGCAGATTATCCCAAAACATCAAACTCCTGAGATTATGGCCGGGAGCATACACACATACACAAACTAGATTTCTCTCACTCTACCTTGCAGCAGCATGGCCAAATTATCAACCCACCCGAATTTCCACCCCCAATGAATGCATACAGACCTCACTCACTCACTCACTCACTCACTCACTCACTCACTCTACCTGCTGAACGCCCAAGGAAGTATCTCCAACAAAGTAACGATCACTCCCCAAAATACAGATCCCCCCACACTGTCATCCTGCAGTAACTTGCATAAATTCTATACACGATGAAGACACCCTGCCAATTTGCACCAGAGACTCGAGAAGAAGCATAATTGGAGATCGGCGTTAGAATTATCGCGACAGATGCACTATACCCAAACATTCATGCAGGCGATGCTGATGAATGTGTGTGGCTCAAGACTCAGGTGCCTGTACTCGTAGCGCTAGCCAACAGGATGCCAATTGGCACATGCGAGGCGGCAGGACAATTACCGATCATTTTGTGGGAAATTATAGAATATACCCCGATTTAATGAAGGAAAACCGGGGGATGCGAACATGTAACCCGTCTAACCCATTCATGCCCAAAAATTGAGCTCAATGTGCGCACCGTAGTGCCAAAAATCAAATGGAGAAGATGGGGGGAGTTTAGTGGGTGTCGCTAGCAGTCCCTGCTAAGTGTACAAGGATGATGACGTCGGGGGTGGTCGATCAAGTGCCCCCAAGATTCAAAAGGATTACAAAATTCCCTCCTAGTTGGACATGTAATCGCTAATGATGGCACCCTATCCTATTGGTGGTAGTCAACCTTGTTAGGCGGATTGCGACTCTCACCTGCCCCGGGTAGTTATCATTGTTACTATATTGCATACTAGTATTCCCCATGATGGCGGGCACGTTTGCCAACTCAGGCTTTTGTCGGTCCACCTCACTTTTGTGACCGCGTTGTAATCTTTACCCATTGTAATCTTTTAGCATACATTTAACTGGGCAAAATTATGTGAGTGGTGATGTGAGCATGTCATGTGGGAAATTGAGGGGAGAATAATTATCCCCGTGTTGGAATAGAGAGCCCCTATGGGAGATTGATTCACCCACTCACATTGAGAGCTAATTCTTGGTGCAAGCATGATTTTGGTTAGCTAGAGCTTTGATTAGCTTGTGTCACAAACTTGTGAGTTAGCTAATGATGTGAACTGGGCGATACAGCTAGACCCTTGTTCTGTCAAGGATTCATGGTGTCAATGTAGGCTCATCCAATGCCGGGGGACCCTAATCACACCCATTTCTTGTCAAATGCAGGTCCTTAATGCAGGTTGTGGGTTGGTAGAGGTTGGCGAGTATGTTTGGTCGATTCGAATATGCGCATGCTATCATTAATGTGGCGTTTCCCATGGCATTACGAACGGACACTCTATTTCACGCCGGCCCATGATAAGAGGACCGGAGTTTCTATCTACCTATCTTTGGCTATTCCCCCCACATGTAGTGTTTCAGAATGTTAATGTTAGTAATGGAATGTTAACGGACGTTTAATTACCACATTTTTGCAAGGTAGAAAAAAAGGAAAACCGTGAATGACCAGTACACCATTGGGCATGTAGTGTCACCCCCTCCAATGTCACTTCCTCTATTATATCCACAACCATACGTAGGGAGTCGCCGTACCTCAGTAAATCTCCTTCCTTGTTGTCATATTTTATTTCGGTGTGTATATGATGGGTTTTGATATTAAAGCAATTCATCACAGACTTCAAACCACACGATTGCATGCATCACGTTGACATTATTGTAATGTCGGCTTTGTGTTAACGGAAGCTGTTGCATTTTACACTAACTTATGTATTGTGACGCATCGACGGTTTATCCTTCCCAACCTTCTTAATGTCACATGCAATTTGGTTGCCACATGTGCTATATCAACTAGGTCACATTGTATGAAATAGTGCACTAGAGTAGGAGTACAACGAGTCTTATGTGGACCCAGAAAATGACGAATTGTGAATGTGGTGGCATGAAAAGGATTTTACGGGTTTAGGGTTTGGGCAGATGGGTCTTGTGTCACACCACTTGGGAGCACTTTTGGATGCCATTGACTTGATTGTTTTGTGTGCATTCATATACAACGTAGGATAGTTTGATGCTCAAATCCAGGATACTCCATTGTACAAATAGGGGGTTTCGCATAATTTTCCTATGGGAGAATGTACCCTGATTTTTTGCCACGGCACAGAATATACAAAAAAAAACTTTCAACCCTTGGCATTTCCTCTGCTCCTTGTGTGAAGATTTATTACAAAAGTTTAGGCCACTCTACTAGCCACATTGGTTAATATTCATCATTTTCGACCATTCCAGCGGCAGATGACAGTTGTGGCATTGTTTTCAGCAAAATTTGCTTTGGTAGGGGGGACTTGAATGGCTTTTTTGGCATCCACCGCCCCATTGGTCGCAAAGGCAATCCCAATTGGCAAAGCGCGCGGATCTTCAAACATTTATATCACCGGGTGGTCTTGACTCATAGGCATGGCCTTCACACATTGAAAATCCGCATTACTATAATTGAAAAGTCCTAAAGAGTCGGGTGGGGTGATGTTGCCTACGTATCAAAGCTCTTGCATACTACATAGCCTATATGGCACTGAAAACAAAACTACCACCGAGTACGTACATCCTCTTGGTGTCAATAAGATATAAACAACATTAAGGGAACTTGCAGTGTATCAAGTAAGACATCCCTCTAGTGATAAACAAGTGACACGAACCCCTGGGCAACCATGCAATTCACCATTTTATTTTTGAAATGTTTGGTATCCCAATACCCACAACAATTAACCTTTGGTCAAGGATTTGAAACTCATTGAGACCTCCAACAATCCTCATAACATTATATATATCCACAATAATGTTATGTGGGACTGAGATTATATCATGTAGTATTCCCGGATATTCTCCACATTCTGACTTATGGTGAATAATGTTATGCTTGATCCAACCAATCGTTTGGGGAAATCACAATGGTAAGAGTTATTCCTGCATAACTAGCCAAGTATGTGCAAATAGGTTGTTGCCCACTACCTTGTGGACATTCCACTCTATTAAACGTGTACGACTAAAACTTATTTACAAAGGCAATACTTTAGTGACGTGCTCGTAAACATTACCTAGTTGATGAAATGAGTTCAGCTGCCATGACCCATCCCTATTGGTTTTACGTAATAGGGACTCCGACATCCGGAGACTCTATGCTCAATTGCATTGCTTGGCCTGTGAACACAACTCATTGGTGGAAGTGGACCTATTTGTGAAGCCAGCCTAGTTGCACATATTAGAAGCCAACATTTATTTTTAATGTGGTTGCCCCTCATTACTAGGGAGACATTCCATATATGATTGCAACTACACGTTACCATAATAAAATTACTATGTATATTATGTGCGTGCGTGTGTAATTGTGAATGTCATAGGGATGAATAAATAAAGTTATAAATAAGTCGTTGCAATACGAGTTATGACCCAAGGCAATTTTCATGGTAGAGGGGGGTCATGTTTGCAAACTTTAGTAGAGCTAACAACATGTGAAGATGCTTTATCCAAAATCATAATCACCTTTCGATTTTAGGTACCCTAACCATGTCCATTCTACACTGGTCACCCTTATTATCAATTAGTTCCCAATGATAAGTGAAGTTCACAAGTAGTTCCCAAGTAAAAATGGATGTATTCCAGATGTACATAAACTGGTTGAAAGGAATTTAGCAGTAATTCCCATGGTTAAAAGCCATTTTAGGTGTGGTATCATGAATGGATATGTTATTTAAGTGTTAATTAGGTCCATTTGTGTGCTATTCCAAACTGCTACGACGTATGCGCCCTTCTTGAAATATTGGTTGGTTCCCACACTCATGTCAAATTGTCATAGTCATTCAACAAAAATTTCCAACAAAGTAATGTCAAGTCTCACGGCCCACCCTCTACTATCAACAACTTACTTCTATCACCCTGCGAACAACAAATTTCAATGTTCTCAAGTCCCCTAAATACTCATACTTTCCTAAACATTATAGTCACCAACTCAATAAAATTGAGGTTGTCTATTTCAACGACTTCAAATCGAGGTATGTTCAAAGGTGGGGGGGGGGGGGCAATAATGAAGACCTTGTGTAATCATCTGTTTACACGGCTAGTTGGCCTACATTGTGGCCATTTCACAAAGGACGGGGATATTAGCTTTCTCATAGCTAACTTATGACGTCCTGCTTCAAATCCAAAGTGTGGCATGGCTTTATCAAATAAATGAATGAATGCCAATTCAGGATTACAGTTTATTCTAAATAGCGGACCGACTCTGAGTTGATCCCAAATCACACACAAAATGTAAGGTAGAGGGTGCTAAAGCCAACACCCCATCCACGACCAACACCTGTAAACGCCTCCCAATTACCAACACTCTACTACCTTGAACCATTACCCGGCGGTGTAGGAGTGTTCGGGCCCACATAGTGATGGTTATGAGTGCTATTAGTGATGCCACCTCATAGTGGCCTCCACTACCTCCATGTAGGGTGGGTAATGGATTCCATTCTATCTCGGGTTGGTTCAAGGTGGGATTAGGGTGGTTGGTCAATGCCTATTCTAGCCATTCTATTCTCAACGTCAATGAGGTAGGCCTACAAAGCACAAAAGGATCATTTCCCGAATGCAAGGGGTTTGGTTACCGGGATGCAATGTGATGGTTTTGCAAGCAAACAGGGTGGGCTCATGAAGGTAGTAGCCGTGTGGCTTTGCCTACCATTACTACTTGGGCTTTGATGTAGTTTCGATCTAGTACCCAACTATGTCATGTTGGTTCTAGGCAATGAAGGTGGGGGTCCTCACCATATGCAAGGTTGCCTTACACGGGGCCTATGGATTGGTTTAAGGAAGCTAGTAGTTTTGAATTTGAATATTCATCAAGTATTCAATTGAGACTAAAATTATTTTTTCTTTCTTGATATCTATGTTTAGCCCAAAGGCTAATATGACTATATACGTTTTATGTCAACCACATAGGCGTATGTACGTGCAATAGCTTAAAGTGTTGGGTTAAGCACCCTCTACCTTAGACCCGCACAAGACACCCATGGTCATCACGTTCAACCTATGGCCCAAGTGGTTCATAGTATGGAATACAATATGCACGGTCGAAATGCGTTGGGTGTTGTTACCGTCGCGGTCGCGGCTGCACCCAGGCGCTCGCGGCTGCAGCCTCGCGCTCGCGGCTGCCAATATGCTTGGACTATCCTCTCTCACATATAGTTGTGCTTCATGGAATGAGTTGAATGGTCTACCAAAGTTGCACACGATTACTTTCTTTGAAGCCACCTATGCACGGTTGCATGGCCCATAGAACTTCTCATAGTTGCTGCCATTCGCTGCACGACGTATGCGCCCTTCGTGAAATATGGGTGGGTTCCCACACTCATGTCAAATTGTCATAGTCATTCAACAAATATATGTATATATATATAGTTCTTATTCATAGTCATTCATGGAATATATATATATGTATAGTGTACATTATCTCAATTTGAAGGGGAATTGGATTTTTATACCATATGATGAAGTACATCTCATTTCATCCCAATCACATGGATAGACGCCTCAACTATTATGCACCTAATGGGTGCTCCCATCTTCTCGTACCTACGAACCCCTGGGCAACCATGCAATTCACCATTTTATTTTTGAAATGTTTGGTATCCCAATACCCACAACAATTAACCTTTGGCCAAGGATTTGAAACTCATTGAGACCTCCAACAATCCTCATAACATTATATATATCCACAATAATGTTATGTGGGACTGAGATTATATCATGTAGTATTCCCGGATATTCTCCACATTCTGACTTATGGTGAATAATGTTATGCTTGATCCAACCAATCGTTTGGGGAAATCACAATGGGGAGAGTTATTCCTGCATAACTAGCCAAGTATGTGCAAATAGGTTGTTGCCCACTACTAGCTGCCATGACCCATCCCTATTGGTTTTACGTAATAGGGACTCCGACATCCGGAGACTCTATGCTCAATTGCATTGCTTGGCCTGTGAACACAACTCATTGGTGGAAGTGGACCTACTTGTGAAGCCAGCCTAGTTGCACATATTAGAAGCCTACATTTATTTTTAATGTGGTTGCCCCTCATTACTAGGGAGACATTCCATACGATTGTAATAGTCGTTGTTACAATATTAAATAAATTTTGTTTCTCAATGAATGGCTTTGTCTTTTCATTCTTTTCACAACTTTATCAAGATCCTGGTGGTGGATCAAGGTACCTAAAAGAATCCCTTGCAATCAGTCACCCACCCCTTATCTGAGATTTCTTTCCTGCCCATGTTTCCTTTCACCTACACTCAACAAATGGTTTGCACCAAGACTTTAGTTGGGCCTTGGACCCTATCTTAGATTTTATCCCTTCAACCTCTCACCTTACTAACCTCCTTGGGAAGGTTAGCATGTGAACATGGGGAAAGCCAGTAGTTGAAGGAACTACGCACTTATTAGATACCTAGTGAGTACTTTGGAATTGTGCACTTACACTACATGGACTTTCCTGCATACAAAGTGAAACCGGATCACAACCCTTTGAGCTCTACACAAGGAAACCTAATCCTTTAAATCCCCAAGTGCCCTATGAGCTTCCAGTCCTGAAGGTTTTTGTGAGAACTGGGTAGTTTTGGTTGACGTGACTTGACAAAGTTACAGTGTGAGTAACTTTATATTCTCACTTCTAATGAAAAATGTGTACAAACGTATGGATGGTTTCATACCGACCACAAGCGATGGTAGACTGACATTTCAATGAAATATCTGTGCTGAGGCATAGTATTCACTCTCTTTGAAAACAGGTCGCAGATCTTCAGCTGACATGAAATTGAGAGGAAAGTTTACAAGGTGACCACTAATCAAGGCCTCCAGCTGCTTGTCTTGGTACCCAGGTTTTAATTGACCCATTCGAACTTCTTGCGAGAAAACATGCCGGAAAAATCGAGCTGGAAAATGTCACAGAACAAATTTTGGTCACTTCCAAAGTCGCTGCCTCGGGCGGTGCATCTGACTCCGCAAGCAAGTATCGCCTATAGCAGATTATATTTTAATGGACAGACGAGGAATTGCGTGGGAACTCTCAGATCCATAACCGTTTCCGAAACCGTGCAATGGAGCGAAGGGACTGATGTGCGATTAAACTTGAAGAACAAACTCGAAGCTCCCGACAATCATTAGCAGATGCAACTTGTAATTAAGGACCCAATCATATTAACTATGTATGCCGTGTGTGTTCAGTAACTCCGGTGCGCCCCGTTTCATCATAACGGTTGTCTCCAAGCCTCCGCACCCATCCGCGCTCCCAATCCAGGACCCCAACATACTACACAAGTTCAGTCTTTCATAGAGAACATGAGATTTATGGTTACTCGTGTTCAGAACTTCACATGCAGCCTATGCTGTCAGGATATATGTTCACAACAGATTGAAGCTCGAAAATGTTTCTCTATCCTGTTGTGAAGATCAAAACTGACCTACTGTGGACGACGTTTGGGTCAAATGTGACACTGCCTTGAAAGAGGGCCATAAAGCTCAAAGCCTATTCTGACTGCTGGTTACGCGGTCTGCGAAATGTGTCAAAATACCTTCTTCGAACAACTGAATAAATGACAGGTTGAAGTCGCAATTTTGTGGTCCATATATATACTCCCCAAATGAACGCCGGGAGCATACACACATACACAAACAGATATACATACTCTACCTTGCAGCAGCATGCCCAAATTATCAACCCACCAGAAGATCCACCCCCAATGAATGCATACATACCAACATACTCACTCACTCCCTCATTCACTCACTCACTCACTCTACCTGCCGAACGCCCAAGGAAGTATCTCCAAGAAAGTAACGATCCACTTCCCAAAATACAGATCCCCCACACTGTCATCCTGCAGTAACTTGCATAAATTGTATATTCCATAGAAGACACCCTGCCGATTTGCACCAGAGATAACTGGAGATCGGCGTTAGAATTGCCGCGACAGATGCACTATACCCAAACATTCATGCATGCGGTGCTGATGATTGTGTGTGGTTCAAGACTCAGTGCCTGTACTCGTAGCACTAGATAACAGGATGCCAATTGGCACATTCGGAAGTGGAAAAACACCTTCGTTGCAGGAGAATCTTGTCGATTGATCTCCACAAGCACTATCGCCTTGAGACTGCAAGCAGACTGCGGAGCCTGTCTTTGCGGAGTTACCGTCAGTCTCGACCCATAGAACTTCGAGCAAATGAACAAATGAACAAATGTGTCAAATTACCTTTTTCGAACAAATGAACAAATGACAGGTTGAAGTTGCAATTTTTTCCTCTTTCCTATGGCCATGGAACCCAACGACAACTCTGAACTCACATGTGATCCCTGGAGTCCTGCAGTCCAATTCCTTATCAGTTCAACAAGTTGCAGGCTACAATGCGTAATGTGTCCAAGAGCTCCATTCCAGCAATGTCTACAAATGCGAAAAGTAATGGCAAGCTTTATTATAGAAGTCCACAAATTGTGGAGGTTTCCCACATCACATATCAATGCCCCGTAAAACATTGCGTGTGAGGCAATGCATGCCTAACTGCAACCCGAGCTTTGGAGATGATGGCGCCCACTTCTGGAGGTATATACGTGTATGCATCGCTGACCTCACCACTTTCCCGCGAGCCATCTCTGGCGATCTCCAAAGAGCACTTCAACACATATAACCACCGATCGGAAATGTCCGGGAATGGGGCGATCAGGGGGTGATGAACCATCACATCGCATAATTTTCGGGGTATGGTCAGCAATGAGAGAGCATTGTTATACTCTTCAACAGCGTGACGAATAGCGGATCCCGCGGAGTACCCCCGCTTCACAAGGCCCTTGCCTTCCCATTTTGCTACTCGGAAGGCAGCCCACTCGCAAGATGTGTCTACTAGCCATTTCCACTCAGTGTTCAGCGATCTCAACTTAAACAACACATCGAGGGTGTCAATACTCCCGAGGTTGTTCGCACTCATCGTTTGAATGGGAGCAACCAAAAGCGGCCAAATTTTGGTGATCACCACACAATTTGGAAGGCACTCACAGTATTGGTGATTCGGCATGACACTCTCATCGGCCTCGTGAGGCGTTGCTACCAACAAATCCATGGAAGTCATCGCTCAACTATACGAACAATACAAACATAAGTTCTTGGTCCATGCGAAAATCGGACTTTACTAGCATTCCACTGTTGTGTTTTCAATGACATGGCCTAAACTTAGCTTGTATGTGACGTGTTGTGAGCGGTGCAAAGGACAGTGTATGATGTCGGTAGGTGGATTCAAATAAGTTTTTTGAAAGCTTGGCGTGTGTGGGACACCTATGTGGAGTTATACCTAAGGATGGATTATACCCACGAGAGGTACTGTTCTACCTCTTTACTATGACACCTTACGGTTTCGCCAAAATGTCGTATTATCGAGGTGTCGTCTTCTCGTTAATATGACAAATGGCCAAAAAATGTCGTACTATCGAGGGAATACAAAAAACATAGGAAATATGAGCTTCAAATCATATACAATGAGTTTAAACAATTTAAATTATATGAAATAATAACTTATAACTCCAAACAAATACAAATATTCTTGAGAACTCTTGAAATAACAGTTCAAACATCTTTGGTGTTGCCTACCTAAGTACCAATTGTTGTCTTATCTAAATTCCCTGTTAGCTTTTGGAAACTAAGATTTTCATTAACACCAAAATGTAGAGAGTTGATTAATAAGAAATTAGACAACAATGATGCATGAAGTTTGGCATCACCAAGCTTTATTGGAGGTAGAGCAACATCATCCACATGCACTACATGAAAATCAACATTGTGATCAAAGCCTTGTGCATAATTGATTCCCAAAGCGGCATCCGCCAACTCATCAATACTCAAATTCTAGCGGAGTGATCTTTTTTCCTTTCCAGATGAATATAAGTCTTGAATGATATGATCTCATCATCACTCAATCGCAACTTTGAAATCAAAATACCAAGTTCATGTGATTCTTATCGGACTCTATTATTCTAGAGGTTTCAAATAATTATTGACAAAAATGCTCCTTCTTTATCAATGTAACCTGGAATAAACATAATATTTGCAACCTTGCATACACCTCATAGTTTTATACATGTTTAGATTGTTTAGTTATAAGGGTGTTATAATGATAATGGAACACAAATGGTGTTGGCCTCGGAATTGCAATACTTAGTGTCATACTCAAAACCACACTAAGTGGAGCAAAACTATGGTTGGTGGACATTCGTTCAAAACATAAATTGAACAACCTTTGGTCAGTGGCAAGTGGGATGTGTGGTCATGTGTCGAATTTGCTTCCATGTGAGTTGACATAGAGGCTCCAAATTTCAGCTATGAGTGTGCCAGAATGGCGTTTGTATGTGGGCCACAAGTGGGTTATGACAAATGTGAGCATGTCAAAATGGTTGGGCTATTGTGCGCAAAAATACGGGTAAATAACTGAAGTTGTCCATGATTTACCAGGTTCGTTCAAAAACAATTCTAAAAATAAAAAACTTAAAAAATAGAAAATTCTGAAGACAAAAAAACGAAAATAGAATAAATTAGTTTTTGCAACATTCTGTTATTTCTACACTATTTAAGGTCATTTTTACTGATTTTTTGCTAAAAAACAAAAATTGAGAAATTTAGTTTTTGGAAGACGAACCTTATTTTTTCAATGTTTAATATATCAATTTCAATGTTCACACAACAATAGCATAGGATTGTTGTGTTATAAGGGTGTTATAATGATAATGGAACACAAAATGGTGTTGGCCTCGGAATTGCAATACTTAGTGTCATACTCAAACCCAAACTAAGTGGAGCAAAACTATGGTTGGTGGACCTTCGTTCAAAACATAAATTGAACAACCTTTGGTCAGCGGCAAGTGGGATGTGTGGTCATGAGTCGAATTTGCTTGCATGTGAGTTGACATAGAGGCTCCAAATTCCAGCTATGAGTGTGCCAGAATGGCGTTTGTATGTGGGCCACAAGTGGGTTATGACAAATGTGAGCATGTCACAATGGTTGGGCTATTGTGCGCAAAAATAAGGGTAAATAACTGAAGTTCATTATGATTTACTCACCACACTGTGTATCCCATATTTTAAGAGAATTAGGCTACATGCAAATTGCGACCGTTTAAGACCCAGTTCCACCGAGCTTATGAGGCAACTTTCAGGCCTTGGACCCCTAACCAACTAATTCACCTAAATATTAGTTTAACTAGTTGCCTTTTATAACTACAGTTGTTTGCAATTTGACCTGCCAAAAATAATAGTTACATGTTCAGGTACTTAATAATGATTGTGACCTTAAACATGTCACGTGTCATGCTCAATGACCACAACGGCCCATTATTATCTGACATGGAAACTACATACGACATATGTTGAATATCCATCTGCCTAGCATAACAATGGGTCATTCACCTATTGTCTACGAGCAACTGCAGTAGTGAACGGCTTGCATAAAGTGCGAAGTGGTTATTTCGAGGGCACCGGCCTCACGGTATCACATCAAACATCAATTATACAAGTTAGGTGAGTTTTCGGACTCGGCTTGGCTGAAGAAAGCTTATCTCGTCTATCTCCCAAATGCTATGTGACTTTAGAGATGGTTTTGTCTTGAATGCCCACCTCTCATTTGCCCCATCTCTTTTTCGTTGTGCTATGAGTTGGACCACCCTAATTCGTACGCCACCCCACACTATCGTGTACTTTAGATGTTAGAATGTATTTAATATATCAATTTCAATGTTCACACAACAATAGCATAGGATTGTTGTGTTATAAGGGTGTTATAATGATAATGGAACACAAAATGGTGTTGGCCTCGGAATTGCAATACTTAGTGTCATACTCAAACCCAAACTAAGTGGAGCAAAACTATGGTTGGTGGACCTTCGTTCAAAACATAAATTGAACAACCTTTGGTCAGCGGCAAGTGGGATGTGTGGTCATGAGTCGAATTTGCTTGCATGTGAGTTGACATAGAGGCTCCAAATTCCAGCTATGAGTGTGCCAGAATGGCGTTTGTATGTGGGCCACAAGTGGGTTATGACAAATGTGAGCATGTCACAATGGTTGGGCTATTGTGCGCAAAAATAAGGGTAAATAACTGAAGTTCATTATGATTTACTCACCACACTGTGTATCCCATATTTTAAGAGAATTAGGCTACATGCAAATTGCGACCGTTTAAGACCCAGTTCCACCGAGCTTATGAGGCAACTTTCAGGCCTTGGACCCCTAACCAACTAATTCACCTAAATATTAGTTTAACTAGTTGCCTTTTATTACTACAGTTGTTTGCAATTTGACCTGCCAAAAATAGTAGTTAACTCTATTTATTTTGAATTTGGTTTGATAGAAAATTTGATTAACTATAGTTATACCTAGTTAACAAAATATCTAGTTAACTAAAGTTGAGCACAATATGTCCACAAAATTATGTTGTAGTGTTATAGTGTCACTACACTAAATAGGATATGTAGATTATGATACACTAAATACGAACACATACACTAAATTCCAATAACCATATGAAAATAATTAACATTAAATGTAAACTCAAACACTAAATATTAACTATGGTAATATGTGGAGGTTACATGTTTGAATTTAGTGTTCATAAAGATATGAACACAACAATGATAAAAGAAGAATTCCAGCATATCTTAAAATATCTTCCAACACTAATTGTCCAAAAAATTGAAAATTGGTGTTGACCAGGGTAGGGTGGTAACAACATTAAATACAATCGGACACTACATATCTCATTTAGTGTAGTGTGTTATTTGTGTTGGTGGTGTAGAATATGGAGGTCATTCGGAGCCCAACATTGTGAGTGGCTATATAAAGGCGTTTCTTGATGATCGTCAATAGCTCGAGCGTATTAAAGCCCTCAATGGAAGCAAATCCAGAGGTGAACTTCTTTGAATATATTTAATAATGATTGGGATTTTTCTGGTTAACTATAGTTGTTCTTGAATATGGTCTGCAATTTTTCTAGTTAACTTTAGTTGTTTTTCAAATTGGTTTGATTTTTTTTCTAGTTGACTATAGTTGTTCCCTAAAATGTATTGAAAAAATCTAGTTAACTATAATTATTTTGGCAGTTGTCCAAGGTCTGGCAACTTTCCACATAAGTTTCTTGGAGTGTGACTAAGTAGCCCATATTACTCGTGCTTTCCTTTCGCACTCCCTCAACAATACGGCGAGTTTCCGGCGTTTGTCTTAATTTTGACAGGACGGCACGAGGTTCTCCTGAATATTTGGAGTGATTCTTATTTACGTGTCATACTAAAGAGGGAGAACAATAGCGTGGAAATTGAACAGGGTTCATGGGAGGGCTTAATGTGTAAAAAATGGCCAACAGCTTGAACCCGACTGCTGTACCCGGATTGGGGTCGTTATCGACGGCGGCCCCATTTCAAGCGAGCGAATGAGCAGTACCCATGAGGAGGTCGTCGCCTAATGAGCGTCCTTGGAACGTGTACGCGGACACAATCTACATCATGAAGAAGCCTGGCCGATTGCAGCTCTTGCACTGCCCCTACCCGCATTCCACACATCTGTAGGTTAGCCATGCTGACGAGACACTACTATGCCCAAGCATACCCAAGCATATGGCCAAAGATGCGGCCGATTGACTCTGAGTGACAGTCTAAGGGAATCAGGCTTTGCACACGACATCGGACTGACTCTGAGTGAGAGTGCTTGGCCAAATTGCTCCTCGCACAACACTCTGGTGGGAGTTGTCCGCCTGCGAGTGGAGAAATCGGGTGGCCCAGCCATGCCAGGCGCACGGAGTCCAGGTATCAGGACCATCGCGGGAAACGTGGTCACGCCTCACATTAGTTGGAATGAGGCTGCATTGCAACCTCTCATGTCCCCCGTCACTGGGGATGTCCTCATCACGCTTGATCGCTCCAATGTCGCGACCATTGCATATTGGAGCTCGGCCTGCCAACTAACTAGCGTGGACTTGGATCTCCTGGGCGCATGGGTGATCAAGTTGTGTGACATACACACTAGGCCAACTCCCGGAATGGAGTACCCTGTGGGTTTCCCAGAACGATTCCGCTGCCTTCGGGTAATCACTTGGAAATTTGCAGAGGGGGTGTGGGGACTGCAAGGGTGCCCGGATCTCTGCATTCCTAGGCTGATATCCCTACCGCAGGAGCCTGGATTGGGGTGCTTAGCAGGTCGCACGTCACCATCCTCACACAACCTATTTGTGAACTTGTTCGCTCATAACATGCTAGTAGGAACACCGATGTTGCAGGCGGAGTGGTGGGTGCCAGTCTTTGATCGAATACCAATCCCCAATGCATGGGTGCTTGGGATATGGGATTCGCCTACAGGGGAGTTGGCGTTGACTCGCTCCATATCCAGTTGGTATGGCGGTCGAGGAAGTCCATGGCTCCAAGACGGCGTGAGCGCCACATGCAATATCCCAATAGTGCCGTATGCAGGGGAAACCTGGCCCATGGAGCTTGGACCATTCTGCGCTCCTACGGAGCAGCCGGCCGGCGGCAGTAGCACCACCGCAGTATGCAGGGCCCTCCCCGAAGAACTGACTCGTGCACGAGCGACAATTATGGCCGAGCCTGCGGGAAGGTGGGTAACGTGGGCTGCAACGCCGGCTTGACAATCCCTCGGCCATAGTGCAAATTCCGGGACTGTTAGGACAGAAGTTCGTCCAGATGGCTGCGCGGCCGTCCTAGTGGGGCTTGTAGTGCAGGCCAACATTTTGAAGCATGTATTTTTGCATCCTAGATCACAGTGAGGGGAACTACAATGGATAGAAACAATTTTGTGGCATCCAGGAGCCTGGAAGGTGCCAAGCTTGAATCTAATTTTGAAACTTGAAATCTGCCCACATCTCCTCTCCGATCCCATGCCTGTGTGGTGGCCCCCAATTGTGTTTTGTTTGTGAGGCTTATTGTATCAGCAACAATTAGGGTGTGGTGTCAGATGGTCCAATGTCATCGCAACATGTTTTTTGGGTGCCAGAATCCTGATGACGATCACTCAACATAATCGAACACTCTTCAATTCTGCCTCCACAGCTCTATCTGCAACCAACTAACCACTTCAGCATGAAGCTCTTTCAACTCAGCATGTGTATGAACAAGACTGTTGTGTGCTCCTCCTATCTCTGTACACCAGCCTAGGCACATCACCTCATATGTTTCACAATCACAAAGTAGACCATACCATTAGCTAGAAAGACAAAGCATGATTGAGGGGATTGTCAGGCGACGACTTCCTCAACTTCCACAGCAAGTCCTTGTACTGTGTGTTAAGCAGTCCTGGTTTCTCCGGGCCTCCAGATTTGGCAGCCCTGGAATTTTAAAAGCCTGTGTAACCATCGGCAGAATGGAAGAATGCATCAAGTCCTAACTACACGGATATACAAACGGACTACCTAAAGACGTCTACACACAGGGTATCCCTATTGAATCAGATGATCATATTCACATCCCAAACACTTACGACATATCCAGTCCTCTTAACCTCACGATGTAGATCCACAAAAGCACTACAGTCCACCCTCTATAAATGTTAAACCTATAAGTGTTAACCCTCTCTAGATGTTAACTTTCTTCGGCGTCCCCACATATTGCACACTATAAATGTTAAACGTGTTAACTGTTAACAAAATGGTACTCCCTTCTTTGTAAATTTGACTCTATAAATAGTAACGAATGAAATACAACCATAATATGGATGATAAAAACTACACACCCAGTTCCATTCCTTTCTCTTACCCGTGATTTGTAAACTTGATATTGAAACAAGTTTTGATTGCGTTTACAATTTTATGAATGGTATTCTCTCGAAAGGGCTCCTCACCATTGCTTGTATTTATGTACATTAAGATTTGTATGTAGCATGTAGCTGTAAATACACTCCTTCACAGCAAGAACACACATTGTACAGTACACTACAATGTGGGATTACCCAGGGCGGGATGTGCCCAGTACGCCAATGGGGGGCCCGCCACCATATGCATATGATGTCCACATATTTATTGTCACTACCGAGCTTGGGACAGATAACATTTACTCAAGGAGTCGAGCCGCGAGTGGGCAACTTTATCTATGGCTGGATGAAGTCTACGCTCTCTCTACATTTTGAGTGGAGCATGGGTTGCACTCTAGATTACTAAGGCTTTTGATGTACCGTGGACGCAAGATTTCCCAAGATGTGTGCGGCAAGGACCCTTACCTCAAGCCCATGTGACCCGCCCCGGACATGAATGGTTATACGGGTATATTATTTATTGTTGTATTTTAAATTAAAACAGATGTATGGTAGTCAATGTCAACTTTATTGTTTGATGTTAGTCATCATATTTTATAGGGTTCAAAACATCGACGGATCAAATGTTGGTCATTCTAGCGCTTTTAGATGCGTTCAAATAGACTTTATATCCCAGATCATCTAGTATCAATAATGAAGAACGATGATGGGATCAATCTATCCTTGGTTCATTCCATTGACTAACAAACGCACATTTGTATGCCCAAAGATCTTGACATTATTGTGTGTTTTCATATTGGGTTGTTATCATCCCCTTGAAGCGCCTTGTTCTTTAACCCCATACTATTTTTTTGTCCCAAAGTTGCTGACTCTCATCTTTGGCGCTATACAATGCGCTTCATCAAACCCATCATCGAGGATGAAGCCCTACATTTGACCTCAAAGCATGCCATCAACCCAGAGTCCTCTCAAATATAAGCAAGATTACGATGATACCTTTGATACTACCACACTTTTGTGGTAACTTAAAAAATGATAAAATTGTAATACCCTAAAGAACTGATTTAGTTTGGCAAACTGATTAGTGCGCTATAACCATTAGAGTGGTTTACATGACTTGTGTACGGGTTTAGGGTTTAGGGTTTGGGGTTCAGGGTAGGGTTGATAGTCGTTATGTCGTAGGTACAAGAAGATGGGAGCACCCATTAGGTGCATAATAGTTGAGGCGTCTATCTTAGTGATTGGGATGAAATGAGATGTACTTCATCGTATGGTGTAAAAATCCAATCCCCTTCAAATTGAGATAATGTACACAATATATATATATATATATATATATATATATATATATATATTCCATGAATGACTATGAATAATTACTATATATATATATATTTGTTGAATGACTATGACAATTTCACATGAGTGTGGGAACCCACACATATTTCAAGAAGGGCGCATACGTCGTGCAGCGAATGGCAGCAGCTATGAGCGGTAGGTTGCAACAACAACTATAGAAGTTCTATGGGCCATGCAACCGTGCATAGGTGGCTTCAAGAAAGTAATCGTGTGCAACTTTGGTAGACCATTCAACTCATTCCATGAAGCACAACTATATGTGAGAGAGGATAGTCCAAGCATATTGGCAACCAACAACCACTTGGGCCATAGGTTGAACGTGATGACCATGGGTGTCTTGTGCGGGTCTACATTTTGTGTGTGATTTGGGATCAACTCAGAGTCGGTCCGCTATTTAGAATAAATTGTAATCCTGAATTGGCATTCATTCATTTATTTGATAAAGCCATGCCACACTTTGGATTTGAAGCAGAACGTCATAAGTTAGCTATGAGAAAGCTAATATCCCCATCCTTTGTGAAATGGCCACAATGTAGGCCAACTAGCCGTGTAAACACATGATTACACAAGGTCTTCATTATTGACCCCCCCCCCCACCTTTGAACATACCTCGAATTGAAGTTGCTAAAATAGACAACCTCAATTTTATTGAGTTGGTGACTATAATGTTTAGGAAAGTATGAGTATTTAGGGGACTTGAGAACATTGAAATTTGTTGTTCGCAGGGTGATAGAAGTAAGTTGTTGATAGTAGAGGGTGGGCCGTGAGACTTGACATTATTTTGTTGGAAATTTTTGTTGAATGACTATGACAATTTGACATGAGTGTGGGAACCAACCAATATTTCAAGAAGGGCGCATACGTCGTAGCAGTTTGGAATAGCACACAAATGGACCTAATTAACACTTAAATAACATATCCATTCATGATACCACACCCAAAATGGCTTTTAAAATTCACTTTAAGCATAATTAAGTTTTTGTCATTTTGAAAGCCTCTTTTGGTGCATTGCCTAGCAATGTAACCTCGTTAGTACGACACTCAGTGCATACGACACCCTTGATAATACGTCACAAGTTCGCGTGACCAAACTTTTTAGTTCTAAACTCCCTCTTTTATACAACCACGACACTCGATAATACGAGATTTAGAGCATGCATTTTGTCATATTAAAGAGGGAATTACTGCTAAAATTCCTTTCAGCCATTTTATGTACATCTAGAATACATCCATTTTTACTTGGGAACTACGTGTGAACTTCACTTATCATTGGGAACTAATTGATAATAAGGGTGACCAGTGTAGAATGGACATGGTTAGGATACCCAAAATCGAAAGGTGTTTATGATTTTGGATAAAGCATCTTCACATGTCGTTAGCTCTACTAAAGTTGGTAAGTCGCGTGGTTTTTCAACCTTGGAATTGATCAACATGACTTTGGTATTCCTTCCTCCCAATGTTACATGCACAGTTCAACCTTTGGATCAAGGTCCAATAGTATCTTTCAAAATTAAATACCAGAGTTTTTATTTGGCATTGGGTATTTGTCACAACACGATTTAACCTCATTGAAGAACTCAAGGAGGGTGATGCCCAACATTAGACGAGCTATCATGTGGAGTTATGAAGTATGAAGTGAGTTGGATGCACAAACAATTAGCAATTGTCGGAGGATGGCGCGTGTATTACCAGCCACCAATGGAGTATTGATATTGCAGATTAAAATAAAAGGTAGAAGAATACAATGCAAGAAGAATGCTCTGATTTCCAAGTTGTGATTGAGTGATGATGCTTCAGTAATCGAGACTTACATTCATATGGACATGGAAAAGTTGTCATTGCTAGAATTGAGGATTGATGAGTTGGGGGATGTTGCTTTTGGACTCAATTATGCACAAGGCTTTGATCTTAATGTTGATATGCATTCAATAGATGTGGACAATGTTGATATGCATTCAATAGACGTGGACAATGTTGCTCCCCCTAAATTATAGCTTAGTGATGCTAAACGTCATTGTTGTCTAATTGCTTATTAGACAACTCTTTACATGGAGGTGTTAATGAAATTATTAGTCTTCAAATGTTAGTAGGAAATGTAGATAAGATGACAAAATTTTGCTAACCTAGGTAGGCAACACTAGAGATCTTTACCCTCTTATTTCAAGAGCCCCTAAGAGTATTTCTATTTGTTTGAAGTTAAAGTTATTATAATTTTATACAACTTATATTGCTCAAACATGACACTTTATTTTTTTGAACTCATCAAGTTTTTGTATTCCCCCGATAGTACGACAAGTTTACGCCATTTGTCATATTTACGATAAGACGACACCTTGATAATATGGGGCTTGCATCGACCATTAGAGGGTTACAGGATGATGATATCTCCTATCAAACAGCACCACCAAGTGCAAAGTCCCGCCCATTCCCCCCCCACCCCCCATTTCGAAAGTGGCTTGTGTTTAGCGCCCAAGCTGGGCGGCTGCATCACGCACCCTTTGCGCCAAACAACGCTTTACACTTTCCTGACTGAGCCCCCGTCGTTGCGGAGCCCGTTGCTGCTCCTAGCCATCGGGTCGCAACTACAGGGTCATTGTTGCACTCATAGTGTAAGTGTCCACACACGTAGTAGGCGAGCATGCAACCAGCGCTTCCTGTATGGTGTTGTCACGCTATCTCACAATGCCATGCAGCCACATTTGTGCTGATGCTACGAGATGCTGAATGGGACACTCGTTGTTTGTGGTTGTTTAGGGTGAAGCGCTTGAGCGGTCCAAATACTTGCGCATACGGCATCAGTGCGTGGTGGTCATTATAAGGTGTGCCCACACGGAGTCCCTCATACCAATGCGGAGGCTGCTCGCACCGGGACGGTCTCGGCGACTCGCTATCATCTATCTATAGTTCTTGGTATGTGACAACAATTGCAACACGTATATCACAAAACCCCCTCAAAAACCTTGTTATGAGTTTATGAAGCCCTTAGGGTTAGCATTTAGTATTAGACGGTAATAGATCCCACATTTGCAGCCCCTTATAGGATGGGTGTGGGGTGTTGGTGTGGGCTAGGCTACGATTCCATCAGTGGATCCAGCATTGGTGGAACGAATGCAGACCATTGGACCTGCATTGGATTCCGAACAGACAGCATTTCGCAAACCAGGAAGTCAGGCACTTTGTGCATTGCAGCTGGCCCTCGATAACGCCCGGTGGCTTTTGCATTATTGCACCCATTCCAGCATGCCCTATTTGGTATGTGCATTTCTTCTGTTTTCTCATTATCTTGGGAGCTCAAGGCGTGCTAACTCTTTTATTTCTTTATTGTGATTCGTTTCCTTGTGTTCACAGCGCCAACGCTTCACTGAGGTTCTTGGCAAGGAAACGGCACGTCTCGTCGATATCAACACTGTTGATGGGTACCCGGTAGTGTTAAAGATCTATAAGTCAAATTCTTGTTCCTACTTTTGTTATTCATCTGCCTGACTTGGTTTGGGCTGTGTGCTTCCACGCATACTCTGATCCTCATCTCTATGGAAATACCTTGAGTGGTTGTTTTACAGTTACATTAAACTCATTCGATTCTCTAGGTTACGAGATTATCCTTTAACTCCATGGGACATTCTGTTTGGAGTTGGTCCCCTACGATTCTCCTTTGGCTGCTTAGCATACTAAGTTCAAAATGTCTTTCTCCTCGTGGTGCATGCTTGGCGGTAATGCTTGATTCTTCATGAAGAGCAACATGTTACACTAGGTTCATTGAGGGCCAAAGTCATTTTAGAACTATTCCAAACTGTGGGTTGACCCTGATTGAACTGACATATAGCGTGTCCTTCGTTGAAAACCTCCACACTACTACCTCCAAGCATGCACCAAGCACTTACTGAACATCTCGTGGTCTTGTGTACAAAACAACCAACACCCAACCATGAGTCAACATGTGACTGTATCAAGTTGGCAAACATTTTGACGTTTATCGTGTTACTTGTTGGTAGAGTGTGTATTTCTCGGGAGTCGGGCAGCTATATTAATTAGTACCATCAGTGTGGGTGGAAACCTAATGCAGGCCACTCTAAATCTGTAGGTTGAGGGTGGCCCGGGGGTGCATCCATGTCCCCCGAGTCTTCCTTGAGAGGTCCGACGAACTGCCTACAAAATAAAATAGTCACTCACATCAATTTCCCTTTAAGTAAATTCATGTTGCCCACTCTAATTTCAAACCAGAGATCGGGCGTGGGTTGAAAATGAATGTGCACCCTAGAGGCTTACTGTGGCCTGCCCTAAGTGTGCTCATTTATCCATCCAGGTTAAGTCAGTTAGCTGCAAATGACCGAGTGCTTTGTTATGCTACACCTAAAGCGGTTTCAAATTTACCTTCTTGACACAATACAAACGGACATTTGACATGCAGGGAAGAGAGAAGGATGTTGCCATTTTTCGAATGTGTGCGAGCCACAGAGGGGAAGGGCATTGCGTGAGTGTCAGACTCCAGGCGCACTCATGTGGGCTTAACCCGTGCCAGGGCATCTATGCTCGTAAGTTGTTTTGAAACATAGCCCATTATACATTTGGTTTCAAGAAACTGGTGAAAGGGCGTACGTTCTAAAGTTAGAACAAATTTTTAGACATGTGTGTACTTAATGTATGTATTAGGCGGCTTCATATAGACTGAGCTCACAGTATATGCCATGTCTATCATAAGGTTGAAAATTTGGGTGTTGTCTCATTGTTTGTCATATGCTTGCTTTGGTGCACAGGTGGTAGGATGCGCGTATGCTCTGAAGATTGATAAACATTGGAGGAATCTTGTTGTTGGATCAAAAGAACTTTGTCATTACTTCAAGGTGTCTTTTTCTCCAAAGTATTTGGTATATCGTTTAGATTGGTTTAGGATTTAACTCCTTGAAATCACCCTTCTTTGGACACTAGATAGAGGGTTTCTTGTTGGTGCGTGCATACGTTCATTAGGTTTATCCTCTAAACTCATTCAGAAATTCATTCATTGGTAGGGGGTTACATACCAACGAATGAAATTTATATTGTTCAAGCAGTGTCACAAGTGATTTGGGAACCCCCAGACCTTGTGAATTGAGGCAATGGCGTTTGACTTTGGTCAGTAGGCAATTATGGCGAAATTGAACTCATCGAACCCACCACAGCTTGATTATAGATGCCTTTTACACATTGACATGATAATCTAGATTCTTTATAGCCATTCTTTTATTGACTGTGACAATTCCAAACTGTGGAGAAAAGGACTTGGCCATTTGAATGCCATTGATCAGCGAGGGCCTGTGAAGTTTGTTTTGGGGGGGCGTTTTGAAAGAGGTGGGGCATAATAATTGTGTTCAGAGGCAATTTGGGCAATAGCTTGTTGCAGTGCACTTCAAGATGTAATGAACTCCAGTGTGTGAAAGTCATCAGATGGTTTGCACAATGCAGGCTACTAATTGGTTCATGAATTGTTTGGGCCCCAGTGCAACAATGGATGCTACAGACAATGAAATGGTCCTAGTACCTGATGTAGAGCAGACGAGAGTTGTGTATCTGGACGGGCAAGTACTTTTGGAGTATGTAGAGCGAAGACTTGCCAGAGGGGACCATTTTAAGCACGTGGCAGATGCATTGGGAATGGGCAGAAATATTCTTAGGAGGAGGTTGGAGCAGCTGGGATGGAGGGGGGTTTATGATACTACCAATGCGCCCATTGGAGACATAATAGCCGCCATTCGCAGTGAAGTACCAATTATGCGGGCCGGAGTGAATTGGGGTATCCGTAGAGTGCAGTGCAGACTTCGACTGTCGGGATTGAGGGTCGGTAGACAGGTGGTCCGGGATGCCCTGAATATAATGAACCCTGAACATATGGAGCGGCGCCAACTTGGCCGCCTGAGAAGGGGGCAATACACCATCACGAAGCCCATGATCTTATGGCACATGGACTGTGAGACATTCCTGATATATGTTGTTGTGCTTTAAAGTTTAGGGGAAGCTTGAGATTTTTACGCTAATGTCGGTAATGCTTTTTTTGTGCAGCATATGACAAGTTGGCGAAGTGGGGTATCAAAATTCATGCGGGCATAGATGGAGGGACACATTTTGTGTTGTGGGCCCGTGCTGCAATGGACAAGCGGCAAACCACCATATACGACGCGTATGCAGATGCAGTTCGCAAATATGGCCGTCCCTTACGAGTGAGGTCGGACTTTGCAGCTGAGCATAATATGGTGGAAGCGGACATGAGGAGAGGTCGACCCGACATTTTCCGGCCATTTCTGCGTGGCTCGTCCGTGCACAACCAACGGATCGAGCATTTTTGGAGACAAGTATGGACGCATCTCATTTTCTATTACAAACACTTGTTGACACTAATGGGGCGCCATGGTTTCTTAAACCTGGTCAACCCCGTTCAAAAGGCATCCATGGTGGCTGTTTTCCTCCCGGCCATCCAACAGGACCTAGCGAACTTTGTGGCGACATGGAACGTACACAGGGTAAGGAAGATCAACCAAAATGGCCGGGACTTGGCAGGCCACATACCAGATTGCTTGTTCCAGTCATGGGAGCGCGAAGTGGGGTAACACACAACTCATGGCTGCACCTGGTTCATTGTTGTTACCTACGCATTTGTTGAATTTAATCTTTGTCCGTGCATGGATGTTGATTTGATTGCGCAAGTTTGCTTGGCAGCAGCCGGCAAGTTTGCAACGTAATTTTGTTGACATGCAAGATTGCACATGAATGCGCAGGCTAGTGTTGCCACCATCCACAGACGATGATCCATGGAATATGGAGGATTGGGGCCACGATGACCTGGATTTGAATAGAAGACCGTATGCACCAGACCCACCGCAGCCCAATTCTTTGTTGGCACACGAGGTTGAGGCCGTTCGTGATGCGGCTTACATGCTTGGCGCAGCTGGAATGCGCGGGTCATTGCAGCGAATGTACAATCTACACGTGGCACTGACCTATGAGTGCATGCATTATGCTGACGCGGGTGCCCCCGACATGCAGTCTCACTGTGTCATGGTTATGAGCCAGGAAGCATTGCCGGCAGAGAGAACCACAACATGCCGTCTTCTGCAAGCAGCTCTGCAAGGGAGGGATTCTTCCCTCAGCAGGTAATTGTGCTCCATCATGGTTCGGTCCAGCCACCCGACCGTGCAGTTGGTCACATGGATCATATAGAATATTATTAGGTGCAAAAAGATCTGAACTATTCTCATTAGCCATTACCAGCACATCTCATTGCGTCAAAGTATTTTTTTTTTGAAATTCAAGTGTAGAAGTTATCAGGGTTCGCATTTCTGGTTTCTAGTGTTCCCATTTCTAGTGTTAACCAGGAATAATGTTATAGAGTTGAGACAACACCCATTATCAATTGTGTCAAACTGCACTCATCCTGTCACCAAACATTTTCTCCTTCACTCCAGCGTCTTACTCGTTGATTCAGGTTAACAAAACAGCCTAGACATGCTCTCTACATTTATCTAATTTACAATGGACCTGTGGCGAACATTAAGTGGAAGACGCAGGCCAATAAAACACGTATAACAGAGGAAGTATAAAGCCCTTTTTGTTTGCAAAGGTGATTTCAATATACCAGCCACTCTGCAATTAAAGGAAGCTCAGCTATATCAACTCCAGAGTTGAAAAGAGGACACGCAGTAAACATAACATAGGGTGTTGTGGCGAAGCAGAGGCCAATCCGCCCTATTATTGGCCATCCCTTCACAAACTTGATTCCTATTCTGACCTAAGATCATCCCACGAATTGGGAGGAAGATAAGTGAGAGCAATGGAGGAGTGTTAAAAAATGTGTATGTGGAGTTCAATAACAACACTACAAACCTCGAATTTCATATATCACACTGATTTCACATTGATTTAATCACATCAAACTATAGCATTGAATCAATGCCTACCATACATAAGGTTGATATTATGATCTATTTATTTCTATAAGCTACAGCAAACTAGATGATGGCAGAGATACTCGTGAGATATGTTATGGTGTACATGAAGGCTTGCAGAATGTCCTCTGTATTTTTTCTCTTTTTAATATTTCTAGCCACACTTTGTGAATTTTTTTACTGTAGATGATCAGGTATATGTAGGAACACAGACCCTCACTAAACCAAACATATCAAATATGTACTAAAAAATGCAACACATGAGTGGCAAAAAGAGGTGTACAAAGTCATCGCCCGACATAGGTTGGGCTAATCTTTGTATCTTTGTAATAATAGGTGGAGTGTTGCCAAGACGCATTGACTGGACCAGCATCTATTTCTGCAATAAAGAAAAGAGGAGTGAGATGAAACTGAAGCTGCTAAACTGATGAAAAGGCTCAAAAGGATGAAACAGCGATGAAGATTGATTAGATATTGAGAAAGAATGTACCGCAGTCCTAAGGCTTAGATTGATTCAGAAACCATGTAAGGGGTTTCACAAGAACTTGTGATACAAAGCTTTCCATGAAAATTGGCCAAATAATCTCCAATGCTTCATTCATCCATCTCACGGTTTCACCTTCTTCCATCTGCAAGAACCCACAACACTAAAAACCATTACTCAAGAAAATATCTACTGGAAAATTGCAAATCACATTCCGAGCTGTAATGTAGGAACATCTCAATTTGGGTAATGACACAGCTTTGGTGTGATGCAAAGCATCCGATATGCAGAACAATAAAGCAAAATGTATGCTTATGTGAAAAAAAGAAAAAAGAAAAGCAGAGAGTGAATGTAGTACCCTCAGTTTGTTTGCACCCTGCTTCTCCTCATGCCGTATCCAGCGTATTCATTTCTCGTGTTGTCTTTGGTAGATCTGGATAAGATGTGAATGATGTATTGGTCATAATCCCAATAATAGGAGCAAGAAGTGAGGAGGACCTCCCCTTTGTGATGCTGATCCAACATATTGACAAGCAATCAAATAAGGACAATTGAACAGATTCACAACTCAAGAAAACCTAAACTGTCTGAGGAAGATTTGAGATGTCAATGTGGCTTTATTACTGCTGTTGGCCATTGAGATCTTGTTGGAAGAAGCAAACACGATTTGATGTTCGTCTGCGGATCCTTTCCTTCAGGATGGGACTTTGAGCAGATTTCGTTGTGAAGGTGTTTTCCCATGATTGAGGAAAACATTTGAGGGGGACACAAATGTGAGATGGGTTTTTTCTTTAATGGGAACACTAGAACCAAAAATTTCAAGTTTAAGCAATATACAATATTCTAGTCATTGGCGTGGAAGTCAGTGTCCGGGGAGATTTTAGGGCACAAGCGGCCGAGATCGTTTGGTTTTCCTTCGCTTGCTACCAAAATTGATGATGAATGCTCTGTAGATTCCTGTGAATGAATCTGTGGTTCTTCCTGAGGCCTTGAAGATGAGCCGGTTACTTTTCAAGATCAGACCAGTGCATCTGTTCCCAGAGGTTGTGAATAATATTACTACAAACCTCATGAAGTTTGTATGATGTATAATCGACCTGAATATTAAGCTAAATTGTATGAGATTCTAATCCAAGAAGCAGGTTTTCACTACGAACTCCCTCTCACAAGTAAGCAAACTAATGAAACACGAGCCTCGGTGATGCTAGGAATTTGCTCAATGTGGTTGTGGACCTGTTGCAGAAAATGATATGCCCAATAGAAGGAGAAAGATTGTTCCTTTTGAGCATTCATTTGGGAATAATGTACAGGCCCACATTCACATGTTACATGTCACACTTGCGTTGTCACGCGTGTAGAGAGGAGCAGTATGTACTTTTGACAGTTTTTGCAAGTTTTTGAGATTTGACATGCAAACATTTGCTCCCAAAAACTTTGGCCGTCAATTGACAAGCACAATTTAGAATTTGACATGTAGTGGGACTTGTGAACGAAAAAACCACACATCAATTGACACAGTAGGAATTGAAAAGACACGTACTACTACGCAGGTGACATTGAGGTGACATTTTAGGCGAAAATGTAGATGACAATTGACATTATTTTTTGAAGTTGAAAATGTCAGGTGACACCTTGGATGTGAAGTTGAACGTTCAAATGAAATTTGTCAAACATACACACTGGAGTAGGAGTGCTATACTTAAGCAAACAATGTGCACATTGAATGGCACGATTAGTCTTACGAGCATCCTGAATGCCAGACCAATATCGAGCTAGTCCACGTTAAATGTGGCAGTTCTAAACCCACGCTAGGAATGCAAATTGGCGTTCAAACATTGTTATCCACACATCCTTATCCTACCACACAAAGATTGGTCGTTACTAAATGAACACAAAAGTCTCATTACTTGAAGCTACCTATTGTGCGTTAGCTATATAAAACTTGTAGATTATATGCCCACATAAAGAGAGATTTGTTTCAGTCAAAAAGAGTTGTTTGGAGGATCCGATCTGAAAGCATTACAGCACCGTTGGTTCACACATCTAGTCCAAGTTCTCGTCGCGAACACGCAAATATCGGCATGACCAGCGCACCCACTTCTCCTTGTTGCCGGTCGAGTGTACCACGCTGTCCAACATCTTCTCATGTCCTATACCTGCATCATCTGGAAAAAGCAGGGGCGTATCGTGGCGATAAATGCTTTTGAACCCAATGAATTGTTGCCCATCCTTGCAAGCCTCGACCATATGCTTTTGCTGGCTGCGGGAGCGATTGTGCACCCCCGCCTTGGCCTCACCCACAACGACACCTGGGAAACCTGGGTGCAAGACCCAGCACTTCGTGCCCGGCCGGAGGGGATGCTGCACACAACGATGGAGATTTTAAATGATCCAGTATAAGCACCCAAAATTGTCATGAGAGCTAATTCACAAGAGCACGTTGGGAGAAATTAACCAAGAAAAGCCTTTAAATAGTATGCAACTTGAAACAATGCTGCCCTCTCTCCATGGGCCCCAAGCCAGTTAAATAAGGATCCCCCACATGCAATGGTAACAATTACACAATGTAGTGGTAGGGTTAGGCCAAAAACTTACCCCAATTTTCTTTGGATGCAAGATGGGGGGCGTGATTCCAGTGTCCCTTGAAGCTCCGAAGTCTGCAACATCTTCATAACCTGGCGGGTCTTTGTATTTAGTTGCGTGGGGGGCTTGTTTAGGGGAAGCCTCCGCAGTTTCCGTGGCACCTTTAGCCGGGGATTCTAAACCTAGTACCCTCTGTGCAAACGGAGGAAGCCTCATCCGCGGATTGGCATGGACACGGGCCGCAATGGGCGCCACATGCAACCCACTTGCACCACATGCTGCCTTGCCGTGGCCGCTATGGCTAGACCGGTCGTCATCAACCACAATCGGATGCCGCAACCCCCCCCGAGCCCCACCAGTGTCGCGGACTGATACGTTTTGAGGGCTCGTTGGGGATCCCTTATCTGTGAGGGGCTCACCTACATGACTTTCCCCCAAACACCGGTGCCTGCTGGAGGGTGTAGATGCAGCAACATCAGGATGTGTTTCTTTCATCAGCCCACCATATGTGTGATAGGTATGCTCTCCGTCCTCCGATTGGCCTAGACGATGGCCTATGACATCCAGCTCCGCACCAATGTCTGCGATTCCACCCAACACAGTGCCCAATGTCTCCTCAACCCCTGTGACACGTTCCACTATAAGACTAAGTAGCCTATCCACCTGTTTCCGCCATCTGGAATCCCATTGTCCACCACATGTATGACATTGTTGCCTAGTTGTTGACGTCGTTGCGGCTTCGCGTTGCCCAATTGCGGGACTTGGCGATGGCATGCTGGTGCCAATCGCAGGTGCCTGCCATGCAGCGGGGTGGACGTCTTAAGTGGCTAACAGAGACATCAGATGCCAGGAGATAAATGCACATCCATTAGGACTTAGTTCACGTCAACTTTCTCTACCTTTCCTCAACACCTGTCACACAATCTTCAACATCAAGATATATGATCCGATTATGGTATCAAGGCGCATTTACCACTTGATTCAAGCACAAATCAGAGAGCCTAAGCTGCAAAACTCCTGAGCACAAATTTGCATAAAATTGTGCAAGGAGGTAGTGTAAGGTCAGGGTACATGTGCAGTCTAAAGGTTTTGCACATTGTCACAGTTTTGGACACATTGTCACAGGTCCATTGTCACAGTTTTGGACACATTGTCACAGTTTACAGTTAGAATCGAACAAACAGCTTAAAGAACAAGGATTCATCAACAACACAGCCTTACTGCAGTTTCTAGTTAATTCAACAACAAAGCAGAGAACGAGGAATTGAGAGTCCTTCATCTGAATGATAGAAATCTATGCATCTTTCTCTGAAAGACGTTCAAATGAAGCCATCATCTTGAATTATTGACTACTGAGGGGAACAATTCCTTCGACCTGAAGTTGATTCTACTTGAATGTCTCCTTGCATGCCTTGCATATGGCTATTGTCAGTGGATACGCACTCTCCCAAACCACTTGACACACAAACCCACAAAATGCAATGAAGGCTCCTGAGTGGACAAATTGATTTGTCGACACACCCCCAATTTACAACCATGAATTGATTTCTGAAACAGCTCTAGAAAGTAGTAATCAACAACTTACACAAGTTTTTGCTACTTCGAGAGCAATACGTACCTGCCATGCAGCGGGGAGTTAGTTTGTAATCCACAATCAAAAATCAACATCCAACATAGTGGGATACATACTCCAATGGTTGGAATTTAAAGATTACATTGTGAGGTGGCGGCGGGACCGGTTGCTTATGACGGGCCGACTGCCGAATAGACACGTCGTCCTCTTCGGCAATTCCAGTCGCAGCCGTAACAGGATCCATCGAAATGGGCGTGTGTGGATCAACATCCAGGGCAACAAACAACCCGCGTTTGATGTCGTGCTCACCCTGTGCATCCGGTGCACCTCTGGACTTGCCTGTTGACCGAGTTGGCGAGCGTGATCGCGAAGAACTTGGCTCAGTACGAATCATCGGAATGGGCGTGTGTGGATCGACATCCAGATCAACAAGGAAGGTGCGCTTGATGTCGAGCTCAATTGGTGCATCCGCTTTACCTTTGGACTTGCAGCTTCGAATTGGCGAACGTGATCGCGAACGACGTGCGCCCCACTCCGTTGCACGATATGGAGGTTCAAACCTGCCATACGGGTATGGATTTCGCGGGTAGTGCCCACACTGATGCATGCACGGGCAGGGCGCTAAACCACATCCGTAGTGCGGAAAGTGCGCCTCTCCTGGACAATTTCCAGTGGGCACATCCATCTGCATAGGCTGAACAAAGATTAATCAACAACCGACAAGTGATAAGCCAAGAGAAAAACATTGAGGAATTGTAAGTAACCACATGTTGAAGGGAGCTCGCCTCATGCATTCGTGGCCGTTTATGACTCTGATACAGTTCCGATCCATGCGGATTGCGGGAGGTCATGTCTCGGTGCGAATTACCGTCGTTCCTGTGTCCAAGGACATGTCCAAGGATTAGCAATTTCTAAATGGACCACATACAAAAGCAAAGGGGTTCCAATGTTTACAAAATAGACAAGAACTTTACATGCTTACGACTCCGAGCTGAATAAACATGTTACATAACATCGTCAACTAATCTCTGAGTTAGGACTCTGAAGATAATTGAACCCTGACGGATATGTATCAACACTAACTCAACATTATGCGCTGGTCACTTGCATTTTGAGATGAACTGCTGATTTTCCCAAGCACACCGGAGGAAATTGTACAACGGAGAAATTCGTCGGCCACCACTCTCTGCACTTAACCCAACAGACCCCCAGTGTGGATTAGGCTACACGAGTCGATCTGCAAACAGAATAACCTCTGAAACAAGCAGGAATTCATACCAATGACATTGTTGTGTAGCCAGGTTAGGTAGAATTCTGCGCATAGCACGACATTCCAGAATCGTTTAGTCAGAATTTAGGTGGCAAATATGTATATCCCCACTTCTAGAATTCGTAATCGGATATGACCAGTTGGCCTGACATTCTGCCGAATTGCCAGAAAAAATGGCAGACGTGGAGTACGAGCAGAATTCCCATGGGAGGTCATGAAAGAGAAGAAAGTAAAATGAAGCCACAAATTCGGATCGACACCTACTGCAAGTCCAGGACACTCAAGTCTCGTTATGACTCTAAGTCACGGAGCATTGGGGGCCTTCAAGAATCTATCTCGACACCCAAGCATGCATCGTCATTGCCACTTCAGAACAACGCAACCGCACGTCATCGTCCATCCCAAAGCTGATTCTAATCAAGAATTGTTTCAACATGGGGGCCGCGCTCCACTTACGGCCGTCTCAGAAAATGTTGCAGTCAAGAAACCAAGATATCACATTCGGCTGGTGAATGCAGCTCGCAAATAGACAATTGACTTGGGTCTTGATCATAGCTGCAAAACACAAGGTGTGACTTGAGTTCACAAGCTTGCAATGATTTGTTCAATTAGTGTGTCACATTTAATTGCGCAAATGGCAATTATCTGAAGAAAAACAAATTATGGCAGCAGACATACAGTTTTTTCACACACTTCATATATCTAGGCAGGCGATTGAAGATTACATGTACATGTCCTTAGGATGATTCAGTGTATTTTAAAGACACATTGCTTCTCTCGCTGTCATCATCAGTTCAAATTTATGATGGGAGGTGATTGATGACATGGTGACCCTGTTTCAATTTTCTGGAAATTTGGCAACCTTCTCCCAATTGGCAGTTCATGGCGACTTCAGCAACATCTATTTCATGTTAAATATTGTGAACACACTGCCTAAAATGTTGCACCTAGTTCTCATAATCTAAAGGTTTACAAATTGACACTATTTATTTTCCTAGAACATTGATCTTCTTACGCACTGAAAGTCTCACTGCAGCCATAACCTTCCACTCTCCCCTCACAAACCTCCACTCCGGAGTTTTACCCCCCTAACGCCCTACCCTTGCAAATCCCCACATGGCTGCCAGAACTGTAACTACCCATGTAACACCACCACACAACATCATGCTGTACCATCTATCCACCCTACAACAACAACAACAACAACAACATGTCAACATTTCTCATCAACATCACCAGCATTGTCGGAAGCTCATCAGTAACCCCTCTCTCATATCCCTCCCTCCACCACCCCAACGTACCAGTAAAAAGTCACAAAATAGAGAATAAGTTAAATCTTGCGTGCAGCAGCATCACCACCATGATCAGTAGGAGCAGGAAGAACTTTTGTGCAGGCAGCAGCACATGTGCATGAGACGTGAGCAGGCTCAGGCTGGTCCGCCGAGGGCGAGCTGAGATGGTAGCCAACCCGGACGACAGGCCAGAGGGAGATGATCAATGCCGTAACTTAGTCCACATCATGTGTGTATGGATCGATCGGATGAGCTTTTCTGTGTGGAGAGGAATGTCATGTGCATGTTGTGGAAGACAAATTTGAGCGAGCGCGACAGACATGGTAAAGGCCGCTGGGATATGGTAAAGGCCGCTGAGTTCTGCAATAACGGTTGGCAATAGACATTCTTGGAGCACGATTAAACTCTGATAATGAACACCCAGACCAACAAGGAGTTTGAGTAGGCAAAAATGTAGGTGACAATGCGATTTTGAGTCTTTTGCCTCTTCACAAACTTGGTCATTGGATTGGAGTACGACACATGTTTGCATTACTTGCTAGATTATGATGACATGAAGCGAGGTGGTGTGTACCCACCGGCGCATCATGCGATGTGAACACCATCGGAACTTCATCATAATCTAGCAATATGTCGCAAATCGGAGCTTCATCATGCCGTTGGCCATTGCTCGGCTGTCATAATTGGCTCTCCGGCGGCTTTCCATCCTCATCAACCATTGAGTGCATGAGAAATTGAACTCACGTCATGAGAATGTGTGGCTCATGCTACGTGTAATCGAGCTCCCATCATGAGCCCCACATGATTAGGATATAATATGGCACTCAAGAATTGTGATGAATCGCGCATTTGGCCCTTGAGTGGGCAGCTTCCATGAGTGATGTACTCAAATTGTGCGTGGCATAGTTGAACCATTGGCCACACTATGCCACGCACAATTTGAGTACATCACTGTGTGAACCATTGTTTTTTTAGTTCGAAGAAGCGGGGTTTTACACCAATTAGTGCATGTGATACTTTTCCCCCAGAAGTTACACTATTTTGTCAAGCCTCAAAGTTAGTGAGGGCCAAAAAATTACTCAGTGATACTCAATTCATGGAAACATGCTCGTTTACCACTCATTTCAAAAAAATCAATGCATGCTCAAAAGCGCTTGTTGTATGATTAAAAACATTATATGCAAGTTACACATGCCTGTCAATGAAGAGTGTTGTATGAATGTTATTATTAGTAAATAATGCTTCCTAGAACTTTCCGTGGCCCTAAAATTCATTGCGTAAAGAGATTTCGTATCACCTTCATTAATCTCCCTCACATCATTAGTCGTCCCTCACTATTTGAGATAATTAGTGTAGTACTAATAAATAATGTTTTTGATAAGAAAAATCCCAGATTTCGATGCTACAACTTAAACTGGAAGGTGAGCTTTACGTGAAAAATGTCCACTGCTAACATTATAGTCTACCAACTTCAAACCAACTCCAACATTCATTATGCCTCACTCAACAGAAACAGTGTGCATATTTCTTCATGTGATGTAAGTCACCTCCAAGCCCTGTGCAAGAGTAACATCTTTGTGTGAATTTCTGTAATTTAAGCAACTTTGTGATGTACACCATCAGTCAACCCCCATGTTTCATTAATGACGATGTTGTTTTTTTTAGGGCAGTGCAGATGATTTTTGTTACTGGCACAATCAAAGCAAACAGAGACTCACGTGCTTAAGTGCACAAATGCTGACTAGCAAAGCTTATTTGTTTGCTTTGCTATAAAGAAGAAGTGCAATTCAAACACTGGGGTTAATCACATGCATATCTATGATATTATGATAGAAACATACTTAACCTGCATCAAATGTGAAACTGTCAGAGTGATCAAATTGCCATTTCAGTGAGTAAAGTATGAAGGGGACAGTATTGAGCTTTCGCCCTTCTGTTATGGTCTATTCCCGCCCCTCACAAGACAGTCCAGCATTAGAGGAGATGATGGCTCTATTGGTACTAATAAATTTGCAACTCTACGATTGTTGTTGACCTTGACTTCTTATGTTGATGCCCGGAATGGGTTGCAACCGGCATACTGCGCCCTCCATTTGAGATGTGTTTTATGGTTGTGTTATTCTGATTTGAAATCACCTCTTGAAGGTTTTCAAATGCATCGGCAAAATTAGTAGACATATTTGCATATAGATCCACCACTTTCCCGATGTTGACGTTGAGTTCCCGGATTAGCATTACATTCCGGGTGAGACCCTCTGGGACGTTCGCCTTGTGATTTTGATTGATTTCATTGATGAGCAAGCGATTATGGTCAAGGAGGTGCTGCACTTGCCCAGACACACTGTCGAACATTGAGGACACTCGCCTGTCCATCACTGGCACCTTAACCCCCCTCCCTCCATCCATTTCTCTCCTCCGATCCTCCACAGCCTTCAACTCTTTCTCTACTCGTTCTTATTCCTCTATGCTTCTCCTCCAATATCACTTCCTCTAAAGACTTACTCGGCTGGCAGCTGCAAATCTTATGATCCAATTCCACTTGTTGCAGCTGCACCACAGAAGTAACAGGCTATAGTCATTGAGACCCACAAGACTTCAAAGAGGAGGTCCAAGATAGAATAAAACGGAACACGGACTGATCATAAATTCAACATAAAGTCAAAAATAGATTGATATCAAACTAAGTCAAAGACAACAACACAATTTTAAAACACGCTACATACACACACAGAGTCAGAGAGCTGATGCAACACTCAACATAAATATGATATCATATACAAACTGATTCAACAAACCCTTTCAAGCAATAAAACCATGAGAATCTCACACAACTGTTAATAGTATCAACAATATAAGCACACATTTTGAACTTTACCGACTGTAAAACACCAAAACCTAAAAAGCGCTTTCCAAGGATTCTACATTGTGCTCAAGATGATACAACACGGAAATGGAACAAAGTTCATAAAAAGTGAACACATTCTTGAACCAATGGAAAACACGACATGATTGATGGTCTTGCTGTGAATCCGGCCTTCTCTTCCTTAACACCTGCATACCTTAAGTATTGTATTCTTTGTATTGTTGGCCGCACAACTACAGTAGCCTTGATGTCCAACGTTGATGTGTTGATTGCTTGATGCTTCGACTATGCCACTGAACTATGCCACCGGACCATCTTCATTGTGCGTGATGACAGTAGAAAAGTGGCTCCCAACTTCCCCGGGCAGGCTTGGCTGCCCGGGCGGTCTGGCGCTCCGAAAAGGGCTACCGGCTGCCCCGGTCCGAGCCCGTCAAAGGGTACGACACGAACCCTAAGCCACCATTGCGAGGCTGCAGCCGCGAGCGCCTTGGTGCAGCCGCGAGCGCCAGGGTGCAACCGCGCGCGCCAGGGTGCAGCGGCGAGCGCCAGGGCGTAGCCGCGAGCGCGAGGCCGCGGGCGCTAGCGCCTGGGTGCAGCCGCGACCGCGAGGCTGCGGCCGCGACGGTAACAACACCCAACGCATTTCAACCGTGCATATTGTATTCCATACTGGTGCGCTTTGTGCGTTCGTTCAGAAGGCATCCACTATTACCGAGGCTGGCAACCAACAAACAAACTCGAGGATCAGGAGGCCCACTGGCGATCTGAGAGAGAGAGAGAGATGATTCCTGCAGCCAATCGCCCTGCTTGAGTTGATTCGCATGATCTTTGTACTCTTCGGGAGTCTCGCGTTTGTATGCGGGTGCAGGCATGGTAAAGTGGACCAAACTACTGCTATGGTATACTAAAACCATAATGCCTTTGGTCAAAGGCCTAAAAGTAGCAGCAAAGTGTTGTTTAAGTTGGATTTTTCTTGCTTGATGACCTTTATTATTGTGTTAAAAACTCAAAAGCAGAATATCAAGTTGAGATCTTCAGTACTTAGCATCAAAAGTGATGCTGAAAAGCAAATGGTTGAGTTTGGTTTTGGACGTAGATTTCACTTGTTCAATATCACCCATTTGCATACCACTTGCACTGTCTTCTAGAATATGTAGACTTTTCTTGGAATTTTTCTTGTCGTCATAAATTGCTTGGCTTTGTAAATCGGTATGTTTTTAAAATGTCTATGAGCTTTTTCTTCACAAAATGCAAAGTTAGTGTATGAAATCGAATCACGTTCAATTAACACTAGGCAAGGATCGGGAGTTGTCCACTTTGCCGTGCTTGCACCCAAGCGTGGCTTCAGTGACCCAACCTTTTTGTTTTGGAGTATTTTGAATATTTCGGTTGGTTGGCTTTTAGGCAATCGCAGATTGTTGCGTATGTGGTTATGAAATACATGTTTGTTTTGTGTATATATTGACAGAATTACCGTAATATCTTTCACACGTTGGTTATACACAGTGAAAGCAAGATTGAAATGTATGGCAATATTTATAATAAAAAATTAGTAGTAAGAGGTGATAGATAAATTTTTTGAGTCTAAAAAATGGCTATGAGGGCCTAAAGTCAAACCTGAAATTGGTTAAGAACATGGATTTTCTCTCATAGTTGGTTCGGCATGAGGGGCAAACCTCCTAGGTGTATCAACTTTACAGTGACATTTGCTCATGGAGGGATGGAGCACACTCAAAGCTAGAAATCTTGCTCCCAGAGGAGGATGCCTCCGACTCACGAGTGAAGTGAGCATGCTTGCGAGCAAAGGGCCTTGGGGGGGGGGTCACTGGCAAAAATCGTAGAAACAACGTGCGATAAAAAAAATAGGGCCTAATATATTCATTGTAGATAAATTTTGCAAAAATGTACATATAATGTAGGGGGTTTTAAAATAGTGAAACATGTTTACATGTAAAATACCATCACATATAATGGCCTCTTTTATCTAGTCAGTACATGTAAAATAGCGTGGAAACAATTACTAGGGGTAGCGGGTCTAGGGTAGGGTTTGTGCTAGTGGATGAAAAGAGATAATTTTATGTTGAAAAGGCTTGGATGGATGACTTCGCAGGCTGGCTGGCTTGAACGTTACTGAACCAACATATCCAATGTGAAGTTAATGTTCTCTACCTACGTGCCGGGAGGAAAAAATTTAGCGCGTTGTTTGCACTTAAGATAAAAATGAAACATTTAAGCCGTCAATCAAGCATATGGTACGGTTTAGGCTTAAGGTTAGTCTAGGAACGCAAGAATTAGTCTAAACATGATAGCATTAGGCTAATAACACAACAATTAGCGTGCTAATCACGTACTTAAGATAAAAATGAAACATTTAAGTTGTTAATCAAGCATGTGGTATGACTTAAGTTGAAGGGTAGTCTAATAACGCAACAATTAGTCTAAATATGATGAATTTAGGCTAATAATATAACAATTAGGTTGCTAATCATGCATTTAAGATAAAAATGAAACATTTAAGCCATTAATCAAGCATATGGTATGACTTAAGTTGAAGGTTAGTCTAATAACAATATCATCACAAGATCATTTTGCATTCCTATTCACATGCTCTAGACCATAGATGGCTCATTGGAAGCGGACACTCGAGCGCACGCAAATCAAAAGCCAAGCAGATGAGCGCTCCTCTCCAAGTTTCTTTGGCAGTATAAGTAAAATAGGGTATTTTTAAATGATTCCGCCCAAAAATTATAATTACTGATAGGGTGTATTAAAATACAAGAATTTACCTTTATTTTGAAAAATACCATACCTTATAATCTTTTTTGCAAGGTAAATAGCCCCCTGATAAATAGGTCCTGAGCGCACGTGTATGCATTAATATAAGAGGGAGTGACCCCCCCCCCCCCCCGAGCAAAGGGCACATCCAAAGGCCTTGGATCGCATGCATTTTCTTGAGCTTACGAAGTAAAGGTTGAGGACAGTGTTGCGCTTCAACTTACACCCCTTTGACATTAATTGTGATTGACACGGGTTCAAGATTCACATTCAAGGTCGATCGCAGAGGGAGGGTTGACATCACAATTGCCAAGAGGACCAAATTACCACAAGAGCAAATTACCAAGAGAGCTTTGTGGCTCTAGATATATGGCGGTTGGAGCAATGATGGCCCCTGCCATTGTGTGAACCCAAATATTTTAACACATGTTTTTCGTGGTCCCCAAATTTGTTTCAATATTTGGCCCCTTTTAGCCCTTAAAAAACGTTGCTTCAGCTTCTGATGATATTCAAAGAATGAAATGGGGTTTCAATTCTGGCTGCATTAATAAGCATGACGTTAGCCTTTTGATGATGTTCAGAAAACAGAATCTGGTTTCAATTCAAGCCAAATTTGTGTGGGTGTAGTTTTAGAGTGCTAGAGAACTGAACCTGTATGTATGTTGTTTGGGAACCCTTAATCCTAAATCCCAAACCTTAAACCCTAGACCCTAAACCCCTTTGAATAGAAAATTGAAATATCATACATACAAGAATCGGGTTGATTGTTTAAAGTGGTGGGCTCTGGGGTCAGAAAATCGACATGTTTTGAATTGATCCTTGAATTGAATTAAACATACTTACAGACAGACTTTGAAATTTTTGTTTAGAAACCCTTAAACCACAATATACATACAGACTTCAGCCTCTGGTGATATTCTGAGAAGGAAAAGGGGTTCAATTCTGGCTGCATTTACAAGCACGACTTAAGTCTTTAGGTGATTTTCAAAGAATTGAAAGGGGTTTCAATTCAGGCCAGTATTGTGCGACTGTAGGTTCGAACCTGTAAGTGTGATGTTTAGGAACCCTAAACCCTAAACCCTAAAACCCATTTGAATTGAAATTTGAAACAACATACAGAATACAGGATTGAGTCGATATTTTTGAATGGTGGGCCCTGGAGTCAGAATATCGACATGTTTTGAATTGGAACAACTGTACATACAGACAGACTTTGGACTTGTTTAGAACCCCTAAATCCACAACTTAGATACAAATTTTGCAATCGTGTGGGTGTGGGTAAAAGTCTGTATGTCTATTGTGGGGTCAGAATGTCGAGTTGTTTTGAATTTGAAACCGCATACATGCATATAGACCTCAGTGACATTGTGCGGGTGTGAGTAAATGTCTGTTATACCTATAGTAGCTGTTGCAGGGTTTGAATTTCGAATTGTTTTGTTTTTTAATGTTCATTTGGCTCCAGATCTCGGTTGGAACCGAAGACAACAAGTGGTTTGTCAAGTGCGTCAATACAGCAGAAGATGACCACCCTGGCGACACAAACCTGATATATTACCATGTCTCCATAGGGCACGTAGTCGTTGTTTATTCCATTGCGAAAGCCTTGGGCTTGATTCTATCCGGACGTTAAAGTCAGATTTCTTGTGTCAATGAGGTGAAGCCCTCTTACAGAGTAGGGAACCCATCATCATGGTTGTTTTTCCTAACCAACACAACAGTTAGAGTTTCTGATTTGATATTTCCAGGCGCCAAGGTCATGAGCCTCATAGGCGGAGGCGGGTTTTTTCTGTTACAAATATGTACGACGTTTCACGGATATGGCGTCTGCATGATGAACAGAGCCAGAAAAGCGTACAGAACTAGAGTTTGGAAATACATAGATGGGAAATTTGCCTCCAGTGGTCTGAAGGCAGAGGAGAGTCAATCTGTCCGCAAGAAGACCTTAAACCCTAAAAAACCAGAGCATTCGGCTTTCCAGATCCGAGCTTTATGTGTGACACAAAGATTGTCATCCACCCTTCTTTCTCAAAGATTTTGTGCTTCTGTTGCAACCGGCCGGTGAGAAATGTTCACCGATTACAAGGAGATTTTCAGATTTAACCACAAACAAATTTGAAGCAAAATAACTAAGTCAAGTTTGCATTCCCATCCACCCTTCCAAAATTTCTCAATCGGACCAATATGTCAATGTGGAGCTTTTAGACATGGGTTAATGTTGAGCCAATGTTAATACAAACCCTCCGCGTGATCACAGATTCACAAATTACTGCCAGAAAAATCATTCGAAGGAGGCACTTAGTACTAGATATTTTTTACCACAATTTATGCTCTGCAAGACCGTCTACAGCAGGACAGGAATGGGAAAACAAGATCAGCCACACAACATTGGCACCTCAAGGGTACAGGATGAGACAATTTTCATGTGTCCCAGAGTGAGGGTTATGGTTTACAGTCATGGAAAGATTTATTTATTTTTTTTAAATTTTGCGTTGATCGATCATGGAGAGGCTGGAAAGAGCATACTACCATCGTAAATTCTTCCATCCCTGCACACATCATCCATGAAGTCACAACAAACTCAGGAATTTGTACCAGACCATACATCTGGCCATGAGCAGCTGTGCAGGCAGCACATGGACTTCTTTCCTCCAAGGTAGATGGGTCTTGAATGGTTGCGTTTTCCAACTAACCCACTTTTCCTAGGATACAGAAAACATGTGATGAGTTCAAGATGGTTAGCAAATCCAAAGTTGAGGCCATAGCCACTTTCCTCATAATTTTTGGAGCTCGTATGAAGATCTTATTCGTTATCAAAGTGAAGATTCTCATGCTCATTAAATGGCTGTACAGGTCCCCACCCCCAAAATCATGCTGCCTAGCGAGCCTAGAAAGGCTATCAAATTCTGAACACGCACTCCGATCTCTTTTAAAAACAGCTTTCTTTTTTGGTAATTTGTTCTCGGAGCCACACCAAACCACATTCCACTCAACGATAGGTGCGCTAATAAGAAAAAGTAATCGAATAAGGGTGTTTCTACCTTCCTGCTGGGACATCCTGATTCATCGGCATTGTGAATTTTTGCATCCATGACATGAATGGAAAACAAGGTCAGCCACATTATCGTCATGTATCACAGACCTAGGGATGAATAACAGTCTGATTCGATCATGGAGTTGGCCAGAGATCATACTCTCTTCGTTTTAATTCTAGCTTCCCTCCTCCACACAATCAGGAACTTGTACCTGACCATGCATTCGGCCATTTCTTTGTGCAGGCAACACATGAATTCTTCCTCCAATATTGCAATGGAGACCAGGGGCGGCTACACCTGTATGATTTAATAAACATGGATTGTCGGCAAAATAAGGCTCTGACAATTCATGATAAGTTCTTAGTAAAAGCATGAAAGTGTTATAATACTCAGAGTATCAAGTGTTACAATAAGGTATGATATTAAGGCATGAAAAATTATAGAAATGCGCATCTTATTTAGTAATTTTTTTTCTGAGAACTCTTATTTATATTTCTAAGACCATGCATGATGTATCTCCTTATTCTTTTCTTATCATCCGTTGCCCGCGGGAAATATGGAGATCAACTACATCATTTCTCAAGTTCTTTGCAACAAGACCAAATTCCTTGAGAGAACAAGAAGATTTGTGACAGAGAACTAAGCATGATGAACGAAAACAAATTTCTTTTTTTATGATACACATGTTGCCGCCCCCGGAATGGCGACACCTTGTTTAGATGGAGGAACACGGAAGCTCGGCCATAGTCATCCCAAACCATCATCATCCTAGGACGCACACTGTGCAAAAGACATGATCACGAAACTCTCATGAACGCATGCAGGCAGATTCAATATAAATCAATCTCATTCTCATCCTCATTACCACAACATTCAGATTTTTGAGAAGCCGCCAATCTTTCCCATTGCAATCAATCCCATCTATACATATAAAAACCCCACATATTCCACATATCAGCGAACCAGCAGGTGCCTCAACTTGCCGGCGCCCACAGCCCACCATGGCCAGTACCTCTTCTACCAAGCTCACCGCAGCAGCGTGGATGGTCGTTTTGTTCATGGTTTTGACCACGGCGAAGGCTCAGGTGGAGAGCTGCCCGGGCACATTGGAAGACGATTTGAAGAACACGTGCGCGGACGCGGCAACGAATGCGTCGGTGACGCCATCAGCCGCGTGCTGCGGCGTGGTGGGATCGGCGAGCACGTCGTGCTTGTGCAATGCGCTCATTCAATGGGGCACCGACAAGGTGGACATGAAGGCCACCCTCGCGATCCCCAAGACGTGTGCCGTCCCCGTCAAGGCTGGCAGCACCTGCGCCGGTAAGTTGCAAACAAGCAGCAGTGTCCGGGGGAGATTTTTGGGCATAGATCGATCGACATCCTAGTGTTTCCAAGTCCATCCGGTTACATGTTGTGATCTTGCGGGTGTTCTTTAGTAAATTGAGGTATATTCTATATATTCCTCTAAAACGGTGGGTAATTTTCCAGAAGTCTTGAACTTCAACCAGTGCTCGGGGAGATTTTTGGGCATAATCGGTTGAGATCCTAGTGTTTGCAAGTCCAACCGGTTACATGTTGACATCCTTCGGTTTTCCTTTATTAAATTGGGGTATATTCTATAAATTCCTCTAAAATGATCGGTAAATTTCCTGCAGTCTTGAACTTCAACCAGTTATTTCTCAAACTCAACTGGTTCATCTGTAACTGACTGCCGGTTCTCCCTGATCATAGACTTCAACCGGTTATTTCTCAAACTCAAACTGGTTCATCTGTAACTAGCTGTCGGATCTCCCCGTTCATTGAGTCATATGGTGTAGTGCATCTTTACATGCGAGTCTACTGATTAGAATTTAGGTGAGCGGGAGGAGGGTGTTGAATGGTAACTAATTTTGAGCTCTGCACCCACTTTCTCGTGGGTTACGAATCAACACACGATTAGTGTGAGAGGATGGGCCAATTCCGAATCAAATTGGGTCTGTAGGCGTTTCCCTTATGATTGTTTCGGAGCTCAAATGAATCACAACTTAGTCACTGTTAATGAGGAGATTCTTGATGGCATTCAAGGTCCTCCGACCCCCAATTATGTTGATTGTTGAGGATAAATTAGTTAACATGTTTTGAGCATGTGGTCCAATCTCTTTCCCTAGGAATTCACTCTTCATACCACGTACAAATTGACGTGAGTGTGAAAAGGGGCATTTGTGGAGGCAACATTGTATATAGTACACATAAGGAGGAGGCATTGTTGTTCTCTGGTGTGTACAAATAAAAAGGCTATTAAGAATGTTGAAGTAGAGGTAGAGGAACAAATAAATGAGGTCCTAAAGTTTAGAGAACACAAATTTGATCATAAATGTATGTTGTAGGGTCATTTACTTTTATGAGGTACATCTTTTGGATAAAAAGACTTTGAACACCCATTCTCGATGAAAAGTGAAAGTGGTTTGTATGCAAAATAAGATTTTTTTTTCATGATTCATGTTTTGTGTAGGTAGTTGGAGGCATTTATCACATTAGATAGAAAACCTTAGAAAAAAATACATGAATCTATATCCCAACAGACCATTGCTATGTAGGTTTACCTTTGTTTTTTCTCTATAAATTTCTCATTTATAGGCAGGTTTCATTTCACAATCACCCATGCACGTCATTCAAAATTCCAATGAAAAGTGGACACCCCCCTCCCCCCCAAGATCTCTTCGAATCACATGTCTTCTTGACGTCCGATCTTACATCCACACCTAAACCACACACCACTCAAATAAAATTCTCCGATTTACTTTAAAAAAATTTATAAAAAAACCATGAAACACCGCTTACCTTACATGCCACCAATATTGGACCGGTATAAGCTATAGAATACATAACCCAATCGTGAATATAAGTGTCTACCTACTAACTGAAGTCCAACCAGTACAATGTCCGGGGAGATTTTTGAGCATAATCTGCGGAGATCCTAGTGTTTCCAAGTCCAACCGGTTACATGTTTGACATCTTTCGATTCTACTTTATTAATTTGAGTCTACTCTCTAAACTCCTCTTAAACGATCGGCAACTTCTCTCGAAGTCCTTGACCTTCAATCGGTTACTTCTCAAACTCAACCTGTTCATCTGCAACTAGGAGCCGGTTCTCCCCGTTCATTAAACTACACTCTAAACTCTCCGCATTAATATTTTGTGTGCACAGGTCAGACAATCCCCGCGTACCCTGTCGTGGGCACTCCCTCTCCAAATCCCACTCCCACCTCCAGCTATGAAGACCATCCCACGGCCTCCTCCGGAAGGTGAAGGATTCTACGCGAGATCCAAAAAGAGAGAGAGAAGAAACGCTGACCTCAATGGGATCCCGAGATCCAGACTCCTAGGTTAAGAGGACTTTTACCTCTAATATTGGGCATCGGTTCCCATGTTAAGCTTTAAAGAATATATGAACATATCTATATTGACATGTAGATATAGATAGATAGATGTTCTTTTACTTTGTGGGCCACCTAGTGCCGGGGATGTGACGTTAGCTAGCTCCCGTATAAAATATGAGGTCGGTGGTGGTTTATACTCTTGAGAACATGCCAAGGTAAAGGCTCGACCAAAAGTCTTGTGACTACTAAATAAAAGCCCTCTCACCGTGGCCGGTGTATTGATTGAAGTTTTTTTTTTTTTAATTTTTAATTTTTAAATGTCTGGTGGTGTTGGTTGCACAGTCGATAATGCTCTTCTTCGTACTTTGCTTGCTCGATTTATGTAAGGTAGAAATACCATAACCCGTTAAAATAAGGTGATTTGCATTGAAGATCTGGTCTGACAATCATGAGATAATTTTCCAAGATAGACGAGAAGGATTCATGAAGAATGCAAGTTGTTTCGTATTTTTCTGCCTTGTACAAAAAAATTCCACAATTTTTCAAAGTGGAAAGTTTGTCAAACCCACTTCCCGTTCACTAGGTACTTCACATTTTGATACAGAATATCACCTAAACTGGTTAATCATGAGTACATTAGATCTTGCCTCCCATTGGCTACACTGCATTGAAGTTGCCGCCGAGCCATGCTCCATTTAAGACATGGCACTTCACCATTATGAGGCGGTCTAGTGCACCGCTAGTGGGTGGTTAACGGGTTATGGTATTTCTACCTTAGTCTCACATATCACGGGGTGGTGTTCTCTTGGACTAGCACACTACACCATTTATGGTGTTTAGTGTCGCATACACTATTTGCGAAGGGCCTTAAAACTAGATGCCTAGAGGTCTCAAAGTGCCACGTCAGTTATTTGCAAATATGATACTATTTGTTGACATATATAAGTTTTTGAAAGTGAAAAGCTATCTACATGATGAAATTTAGCGTAGCACATTGAGGTACTCAAGATGAATCATAGTTTTGTGTTTTGGATTGAATCTTATGTTTGGCATTGGTGCATAGTCAATACTCTTATTGGTGTCTTAGATTGACATAGTAATACGGGAATTGCGGTTCCTTACCACCACACTAAATATGATATTTGGTGTCACTTACTATTTGGAATTACGCAACACTATAACTGTTTATTGTACATCTTAGTTTTTACCAACAAAGGTCGAATTGGTTGTTTGGACATTATGGAACATCAAAATCTTTATTTGTAAAAAAAACATCAATAATAATAAGATATAGAAATGTGTAACTCCAAATAGTAAGTGACACTAAATATCATATTTAGTGTAGTTCTCTCACATTAAATGGTTTTATGATCTATTATAATCGTAGTTTTCCAATCCAAATCCATAGTTTTCAAATCCGTCTAGTGGAAGAGAATTGGTGGTAAGGAACCATGATTCCCGTAGTGTACTCTAGGCACGGGGAGGTCACTCGCGAAAATCGTAGAAACAACGTGCGATAAAAAATAGGGTCTAATATATTCTTTGTAGGTAAATTTTGCAAAAAACGTACATATAATATAGGGGGTTTTAAAATAGTGAAATATGTTTACATGTAAAAAATACCATCACATATAATGGCCTCGTTTATCTAGTCAGTACATGTAAAATAGAGTGGAAACAATTACTAGGGGTAGCGGGTCTAGGGTAGGGTTTGTGCTAGTGGATGAAAAGAGGTAATTTTCTGTTGAAAATGCTTGGATGGATGACTTTGCAGGCAGGCTTGCTTGAACGTTACTAAACCAACGGTTCCAATGTGGAGTTAATGGTCTCTATTCACGTGCCGGGAAGGAAAAAAAATGCAGTATAAGTAAAATAGGGTATTTTTAAATGATTCCCCCAAAAAATTATAATTATTGATAGGGTGTATTAAAATACAAGCATTTACCTTTATTTTGAAAAATACCATACCTTATAATCTTTTCTGCAAGGTAAATAGCCCCCCGATAAATACGTCCTAAGCGCACGTGTATGCATTAATCAAAGAGGGAGTGACCTCCCCGTGACTCTAGGATGTATTGGGAATGATGTTTTTTGGACTAGCACCAACATAAACCATGAAGTTGGTAGAGTTATAATGATGATAAAAGGACAAGACAAAGACTAAGGGCCAGTTTACACACGTGATTAGTGACCCCAGGGGATGGCTCTTCATACCGCATATGAATCAATGTGAGTGTAAGAAGGGGTATTATTTTAGGCATTAGCATACATGATATACATAAGGGAGAGGTATTGTTTTTCTTTCAAAGGAAAAGGTAGATGTACAAAAGGGGACCCTAAGGGTTAGAGAAAATATTGACAATAGATGTTTTAGTTTAATCCAATTCACGTTATCCATTGTTGCTATATGGTAATAGTTATCACTAACTACCATGTCCATATCTGCTAGGGTTTGCATTTTGGTTCTATGTTTTTACAAATTTAGTTTTGCTCTCCGGATTGTGGCTAAGTTCTTGTGCTCTTGTCTTTATTAGCACTTTCTAAAATCTCATATTGGTTGAGAAATGAGTGGTGGTCCCACTTCGTTTTACACAAGGTCATTTTAAAACAAGAATGACCATGGGTGAGGATGTCAAAAAAATGGATGAGAAAATGACATGAAAGTGACATGGGATCCTACATGTTTAGGAATAGATAATGTTTGATGGTTACCCATATTTTTGCGGCAACAGAATCCAAATAGGTTGTCTCAACGAAAAATAAGGGTGACCATGTCTTAGAACATTTTATTTTAGCAAACTATATATAGGATGTATACATATACTAAATTAGATTTCTAATATAAAAAATTTGCGTTAAAACATTGTGTCCTAGTCTAAGCATGTTGTCCAATATGATCCATGACCGAGGCTTTCCAATTGTGATGTGGATTTATGTTGGTAATAGTCTTTGGACCGCCGATCATGACCACGATAAATCATAAGTCATACTTTCTTGCTGTGTAACATGGGCCATTATTGGTACGTGTTGACTAGAACTAAGATAACGGTAGTCTAGAATGAGTCTAAAGTAAAAGCATAGAGTTCATTATATTTGCCAATAATGAACATGCTTTTATTTTAGTTAAACTTAAGACAACCGGGCATGGTGGGGAGGTATATAAAGGACTCTTGCGCAAGAGTAAGGGGGTCTTTTATCTTATCTCATGGTTGGGTGGTTTATGCCAAAGAAATTTTCAACAAAGAATTAAAGTTTTGTTACATTTGGTATCACAACGGGTTTTTATTTTCAAAAGGAAGATGGCATCTCTTGAGACGAATGTTTTAGTAACCCTAGAGATGAAGAATACGTTAGAGAATAATATTACTATTCAAAACCTTATATTGGAGATGGAAGAATTGAAAAAGGCCAAGGAGCGCAATGAGGTGAAGTTGGTGATTTTGGAAGCCAATATAGTGAAGGGGCCAATGAAGTGTAAGCCTACCCGTGTCAAGCTTGGTAAATTATCTCAACACTCGTCGATTGAGAGTTATGCCAATGAGTTTCAAAACTTATGTGCAGAAATTGTTACTTTACCCATGAGTGTTGGTGATAAGATCCAATGTTTTATTGATGGATTAAACCCAGAAATAAGACTAAAGGTAGTGGTGGACCCATTGAATGATGCCCAACCTTGGGAGGATTTTCATAGGCTAGTTACCTATGTTGTTTCTGTAGATTCTAATCTCCAACAAATTAAGTTTGGGTTAGGGATTGCATCTACACTCTAAACTCCGTAGTATCACACCTGTGGCAACCAAAGTGCACGGGATATTACGAAGTTATGTAGTGTTAACATGGATGCGTGATATTAGTGAATTAGTGTAGCATGTGACACTATGGAATAACACAAAGTGCAACATATTAAATGGTGTGGTGTGGTCCACTCCGCTTCGCCTTCCCGGGCGATGTGGGGGATGCATCACGGGGGGGTCACTCCATTGTCAAGTTGAACACCACATGCGGCCAAAAAAATCTACTTTTGGTAAGTTGCATCACCAAAATGGGTCAAAATTTTATCAATTTTTTTTCATGGGTAGATATACACGGTATCTATTACATAGTAAAAATTGGCAACCAAATTTGATGATCTGTTGTTTTAATAAAACATACCGTTTCTAACTAGAATGACGCAGAATTGAACTAAAATAATTACTACAAAAAATGAAGATGACTAAAAAATTCAAAAAAATATAAAAAAGATATTATCAATGGTTATGTATATGTAGAAAAAATATCATAATTTTTAAATTTATCTATTCCATGTAATATAGGGGTAGCAAACTTTGGCCGCACGTGGTGTTCAACTTGACATGGAGTGAACCCCCCGTGGGATGCATGCACCAACATTCAACAAGTGGAATAAGAAGAAGACAAAGAATGAGAATAAAAAGGTGACACTCCACATATTGACACATGGCGCGCAATGCAAGGGTGTGGGTTGACTTCTTGGTGGTTTGCATTAATGACAAAAATCGTGATATAAGGGAGAGAAAGGTGACAATAAGGAGTGAGATTTGAACTACGCACATCCGTTCCCTAGGGTTTCGGGATATTAGAGAGTGAGTGACATTATGGAGGTTGATATTACGGAGTTTAGGGTGTACTAAGAACGGTAGAAAAAAAAACAAAAAAAACTCCTTCTATTGGAGTATGTGGTCCAATCAAGAATCAAAAAAAATCTACCATGAAGTTTACTAATGGTAGGGAGATTGACTACAAAAGAGTTGTAGCCTTAAAGAAAGAAGGCAAATGCTATTTTTGTAAAGAAAAGGGCCATAGGGCTAATACTTGCCCTAAGAAGTCTAATTCCATTATTGACAAAGTGGAAAAGGATTTTTAGATCCTCAACAAAAAGATTGTGGGCAACCTGTTGAGGTAGAAAGGAGATCAAGATTAGAAATTTTGGATTATCTTGTTCAAATCTTAGAGTCTAAGATAGGCAATTCATCTAACCAATTTTCTTATCTCCGAAGCCCACTACATATATTTTTTAGTGAAGATTCCAAGGTTTTTGGTCATTCTTTACTTATAGATTCATATTCCGAAAACCTAGCCAAATATGTAAGTGCTTATGTAAAAGGTAAAAGCAAAAAACCCTTTGAGACAGTGCTTGCATTTTAGTGGAAAAGAAAAAGGGTCAAAGCCACAATAAATTATTGTCAAGATTTCAATTATTACATGAGTGTATACACACTTATGTAGATGCTTTTACATTGACAAAGAAAGTCGTATGGCAAGTGTATTATGATCCACCTCAACCTAGACCTTGAATTCTATTTCGACCAATGGTCTAACTATGCAATTTTCAGGGAAAGTCTTTGGAATAGATGGGCATATTTTAGTAGACACCGCTGCTAGTCATTGTTATTTGAGTTCATCATATGTCAAACGCATTGGTTTGCATGTGAAATAAAATAATGGTAAAGTGGTATTGGGAAATGGTTTGGAAGTTGAAATGGAAGGGACCGTCAATGTGCATGTGAAAATCCAACAATACCAATCTCAAGTCTCTTGTTTGGTTATCAAGTTAAGTGATGGCTTTGACTTGATTTTGGGAGGTAATTGGTTGAATAAGCATAGAGCCCACATTGATTATGATTCTAAAGCTTGTATATTGCATAAGGGCAATAAGAAAATTACAAGTCAAAGTGTGGTAACAAGCAAGAAGATGTCCATGCCTCAAGGCAACATGTTATCAGCTTTGCAATTCAAGAGAGCAGTAAAGAAAGGTTGTACACCTTTACTCATTCATTTGAAAAATGCACACAATAAAGAATCATCTTCAAGGTTGGAAAATAACCTTGTAGGGTCTTTGGTGAAGGAATATGAAGATATATTTCAACCCATACATGCAGGGCTTCCACCAAAGAGAGAGATGGCCCATACTATACCATTAGAAAAAGGTCATAAACCACCTTTTAGACCTATTGATAGACTCAATCCTTTGGAGATTGAAGAAGCCAAAAGGCAATTACATAATATATCCACATAGGGTGGATGGAACTAAGCTCTTCACCTTATGGATCACCAATCTTATTTGTTAAGAAGAAAGATGGTGGACTAAGAATGGCGATAGATTATAGAGCTTTGAATAAACTAGTAACCATAAAGAATCGATATCCATTGCCAAGAATTGATGATCTATTTGATCAATTGGCTGGATCTCGTGTGTTTAGTTCATTAGATCTAGCTCAAGATTATCATCAAATTCGAATTTCAGAAGAAGATGTACCTAAAACTGCATTTAGAGTACTTTTTGGCCTTTATCAATTCAAAGTTTTGAGTTTTGGATTGACCAATGCACCTGCAACTTTTCAAGGGGTGATGAATATAAATTTTCAACAACACTTGAGAAAGTTTGTTTTGGTATATCTTGATGATATTTTGGTGTTTTCAAAGACACAAGAAAAACACCTTGAACATTTACGCAAAGTATTCAATATACTACGTGAGAACAAATTATATGCTAAGTTGAGTAAGTGTCACTTTGCAAATAGTGAGTTAGAATGCCTTGGCCAATGTGGTGGGTAAGGATAGGATTAAGGTCGACCCTCAAAACATGGATACGGTGACTAGATAGGCAAGGCCCAACGATGTAAGTCAATTGCATTCATTCTTGGGTCTTAGTAATTATTTCCGTCGATTTATTCAAGGTTATTCAACCTTAGTCGCTCCTTTGACTCATTTGACAAGAAAAGATGTGAAGTACATTTGGATTGATCAATGTCAAGAGTCTTTTGAAGGAGTTAAGTATGCGTTAATTCACGCGTCCGTTTTGAATTTACCAATATTTGGTGAAAGATTTGAAGTTATATGTGATGCTTCCTTGTTGGGTATAGGGGCAGTTCTTTTACAAAAAAGTAGGCCAATTGCGTTTGAAAGCTGCAAGCTTACACCTACCGAAAAAAATTATACCACATGTGAACAAGAATTAATAGCCGTTGTGTGTGCCTTACAAACATGGTGTTGTTATTTAGAAGGTTCAGAATGTGTAGTGATTACATATCACAATCCATTAACCTATCTAAAGTCACAACATAATTTGTCAAGGCATCATGCTCGGTGGTTAGTATTTGGAGCAAACTTTTCCTTATCGATGGGAGTATCGTCTTGGGAGAAGCAATGTCACCGATCCATTCAGCATGAACTCATTAGATGAAAAGCGGGTAAAGTTAGCCTTACTGACAATAAGCGTTTCAAGTTGTAGCTTCCAACCAGTGGTGGCCGACACTGGGAGGAGTGCTCCCATGGAGATGACCAACACTAGAAAAAGTCCCCCTAGGTTCGACAATTAATTCTTTAATAAAATCATTGCAGGTTATGCTTTAGACCCATGGTTTAAGGACCCGGTTAATTTGGCAAAATTGATCTTCAAAGATGTCAATTGGTGGTGCCAAGATGCAATTGTGGTACATGCTATGGGTTCCCTTTATAAAGATATGCTCTTTGAATGTCATGATATTTTTTATAGTGGACAGATGGGTATTACGAAGACATTGAAACAAGTTGAGACCAATTTTTGATGGCCAAAATTGAGGGATGATGTCAAGACTTACATGAATACATGTGATGTATGTCAACGTAGTAAAACCTCTACTACAAGGATGGCAAGATTATTGCAACCTTTAGAAATTCTTGAAAGGAAGTGGGAATGTGTTAGCCTTGATTTTATCATTGGACTAACTTCCACAAAACAAGGGCATAAAACACCATTTTAATTAAAATGAGACAATTTGGCCATTTTGAGACAAAAAATTAAGGTGAAATTTCGAGGCACCTTAAAGGAAATTTAAGGTGAAATCCAAGGGGAACTTTGTTCCCATAAGCCAAGTTCCAATGGGGTACATAGTGGGTACATGATAAAGTACCAAAAGTTCCCTACAAGTGTTCCTCCACCACGTTCACATCCTCCGCAATTATTCACCTTAATGTACGCTATTAAGGTGATTGGCAAAATGAGACTTTGAAAAGTCTCATTTTAATTAAAATGGTGTTATAATGCAATATTGGTGTGTGTATATAAATTGAGTAAGATGGCTCGTTTTATAGCCACAGTGACCACAGTTATTGCAGAAGAAACATCAAGATTATTCATAGACTTTGTGTATAAACATCATGGTCTTCCTAAAAAGCTAGGTAGTGATCGAGATACTCGATTTTGGGTTGCACTATGTAATGTTTTGGGCACAAAATAAGCTATGTCTATAGCTTTTCATCCTCAAACAGATGGGAAGACAAAGAGAGTTAATAGGATTCTAGAAGATATGCTAAGGCATTATGTTAGTCCAACTCAAGATGACTGGGACCTTTATTTATCCTTGGTTGAGTTTGCATACGATAATACTTGGCAAGAATCAATTCAAACCACTCCTTTAATGTTGAATCATGGTCAGCATCCCTTGATACCTTTGAATATTGGGATCAGCAAGTGTTATGTCCCTGCTGCAAAGGACTTAGTGCAATCGATGTCTAGTATTATGCAAGAGGCTAAGAAGCATTTGCTAGTAGCACAAAATAGACATAAGTCCTATGTTGATACAAAGAGACATGAAATCTCTTTTGATGTTGGAACTCAAGTGTTGTTGAGTACATCTAACATTAAGTTAAAGATGCCAGGAGCAAGGAAGTTGCTACCTAGATGGATTGGTCCTTTTAAGGTATTAAAAAGGGTGGGCAAAATGGCTTACAGATTAGAATTGCCAGAGATATTGAAAATACATGATGTATTTCATATCTCACTTCTAAAGTCATATAAGACTCCTGGCAAAGTACAACCTCCGCCACCACCAATTCTAGAAGATGATGAATTGTCGTTTGATGTTGAACGCGTTCTTACACATGAGGTAAGAGGTAGTCGTATGAGGCCTCAGAATTTTTACCTCATTAAGTGGCTTGGATATGGACTTGAACATAATTCTTGAAAGTCAGAAAAGAATTTGAGTTTAGAAGTGCTCCAAGAATATTGAGACACCGTGGCACATTCATTAGACAAAACAAAGTAGTCATGTGTGTAAAATGGCCCTAAAAAAATCCTGCAACTACTAAATAAATAAAGGCCTCTCGGGTGAAGAAATGTGTTGATTTAGATTTATGTCTGGCACTGGTGGCACAGTCAAGACTCTTCTTGTTGCTCATGTGACAGATGTATCCCTGATTGTTGAGGGTAAGGACTGCTTAATTCTACTTATCGTAGATTGACAGTCCCTCAGTCACACCTGCATGTTTATTGGGGTACTTCAACAAGTCTCATGCAAAAGAGTGCAAATTGTGAAACCAAATCAGTATTAAAAAGACACTACGATGACGATTTTGATCAAACTCTGGTAGTAAATATTTCTCAACTTTGAAATCAGCGGTGGCTTGTGAGTTGCTGAGTTGAAGGTTGCAAAGAGACATGTTCCTTTGGTCAGTTATTCATAAAGCGGTGGAAGTGAATGAGTGATGCAGTCGGATCTCAGCGGAGATTGATTAGAGTTGCTTTCATTGTGACTCGCAATCTGTGGAGTCGGTGGAGCACATATATTCTTTTCGTTGCCCACTGGTTCAACAAGTGTGGCGCTACGCAGCTAATATCATGTGGCAACTCTTTGTCAAAAAAGGGTAACCTTGGTCCTTGGAAACATTTTTCAATGATGCAATGCCTCTTTGATCAGCCTCTTTGTAAGCTGCTAAAATCCTTTAGCCATATTTGGTTTTTCTTGAAAAGTAGTCTCCTCTAGATTATCTGGTGGGGGAGAAAAGATCTTGTTTTTAACACTTTGCATCGGCAAGTGGAGAAAACGCACCCAATGGTGTGGGACTCTTTGCTTGACTATGGTAGACTTGAATGGCAACAGACTCTTCAAGATTTGAAGAAAGCTCCAGACATTGCCTATCCAGATGTGCTAAAAAAACTGACTCGGTTTGGTGTGTCAAAGGTCTTATTGTGACTCATAGTGATTTAGTGGTTACTTGGAAGGTTAGGCCCCGATGAGCATTATTTCTTGATTCCCCTTGGGTTGCACCGGTTCCTCTTGGTGGTTGTACTTTTCCCTTGCAATTGAATTTATTTCAATTTGTAGCAAAACAAAACAAAAACAAAACAAACAAAAAAACAAACAAAAAACAAAAAACAAACAAAACAAAACAAAATAAAGAGTGAGACCCTCATTTGACTGCACTTCATGTGGATGCTTCTACACAATAGGTGATAATAAATCAAGGGTTGAGATTTGAAGTGTCATGGTCTCCTGATTTAGTGTTAGACCAAACTCTTTGAGGTGGGCTTAATACACAATGTTGTAGACCATAAAACATTATCCATTTGCATGCCATGTAGGACTCCTTGTAGGTTTTTCATCCATTCAAGGTTCCTTGGTCCCTCAGGCCCTCAAGGTCGAGTGTAAAGTGAAGTGGGTGGTATCAGCATTTTTGACCAACGAGATATTTTAAAATTCAGTGGTCATGGGCCCTCAAGCTCTAGTGTAAAGTGTCCTTCCTATGAAAATCTAGACTGTATTCCAGAGTAGCAAAATAGTTATACAGGTTCCTCAAAAATGTCTTCTGGAGAAAATTGCCAGACCTGTATAAGTGCTTGGCATGTTGTTTACACTGAGAAATTTCCTACACCTCTTCATCAATTTGTGATCTCTGCAGAGTATCACCTTCTATCTATAACTACACTATGTCACAGAAAGTCTATTACACCTCACTTTGAGTTACTCATATAGCTATTTGGCTTGCCAGCAGATCCCAATCAGGGCATCTTACCGAGCCTGTAAAAAGCTATTTTTTTGAGATGCATCTGAAACTTCAGTTCTCCACAATTTCTGGATCCACCCAGCGACCATTCTCCTTGATAAGTGCAATAAGCGCCTCAGTAGCCTTCTCCATAGCAATTCCTCTCTTTACCACCTCCTGCAAAGATTCATGTAAGGCTCAATGATGAGTGAAAGGAAGAACAAACAACAACCTTTAACTCAACATAGCTTTAGGTTAGGAGTTGGTTCTTTTGGATACAACATCTTCCATGTTGGGTAAGTTTATGGCACTTGCTCAGAGGTAATGTGGAGGTTTGATTGAAGAATATTCTAGATTGGTTCGTTTTGGCATACCAAGAGGTTCTAAAATGAGATTCACCCTTAATGAACCAATATGGAATATTCTTCAATTGAACCTCCGCTCATGACCCACAAGTGGGAAGAAGTTATTACCTTTGTATGCAAAACAACCATTGGGAAATCATAGGGGATCAATCCCAGTTGAAGACAAATCCTGATTTTCCAGGAAAAACTACAATAAGATTAAATACAGTTGGTAGCACAGCAGGCGCCACATACCTTGCCAACATATAGATCAATTTTTCCAGGGGCACCACCCACATATCCAAAATCTGCATCTGCCATCTCTCCAGGACCATTCACGATGCAACCCATGATCGCAATCTGCAAAAGATCCCCAGGTAGAATGTAAGTTACAGAATATGTAAAGTAAAATCAATTAGATCTATCTCTTCATTCCTGATAACATTTGTGAGGAAGAAACTTCAAAACCCTCCAAAACAGATAGACCAGGAGCAGATCAAGCATTACAGAACAACGGAGTGCATAATATGTTGATGATGACAATAAGCAATCTGATTTTAGACAAAGTTCCAAGGGCCGTGACCAATACCGAAACACCAGGCAAGTGATCGGTTTTCTCCCTAATCTCTGCACTGATCTCTTGAAGGTCGAAAAGCGTCCGCCCACAAGATGGGCAAGAGACGTATTCCTGCAATGCACCGAAAGAGAGTCAATATGCAAACATGAAGAAGTATAACTTCCACTACACTAAACATCTGATTTAGAGTGGCACTTAAATTGGTGTGCCATGTTAATTAGAGCGGTCTTCATGACTTATCATGTAGCACCAAGTGTCATATGACACCCTCTCTAATTGCCACCCAGTGATTGCAAGACAATTAATGTGGGTAGATGATGATAAGTGTGGGCAGATCATTGTATCTGAACATGGCCTATTCTTCACACAAAGTATATCAACTTCACACCCCGGTTTGAAAGCCTCTGAAATTTCTCCAGAAGGTACAGAAGCATACTGTTTTTGTATTCCGCATCCGGCAACCCTGAAGCATGTTGAATGAAGTAGTTCTCAGAAAATCGAAGTCCTGGGTTGGGGCTTCCAACATCACTCCATCTCCCAGACCGTCCACTAGCATGGCCCCAGCTTCACTTCCTGCCTTTATAACCAGGTCATCTCTGCATTATAACACACATTCTTAGATGAGTGATTTTTGGTCAGTTTTGTGATCCCATGTTCAAAACATTTACATGAATAATTTCTCCAAATAAAATATAACGACCTCTGCCAACTAAAATAAGCAATCCTAAGTCTCCTTCCTTGATTCAAAGGTACCTGTCAATGTCTGTAAGGAACTTGAGATGATGAATAACTGGGAAGTTGAGCTCATTCACTTGTAGATATTCAAACAACCTGCACAATGTCACAACATGTAAACATAAGGTTTTTGAACTTTCCTACATTCTTCTAGAGCACAATATCCAATGACTGAAAGTTCTAACCTAAACTGCATCTGCTCACAGATCAACATTGTATGCACGATTCTCAAACCAAAAACGGCAAGCTAAATTCATGAGAATGTCTTCACTACAATAGGAAATGTAGGTCTCCATATGTTTGGTAACCCTTAGCCCTAGGCTATCAGATTCAACCAAAGCTGTAGACAGAATGCTTGGGTATAAACAAAAGAGGTGTGTCGCATTGGAACATTAGAAGCAAGGTGTGACCTACCTTCGGGAAGCATGCACACGGCTTGACTTTTCATCACCTTCTGGCAGATACTGCAGCACCATAATAAGATCCAAATTCTTTAGTAGCTCTAGCTGCTCTTCAGATTCATCCCCACGAAGAGTCACAGCCAACCGAGTTCCTGGCAAAAGAATCACCCATAAGTTTAACAGACAACGAGCATCCATAAAATAAGTGACAGAATTGAAGAATTTTACATTGCCATTGAAAAGCAGCCATACCATACGTTCAGGTCTGATTGGGCATGTCTTTGCCTAAAAATCACTGCCCACGTCAGCTTTTTAACAGGTTCAAATCAATCGCATGATGACACATGGCAAATCAGGCAGAAATCACTTCATTCACGCCTAATCTGACCCATTCGTAGGGTATAGTGGATAGCAACAAGTGTATTTTACCATTAACTATCAGCATTTCCCGCACAGGTGAGAATTGCAGAACAATGTTACAAGCATTACCTGCGGGTAGCTCCTTGTGCACTCCTGAGGAAATCTCGTCTAAAGTAGCCAAGGCCATAGCATGAGGAAGAGGCTTAGCAAGCTGTTCAGCTAGGGGAGTCAAGACCCCCATACCAATATCTGTCAACCTCTTCACAGCAAGCCTCTGCCACAAAACCCAAATACCCCAGTAAGTCATCTTAATATACACATCGCTCAGTGAAAGTAAACAGCCAATCACATGTCTCAGCTCAAGCCAATTTTTGAGACATACTTGATTGCAAAGAAACAAAGATCTGTAAACTTTTAGGCACTTACTGCTGCCCTATCTTCAACTGCAGGAAGCTTGTCCAGTACAATAGTGTCGACTGTTGCCAAATCCTGTATAATCCCAACATCAAGACATATCACTAACTCATTACAACAAACACTAAGTATGTGGTAAATATTAACAAATCTGGTTTAACTTTCCCTCGCAAAGTACAAATTTACATCCTCGTTTTGAAGATTACTCCCACAGCCAAAAATAACAGATGCATACAAAATGGAAGTGGCAGTGCAGAGCTTTTATTACTACAATGACACAAGTAGAAATATCAAAACAAAGCCCACTGGAATCGGTTGAATTCGGCAAATGTGAATTTCAGACTACCAGGTATGATTTAAAGAACCTAGACAGTGGGTGAATTAGCCTAGTGACTGATGTTCACAAACAATTCATAAGTAGTACCTTGTACGGCATACCGATGATGAGCTTTGTAGCTAGTTGTCTGTAAAGAGTTTCAGGTTTCTGCACAAAAAAAGGAAGACACAAATTATGAAGATAAAAAGGGGAAATTGTGCTGGCTACTTGGTCACTAGCCCTTGCAACAAAAAATAAAGAATTCCATTTTCCCACTTAATTTCTTACCAAATTTATACGACGCATGAACAAGTTGAAGCTACGTTCTCCAGCAGTTTGAAGGCTAACACACATTTTTAAAACAATCACTTAAATAGTACTTTCATAACTTGGATCTTCCTAGACAGTGCATGCAAAGATGAGTTACCTTCAACTGTTCCAAAGAAACTGACATAAGAACGGAACCATCCCTGTGCAACACGTTTCTGTAGTCAACGAGCTCACCCTGTCCAACCCATTAGGAGAATTTTACATCAGGACTATGAGGCTGACTGTGAGAAAAAGTATGACCGGAGAAGGTCACAGGGATTTCGAAAGAAATAGTATAAGGGGACACCTGGCATTTTGAGATCTTACAACCAAATGTTTTACCCTTAACATTGAGTATAAACTATCAAGTCCCCTTTGTCAACAAATAGTCCCAATCCTCTTCTGCCTACTTCTAACCGATTTATACTTCCTATTAAGACTCCTGCCATTCAATCTAGATACTGTAAAGACACAACTCTCAAGAAAACAAGGAATATAACACATTCAAGGTTAACAAGAAGCTCAACTCACCTCCTTCTGCAATGGAAGTTGGCCTGTCCTTCGTTGGAAGTCAAAGTACCGGCGGTGCTTCTCTTCAAATTTAGACTGGCCAACCCATGTCAAATTGAGAGAATTGAAAGGTTACAGTGACCAAAGTACGAACTAAAGGACATTCCAATCAAAGGCAGGAACAGTGCAGTGGCTCCAAGCCACCAAAGACAGTGCCCACATTCTTGAATATGGAAGAGGAAGCATAGATTAACAGTTGACATGTACACATATTGCTGGTAGTGACAGACATCAATACTTACAACTCCCTTTTGCTCTGTGGAGATCTTCATGCCCAGGTTTGCAAGTTTCGTGCAGGGATCAATCTCCTCCTCAGGTGCTTCTGTCAATGAGACACGAATGGTGTCGCCCAAACCATCCTGCACATTTAGAAATGTCAGGTTGAGTTACTTGACCATCTATGAGGTCAAGTTACAGGATCCAAGAAAATATCATGATTATTCTTGACTGCACAACCTGATGAAAACAGGCGTGAAAGACTGTACCTGTAGAAGAGCGCCAATGCCAATCGCTGACTTCATACGACCATCTTCGCCCTCCCCAGCCTCAGTAACACCCAAATGAAGAGGGTAATCCCAGTTGTTGACATACATTTCTGACACCAGAAGCCGATACGCTTGTACCATGACAACTGGGTTGCTTGCTTTCATTGAAAACACGAAATTGTGGTAGTCCAATTTCCGACAGATTCTTGCAAACTCAAATGCTGATTCTACCTGTAACATCCATCAACATGAGATGAACGAGATCTCTAGCATATTGCTTCCAAAGACAGTATCATAGCATTCCCATTAATCACAATACTGAGACATGTAGTTTTGAGGATATCGCTTCAGATAATAACCTAAGAAGCCAAACTATTCTATGACACAGTTTGGGATATTAGATAAAAATGGGTTACACAAAGACCTCAATCTTTATCTACAGAGTTGCCTGCAGAACGCTGCATGATCTGCAAGTCAAGAACTAGCCTTAACGTCTACCTCTACAAGAACATGTCTTCCATTACACAAGACAAAGGGAGGTAAGTGAAAACTAACCATGCCCCTTGGAGAATCGCCATAATAGCTCATGATGCGGTCAGACAGACTTCCATGATTTGTCCCTATCCGCATAGCCCGTCCATACTTCTTGCACTTCTCCACTAGCGGTGTAAACACCTGACAAATTGAACACCACAATTTCAACTTCAACACCAGTGCACCAACTTGGGAGCATCTTCAATGGCAACTATTACAAGGAACTGGCCTTTCAATATGTTGAGCCCAAACCTCTTCAATATGCCTCAATTCATCTTGGTAATCCTCCTCTGTGTACTCCAACTTCTCAAATTGGGCTCGCCGATCAGCTGCATGTCATCAAGACTCTGAGAAAGTAGGTAGAAGATTTGCAACAAACAAAGCAGATAGACTGTGACTTAAGGCATGGCAATCATCCATTCAAGCATGCTCACATGACAAGAAAATTTGCAGATAGTTGGCAATTTCAGAACCCCCTGACAGATTTGTGTGTTAATGTGATCAAAGACTTCTTCACTCAGTAATTGCAAACAAAGAATGACACAGACGCTTAGCCAGTTAGAGGTACTCACCAAAATTTCCTGGATTGATTCGAATTTTGTCAAAGCATTCAGCTACTTTCATTGCAATTGGAGGTGCAAAATGAATATCCGCAACCAATGGGATATTATACCTGTAGAACAATGAATGTCAGAACCCTTAATGCTGGCTTCTGTCTCCCGCTCTACCTGATGAGCGAGTAGAGACATTGACAATATTTCAACCATTGCTTGAACAAACACATTGCATACAGTTATAAAATCCTTTACTTAGCATTATTAAGAATCTATTACAATGGACAATTGCAGGAAAAGAGTAGAAGTACGAAAATGATCACCCTTTCTGCACAAGAGTATTCTTGATGTCATAGCACGCGTCGGCCTCTTTCTTTCCCTGAACTGTAATGCGCACAATGTCACATCCTCTGTCTGCAATCCTCATCACCTGCGGAGTGCACAATGCACCTACATTTAGAGAAATTCATGAAGTCCAGATGTTTCATTTCCTACACAATATCCTGCATTGGTTACCTTCTCAATGCACAATTTCAAGTAGAATGAATGGGTAAGTTGGTCGGTTAGATTTTAAAAACCTGCTCCACAGTGCCATTTACATCCTTGGTGTCCGTGGTGGTCATGGTTTGCACTCGAATAGGGTGCTCACTTCCCACTGTCACGCCACCAACGTTGACCGTACAAGTCTTTCGCCTTATGGGTGTATGGATTGCTTCACAATACTTCTGCCGGGGAACTGCTTCCACAAAAACATCCCACAATTGACAAAACAACCAATTTCAGAAACTTATATGGATACATTCTATCAGTTTTTGGCCTGATGTAGTTTCATTGCCCACAATTTAAGAATTTGCAGGATTGAGGCAAGTGAGCTTATAAGAAAGTAACATCCGCTTCTTTAAAACTATGTTCGTTAAAGTATCTCCCTGATCATCTCCTCCACATCCTGGACACCACGCCTTTGCAGGTAAATTATGCAAAAGTGAAAATCATCTGGTTCAGGATTTCGGGTTTACTCCGATCGACATTGTAGAACTAAACTATTCGAGAATCTAAGGTTTCAAGCTTGTAAATGGCATTCCCTTCTCAACGTCCATGCAAAACCCTCTAACCTCACATAAAGAAACACCACATTGTCTATGAGTCCATATCAATACTTTACAGCGAGAAGTGGTAAAACCTAATTGACATGTTCGCCGCTACCACAAATGCCATAAAACAAAAAAAAAAATCCCCAGAAAGGCTCGCTACCCACTCAGGATCCGTCAAAATGACGAAAGTTCTAAAACAACCGAATGCAGAGATTTTCAAATCCAACAAAACCCCTTCCTGACACAAACAAACCAACACTTCGACAAACAACCAAAAGTGTGTATAATTCGGAGGATTTAGATGTCCGAAAACGAAGAGGATGAAAAGGGAAAATTTTATATAAAATAAAAAAGAAGTTAATACAGCAATTTTCTCACAAAATGTGCACAAAAGCAACAAAACGTGAAAAAGCACGAAGATTGTTACCTAGAAGCTGGCTTCCTTTGGATGCTGGCTCCATTTCCGCCAATTCGGGTGCCATGCAGCGCACCTGCCCTTTAACATGAGCTTTCCTTGTTGCACGGCACCCTTGTTGACGTTGCGCCTTAACCTTCCCTTTCCATCCAACAGCCAAGGATTGCTGCAGACATCCTGGCATCGATTCTAACTGTTTCAAGCTCGCAAACGACGTTGGAATGCTCGTGGCAATTGCCAACGCTTGTCCGACATTACCCGCCATGATGATTCTCCAAACCAAAACCAGGAAACAAAAAAAAACTCAACCTCTACTTACTCCCAAACCCCTCGCAACCTCGCGAACCCTCGCCCTCGTGGAAGTATCGCAATATCCAAAACTCCCAAGACAAACAAACCTCCCTACACGAGTGGCTGACAGCGCCACAAAAAAGGCACCAAAAAAGCGAACACCACGACACCAAGAGCTAGTATCAAGCTGCACAAAGCAGCGCTAGATGATTGCTTGAGCTATAAATCCACCATGGGAGTGTCAATTCCAATGCGAACACAATCACCGAGATATTGCGGCCTTTCGAGGCACCACTGCAGCTACAGTACCGCGTGTACACAACCAGGATTTCTTTCATTCACTCCTCTCGGGGGATAGACCGCGAGAGAGAGCGAGAGACAGAGAGAGAGAGAACGGACCGGCGCCCGGGCGAAGAGACCGGGTGACGTCATGATCGGGCTGGCTCTGAAGTGCACTGGGCTGCCAGGGCTGCCAAGGGTGACGTCACCCGTGGGGGTTATCGGTACCGGGGGATTTCCAGCGGGTCAAAGGGGATTTCAGATAATGGGGAGATCCCCGGGTGGCCCGGGATATACCCCCGTCGCCCGTGATACTCCTTTTCATCCGGGTATGCAGGATGCTGCTCATTGGACTCTATGCCAATTCCAAACTACCTTGGTGCTTCTTCACTCCCAAAGTTGGCACCTGAGCACATCTTGGGATTCCATAATGCGCACGAGCTCCCACCAAACAATGTCTTGTGCCCTTAAGGCTCGACGAATTAGGGTGCGTTCCCGGTTTCCATTGAGAGACAGAAACGGAATGTCAAGAAGAATCTATAGCACAACATTGTCTCCATGATATTATAGCATTTTTGGGCACAATTGTTCCACCCTTTCCACCTTGTAGTACAAAAACTTGAAGGTTTGGCTATGATACCATTGGATTCTCAATGGAAATGCACTCATCTTTGTTATATCTCATAGACACATTTAATCATTTTTACATCATATTCTTGCCTCTAGAAGTTTGTAACAATATACATGAACACACAAATAAACCATAGAGACCACAATTGTTGAAGTTTCTATGACTATTGACATATGGAATAACACATAACATTGCTATGCCTCATGCTCCGTCACCCTTTCTAAATAAAAGAGATGCAGTTTGTCATTGGACCTTGCCGTGGCACTTAGACTTAGGCCATCATTTTTGGAGAAGCAAAACATGTTTATTCTTGACCCATGACCAAATTCTTCTCATGCCTAGGGTAAGTGACAAGTGGAACTTAACAATGGTATGCCCTAAGGAATCACAAAATATTAGGCTTTATCAATTTATTTTCAAGGGTGGAGCCAGGGGGGCTTAGCCCCCTCCCCCCTGACATACTAGTAGAAAACTATGCCAAAACAATTACGAATTTATTTTTTGTTTTGCGACTGCAATGTTAAATTTTTGGAGCGTGCAATACACCGTTGGAAAGGTGTTTTCAAGACCTTTCCAACGGTATATTACAAGCCCCCAAATTCCTAAAATTTTAGTTGGTAAAACCCAAAAAAATCTACAGTCATTTAGCAACTGCAAAGCAGGCTGGTCAAAAGAACCGCAATGGAAAAACGATTGCGGTTCGTTTTCGCAATGTTTTCTACAAGTGCATTGAAGGAAAGTCGGGCATCTGCCTACTATTGGCGATGATTGGATGGTCGATCGGATGATCATCTATATTGAAAAGACCATTGCCAAAGCTTTGGATATTAACGACATTATCAAATTTTTGTGGGGATGTCAGCTCAATGAGTCCAAATCTCTCAATAAATAATCAAATTCAACCACCTATTGGAATTTGAAAATAAAACATACATTAGATATTTCCATTTTTTGAGGTCAGCCCCCCCCCCCCGGTCAAAATCCCGACTCCGCCCCTGTTTATTTTAGTACCATATTGATATTATTGATATATAAAGTCAACGAGAATAATCATAAGAGCACCAACACAAGAATGGAAGACTTTACAAGTGAGTAGGAAATAAATGACATGAGGTTTACATGTAGGAATCAATATCATGAGGATCAAATTCCACCAGCCTCGTCTTTGGAAAACTTGTATGAGAGATACATCGGATGAAATTAACTGTAGCTTCTATCAACCTAGCGTGGATCAAACCTTGCATACCTTATCCCATTTGGTGGTGACCTTAACCCTCAAAAATATTTCGGGGTTTTCAACATCCAAAAGGTTCCAATCTTCAAGTATGTACCTAGAATGTGTCCTAAGGGTTAAGGTTTCCCTTTTGAGTTGTGTGTCTACTTTGGTTACCTACCCAAAGAAGCACTACACGGCCAATGGTCGGGGAAAACCGACGGCTAGTTCGTTATCAACCGATGGATTTCGCCTCATGGCCGGTCCAAATTTCCAACCATCGGATGCCAATCCGACAGTAAATTCAATCCTCCGGCAATTAGCCAATGGACTAGAAAATTTCCCGGAAATGTAGCCAATTCTTCTTGTGAGTTACCGGATTTCAGCCGGAAGAAGTATTCAAATACTGGCCGATACCCGGGAAATGGTAACCAATACCCTCCCGGTCGTGAGCATGGATATCTAAGTGGTCAGGGCCAGAGTTCGGGAAGTTTTTGAAGCCTTAGTGGCTAATTGCTGGTAGTTGATACAAAGGGTCGGATTTTTTCCAATTTACATCGGCAAGAGCCGGTCTTTTGTAAAATTCTTGTTGAGATTGCTAAGTGCCAATGTGTGAGTACTGCAACATGTGAAAGGGCATTTTTTGTTCAAAATACTATTAAACAAAAAATTTGATGACATTCTAACAAGTGCTCTAGATCTTTGGAAGGATGCTGCTAAGTTTCGCTATTTGTATAGCAATCCAAAGCACTATTTGTTTGGGGCATCAAATGATGCACTTGAGGAAGTACCCTAAACCTTAAACTTTTTGAATTATGCAACCTTTTCATGACCAAATCCAATTGCTTCTATGAAGAATTGGGGGATCCTTGGCCTTCAACCGGTGAAGGCATTGCTAGGTTCAATTCCTGCCAAGGATATTAACTCTTCAAATTTAAAGTTTTGAACATGCCTTTCTTTTCACTTATTCAAGATTTTGTACTAAGAAATGATTTCTAATAACTTTTCATACGTTTTTTAAACAATTAGTGCCGATATGAATTCCATTTAATCGGATATTGGCCAATGAAAATATGAAAATGTAGGCAATTGGCCGATTGATTTTACAAAAGACCAGCTCTTGCCGATGTAAATTGGAAAAAATCCGACCCTTTGTATCAACTACCGGCAATTAGCCACTAAGGCTTCAAAAACTTCCCGAACTCTGTACACGGCACGTCCTGTCTCTATCTTTCATAATAAATAATATCATTCAGAATCAGTATCGCCCTTCATATCTAAGTTCTGGTGAAGTTAAGTTACTTAATACAGAAGTCAAACGAAACATGTTAACTTAAGTACACCAGAAGGTGAACATTTTTTAATAAAATGTTCTCATCTTCACTGCTCACCTCAGGGGAATAAAATCCCTATTTCCAAACTGAAGCAGTACTAAATTCAGAGCACGCTCCGAAGAATCCCTAAAACATTCAGGAAATTGCCTCTTTGTATTAAGGTGGCTCATTGAGAGTACTGTAGTAGTCACCATTGATCCTGCTTCGTCAGTAATTAATTAACAAAAAATTGAAAACATGCAAAAACTTTGAGCGATGATGATGAAATGCTGGAAATAAAACATTTTGACCTAGGAGCACCAAACTAAGTGCAATGTCATGCTACCTCCATCATTTTTACAGGACACTGCCTAATTTCAATCCCTGTTTGAAGCATTGATGAAATTCTTGAAGGTTTTTCAATAAGCCTTACGAAAAATTCCATCCAAATAATTAAAATTTCACCACTCCATTGATGAACTAGCCTCAAATCCTTCAATAGTGGTTTGGGCACATATATACCTATATAGAGAGAGATCGGCTTGAGAGCAATCCACCTGGGTGCTTAAAGGGTGCCCAAGTGTACTCTGATATTGAAAGGCTGGATAGCCAAACCCAAAACTTGCAGGAGATAAATATGGCTTTCAAAGACCAAGTTAGGTGCATTTCCATTTCCTTGAGAAGCAGATACAACAAGCAATGAATCTATGGCGCAATTTTGCCTCTGTTAGCAGAGATTTAAGGACACAAATGTTCCACCCCTTCTGCTTTGCAATATGGGTTTTACAAAGCGGAAATCTGAAGGTTCAGCAATGAAACCCCTCAGCACATTTTGAGATTTGTTTTATGTGCACAAGTTCCCAACGTTGTAAGTAATGACGAGCATAGAGAACCAATTTTAAAAGAGATGCATCAATATAACCACATCAATCATCATAGGCAGGGATCAACTCAAGTGCTAAGATAGCTCAAGGTTTGTACAGAAAGGCCTGCTTTGCCTGTAAGAACTATAACAGCCATTACAAGAGTAGCTTGGAGAAATTCACAACTAGAGCTGGATCCATTGAAAAAAATCTTAGCTCATCAAATGTACCAAGGATCAATACAGAAGTAGAAGCGTCATCAAATCAGTCCTCTATAAGCAAAGTTCAAGTGTTCACGGTTTACGTTTTTGTTTCGTACCATATCATCTAGATCATGCACTATTTTAAACACAGCATCAGGCTGGGCTAGCCTTTTCGCATTCTCAGCCATTTCTCTCAGTTCATTTGCCTTTGCACCAAACCAACCTGCTATTGTTTTCGCAATTTCTTTCGGCTCTTCACAAAATGTCCCTGCATGATTGTCAACAACAAAAGAAACATTCCCAACCTCCTGCATGCAAAAGGGACCACTTTTCAGGAGATATATAATGCCGGACATGCTTGCCACTCCAATTGCAATTTCTGTTAGCTGACAATGACGTATTGAAACATAGTCGTAAGGGGACCACTAATGAACCCAACCAGAACAAATGCACTAGCTTCCCACTAGATGAAAAGAGAAGATTGAGTTGATGCATTTCACTTGATAGTGAATAGCAGGAAAAGTGCTGACCTGTCCAGGAATGAAGTCAAAAATGAGCATTGGTAAACCTCTAATCATCGCTTCTGCTATTGTCCCGGGACCTGCCTGCAATTGATACAACAAAATTGACCTCAGTATACAGGGGCAACCAGAAGCTATTAAAATTCCTACACTAAAATTATGTGCAGAAATTTCATGAAACTAAGTCAAAGCCTGTGACAGATAATCTGCAACTGGCAACCTCTGTCAAACAGAAGGTCACAGGCATTTGCATTCTGATTTAATTGGCGAGATGGAGCTGATGTACTTTTCAATCAAAAAAAGAACACAAACATGGTCTGTATTTGTGTAGGACAAGTCAAGAGATCCTACCTTAGTTATTACAGTGTCAGAAGCTGCCATCCAATCCGACATATTTGTTACAAACCCATTGATCTGCATGCAGTTCTTTGTTAGGCCAAAGCAAACCACATCTGCTGCTATAACAAGATCAAAGAGATCCATGTGGCTACCCGCAATCAAGTAAACCTTGGAAAATAGTATAGCACATTACACATGCACAGACCAGAGACAACAAGCTTTTCAAGATAATTCTCCTGGATAGCCATTTCATGAGAGAAAAAAGTTGTGTCAATCCTCTAATCACCTACCCTGGGACAATCACCAAATACAATTGAGTATTCAATTGTAAATGATATCCAGACTCCAAATTGTTTATATGCCAATACAACAAAAGTCAAAGCTTTCAAGAAATATCAAGAGATTTCCACAGAATTGGCGAGATGTGTAAGTTGAGACATACATGTACAGGAATTTTCCAATTGAGTTCCTGCAGCTTCTTGACTAGACGTTTGTTGCGGCCACAAACAACCACAAGCTGCCCAATCGGTCTGCCATTTTCTGAATCATAAAGCGACTCTCCCAAAGCTCGGGCAGTTGCTTCTACAGGACCCATGCCCTCCCCTCCCCCCATCAAAAGCACAGCAGGTAGCTCCTCATCCATCTCAAGCTCCCTCCGTAACTCATCCTGAAGCATTAACCTTCCAAAGAATCAGCAAATTACATTTGACATTCACAGGCAAATCCTACACAGAATAGAGTCATCTTCTAACTCAGCATGACTTTTTTGGTCAGGAGTTGGTTGTTTTGCATATAACACCTTCCATGTTCAGTAAGTTTGAGGTGCAGGCTTGGAGATAGTGTGGAGGTTTGGAAGAGCATTTTATATTAGTTCATTGAGAGGCAAACTCATTCTGGCATGCTTAAATGAGTTTGGCCCTCAATGAATTGTGATAGGTTGCTCTTCATTTTCATTCAAATTCAAATTCAAACACTACCTTTAAGCATGCGCCAAAAGTGGAAACAAATTATGGATATTGCATGCAAAAGAACCAATGGGAAATCATAGGGGCTAGCATTCCCACCCCAAGGTAAGAAACTGGCTTGACATATTCACCTTAGGACGCGTAAATTTAGAGAAAGAAGGTCGGATGGGGAGCCCATGCACACGTAGTTGTGAAGGCCGGAGGCCAGCCTTGAGAGCTCTCTGCTCTACCTCCTTCGTTGGACAGAAACAAGCTGTCACTAGCCTGTGGAACCTGCCATTCCAAACAAGTCCAGTAAGAAGGCAATCGTCGACCAAAAGCTATGTTCGTAGGCTACAGAATCTCCAGTCCTTCTGTAAGAGTGCATCCTGAAAGAAAACATCTGCAAGAGCCTGGAATAGAGTGCACCCTCAACTTCAGAATGGGATGGAAAGCATACCAAGTAGGGTGGCAAGTGCTAAGGTCTGTGATGACAGTCGTGAATGGGATTTTATCTAGTAATCCTCGTGCTCGCAGGACCCTCAATGGTATGTGCTGCATCAGCGGGTGCACACTCACAATAACATCTGGTTGATACTTACTCAAACCCTTCGCCACTTCTCTGAGCATCCACACCAGATTAAAGTTCAGACCTCCATTTAAAAGTCCAAGTGAATCCAGTGACCTAAAATACTACAGCTATCAAGAAATATAACTGCGTATGTCCCAATTGGGTACTTCTGCTAGTAAGCACTGAGAACTTCTGCTGATTGACGAGGAGTAGAAGATGATGGCCCTCTTGGAAGATTACCTTGCAATGAAGGGCGCTGTTGCTGCCATTTGAGACTGATGTACTATCTTCGGCGCTGTACTATAATATGCAAATCTCCACAAAGTCTCATGCTTCACCATAAAGCTGTAGGTTCGGGGAACTTGGTTGAATGGCCAAGGAGTGTGTTCCTTCCACAAATCAATGACGTGAACCTGACCTCGAATCCAGTACATAGTCCTCATAATAAGCCATCATGGGAAAAAAACAACACAAACAGAGTGTGGCAGATTCAAATTCTTTCAACATTCACATACACTGGAACTCCATATGCACACCATCATCACCATCATCGTCATCATACTTAGGACATCATACACAGTAAGCTTGATTGCTGGCAACACAACACAATACAATGAACTCTGCTAAGAACTCCGCACACACACAACCTACCTAAAGGAAACAGAAATCCAAGCACCGCACAAAGCACCTTGTATTCGTCCCCATATTCGAGCTCGAAGGTGGACTTGATAGCTTCCGCAGACGCCCGATGGCCGCCTCCGGTATCACTCATCAAAATCAACACACTCTTCTGCGTCTTCTCCTCCTTTCCGGACGGCTGCGTCTCCTCCTCCCCTGTTGCCTCCAGCTTCTCCCCGCCCTTCCCTGCACCATCCACGTCGTCTCCAAGTCCTCCTTCTCCGCCTACCCCTCCGCCTCGGCTAATCGAAGCCCACCCTAGCGGCACTCTGTCACAATGCCTACGAATCAAATTGTTGAAATGACGTCCAAAGCCTTCCTGTAACTTGTTGCTGCTACTGCTGCTCAAATCGCTCACGGTGAGCGTTGCAAAACAGAGACTCCCCCCGTATCTTTGCTTCTGTTCTCGCACCACCTGCTTCGGTCTCCATCCAAACCTTCCATTCTCACTTCCAAACCTTTGTTGCTGCGCAATCCCTACCGCGGTCGTGCTCTCCCCCAAACCCGTCCACTCCACCGTGCACTCCATCCCTCCCGAATCTCAAAAAAATAAAGAAACAAACAAAACTCGAGCAAACTCACAACAATAACCCTCGAGTTTGCTCAATTCTTTGACTCCGAGTGCCAGAAATGGCTTAAAAAATCGCTGGAGAGAAATATAATCTGGCAGCAGCCGCTGCAATCGAGCAACACCGAGCTCCGCCGCGAGCTTGCGCGTCAGATTTCCGCGCTCGCCATCGTTCGTTTCTCGTGATGATCCGGTAGGCTTCGTTCGCCTTGGGAGGAAGGCCATTGCGATTCCACCTGGCCATAGCTGATGGATGTGCTTCATCGTATTGTGGATGGATGTCGTTGGGTGAGGCGAGGAGTTTTGGAGAGAAGGGATGGATGTAGATGAGGCTCGTTTCACTCGCTCATCCAGAGCCGCCTCGACGTCGGAGATTGGTCCTACTTGGCGTCTCCTGGTTGGCGGATCTTCATTAATGTGAAAGGATCCTTATCCACGTTCATTTGAAATGTAAGTGGGATGGGTTTGGATTTTGGTAGAAGGTTTCAAGGTTTTTGCTTGCATTTTTGAGTCGAGAAGTTGGACTTCCAAGGTCCAATTAGTTGGCATTGTGGACTTATAATGTGAGGTCACCATTTTGTCACGCACACTCATCCAACATCATGGCATTGTCCCCAATATTCTTAGCCCTTGAAGGACACGAGGTTTCAATATACGGCCATATACATTATTTTTACGGGCTTCGTCAAGTTCATATATCATATTTAGTATATTTATGTGTATCGAAACCTCATTATATACATTGCCTTATGTCAAGGAGAAGATACAAATATGTTCATACTACACATCGATTATCAAAATATACCATATGTTTTTTGTATCCAAGGACACTCGGGTTGTGTATTTGAATTTGAATCTTTAATAACATCAAAGTGTTTTCACTTATTCAAATAATGCACTTGAAGGATAAGTTGATTTTAGACAAGGTCACTTTTGACATGATTAACTAAGAATGAAAGTATGTAGCTCAAATTTGCTCTTTTTTGCTTGGAGAGGCCCAATCTAGGCCTCTTAGACGCTTAGGGGTTAAGAAGGATTTGTTTATGGGCTTTTACATGATGAAAGAAAATAAATGAAAAGAAAACGACAATCAAATTGTTGATCGACGTCAATGTGAGCCCGTTAGCCTTATATTGATCATGGGGATCCATGATGCAATATAAGGTGTTTTACCTTCTTTTTAGGACCTGGGTTGTGTGTTTATCTAGTGTAGGTATCATATTGTGTTCAAAGGCTAGTTGTTGTGTCTCTTAGGTTAGGAAGGGGGGGATAGGGGCTTGTCTACTACCTAATTTCTTTTTGTTGAGGATTAGGTAAGTGAGCTATTTAATGGCGTTCTGGTGTATGTTTTTCATGAGGCTTTTAGTGGTGGATTTGGGAATGTTGATGTTAATAAGTTTGTATGTGGAGTGTTCATGTATGGCTCCTCTTACTCATGTTGTGATTGTTATGAGGGGGTTAACTTTCCCACCGTTGTTTCGTAGGGTGTTTATTAGTGGGTTGTATTTGGTGTGTTTGTGTTTGATGGGTTGTTATTGATTTATGTCATGGCAATATGTAAATTCTATAAATTATAAAGTATGCACAAGGGAGGGGGGTATTGGGGTTTGGCTATCGTTGGGGGCTCTAAGTATGTGTAGGGTATATGGTCTCAATTTTCTAGGGAGTGGCATGTCGGGTGGATGCATGTCCATTGGAGGACCCATTATGGGATGGTGGAATTTGGGGTGTGTTGGCATGGGTAAATACGTTGGTTAAGGTATTAAATAAAAATAAATAAATAAACTAGTGAAATTGTTGGCTTGCAATGTTTGGGCAATAATATGCAAGATTTTATTGTGTATGGCAATTCTTAGGCCTTTAAGGTGTTAGTTTTCGCATGTGGATAGAAGGTGGGGCCATGTATCTCTATCATTCTGGGGACGTAGTGTACAATTGGGGTTGGGATGGGTAATGGGCCAAAAGATTTATTTTTGTGTGGTTACCTATGTATTGGGCATATCAAAATTTTAAGGTGTGGATAATTTGGGAGTTTGATATTTTGTGTTTTCCAAAAATGATTGGATAGTTTGTGGCTCATTTGATTGTTGGAGAGCCATTTCTCTACATATGGGAATTTATTCTCGGCGGTGGTGGTTTCTCGTTTCTAGTGTTCTTTATAAATATTGTGCGTAGACTATGTATGGATTCATCATGTGCAGCAGTCGGACAATATGCTAGCCAATATGGGGTAGTGTGGGCTATGTGAGGGGTGAAGGTGGTTCAGTCTTTATGTACTCCCTCCTTTATGAGGGTGCTTGCTCTTTTGTTTATGTGTGCATGGACTTTGTGAATGAATATTTTATGTTTGATTTAGCATATTTGGTGTACAATTGCGGCTATGAGTAGTTTGTATGGGTGATGGTGTTGTGAGAATGGGTATCTAATGTGGTTGTTGATTAGGATTATATGGGTTAAGGTTGTTCATGAATATATAGGTGTCAAGGCAAGTGATTTGCATGGTTTTAATGGCAATTATAATAGCATTGAAACGGATGGATGTTATTCATTGGAGCTAAACAACTCTCATTGAATAAATATAGTTGGAATTAAGCAGTTTCAACTAGAATAATGGATGAATGAATCATTAAGTTGGAATTAGATGATTCCAATTAGAAGAATGGATGATTGAATCAAGTTGGAATTAGACAATTCCAACTAGTGGATTGTGATTGAGCCAAAAGATAGAAGATTCATAGTAGAACCAAAGATAAACCTATGAATAATAAAAGTAGAAAGTAAAAATAGTGTTTTGGCATAAAAGGGAGGTTGGGGGAGGAAAGAGGACTATTTGTCCTTCCTATTGTCGGATGGTTCAAGCTCATAGCAATCACAATATTGTGATTAAATTGTAAAGCTTTTGTAACGTACAAAGTGTACAAAGCTTGAAAGGTCTCAACATAGGTGTCTCATATGCATTCATGCTTGTATTATTCTTGTGTACAAGAGGAACGTGACAATTCCAACTTGATCCAATCATCCATTCTTCTAATTGGAATTGTCTAATTTCAACTTGAAGATTCATTCATCCATTGTTGTTAGGGACTTTCAAACTTTGTACACTTTGTACATTACGAAAGATTTACAACTTAAACACAACATTGTGATTGCTATGAGCTCGAACCACCCGACCACATGAGAGACAAAAAAAAGATCCTATTACTGATTTATGCGAAGCTTCTTAGGTCTTGCTAGCTATTAACGAATGTTTGTGAAAGGTATCTCCAAGATTACAACTCCTTTAACTACATTTAACTACATTTAACTCCCTATCCGACTCTATTAGTTGGACTTCTAATTGCAATTCAAGCTTCTTGAACTTAAATAATGCTTTAACTTCAACACATGTCTTGACAATTATAGATCCTTTGAAGGGAGATATTGTTTCATGTATTGATGCTAGTGATCTAGCTATTAATGTTGTTTTGATGCAAGAAAGACGGGTGCTTGCTTATGAATCTTGTAAGTTAAATTATGCGGCATTGAATTATCATGTCCATGAGAAATAGTTGTTTGCAGTAGTTCACGCTTTTAAGTTGTGGAGACATTACCTATTGGGGACAAAATTTAAGATTGAGACTGACCATCAATCTTTGAGGTATTTGTCCACTCAATCAAAGCTCAATAAAAGACAATGCAAATGGATGGGATTACTTCAAGAATTTTATTTTGATATAGAATATATTAAAGACAAAGAAAATGTTGTAGCTGATGCATTCTCGGAGAGGTGACTATTGAAAGTTTAGAAAACCACGTGGATACAAAATAGGGTCAATTTAATTCGTTTAGGGTAAATTTTATAATTTTGTTGGATCTACCATAGCATTGGAAATATGTCCCCTACATGATTATATGTAAAACATGGTGGTGGATAATTCCTTCATTTTAGTAATCAGTAAAAAAAATAGGGTCATAGACACATGATCCCCCTAAAAGTGTGTAGTAGGGCCCTAATTACAACAATCAACCCCTCCACCAGAGACTGTGACATACACCTACAACAACAGCCAACCCCGGATTGGACCTCACAAATACTAGAAAAAATGACAAAACTACCTAACCCACCGGAGAGACACGTCAGAACCCCACATCCATATACACAATTCCATAATATGTACCAAGACAAAATATCCCCCCCAAACACAATCCACCGTAAACTATATGACCATATACATCGACACCCTGAACCACCAAATATCCAGGACCTACACGACACATTCTCATACCTACCCCAACAGTTACTTACAGAAGCATTAAGATCCACAGAGCCTATCATAGAATATACACACCCTACTTATCCGATACTAAATAACCAAATCTCGCCACCAAGACCAACAACGCTCACAAGCCAAGAAACATACATCATAACTTGGAATGCCGCGTCGCTTAACACGGCAATGCCATGCCTCCACGAACTAACAACATACTCCCAAAACTTCCCAACAGCCATAACCATACAAGAAACCAAACTTACCGCCACTAAATCTACTAATTACATACAAAACATTTTCCCCCAATACAAACTTTTATTCAACAACACGCACAACATCACACGTACTATGCGCCAGAGAATGATTCATAGAGGCCACAGAGGAGGTCTACTCACTCTCATTCATAACAAACATGCATTTCCCGGTAACCTGTCTAAAATACCCACCCCCGCAAGCATATCACCCTTTCTCCAAATAATCCGCATAACCAATCAACCCCTTCAGCCTTGGCTATTAATAAACATATATATGCCATCCTATGACGAAGACGTGCCCCTCATCCCCACCATACATATCACTATAACCGAACAAATTAATGCCCACCCTAATCACGCTTATGTAATATGTGGTAATTTTAACCGAGATATAGCACTAATAGGGAGACAAAATGACCAACAAACCACACCACCACAAGCTGAAGACTATCAATGGAGGTCATTTATGGACAACTTATAATTAACATACATTACAACAAACACCACATTCTCAAGACAAGGAGGAAATAACTACACACATAATAGCCTAATAGATGGATTCTTCATAAAAACCCCAAATAACAACCAATATAGGTCAACCACAAACCAAAATATCGACATCAACTCTGACCACCTACCTATACAACTACATATCCCACCTAATACATTGATTGCCAAAATGCCATCACCCAAACTGGAACCACCCCCAAGAATACAAAACCCTATACCAAAGGAAAACCTAGAAAACTTCCACACACAGTTCTTCGAGGCCAACTCAAACCAAATAAATGAACTCACTCAAATACTCCAAACCAATACAAATTTAACAATAGAACAATGGCAAATGGCATGCACCTCACTAGAAACCCTCATCACTAACATCTCAAGTGCAGCCTTAGAAACATGCAGAGAAATTTCACCGAGAGCAATTTGAAAGATAAGAGTGACGTCACATATGGCAGGTCGAGAAGGAGAATCAGAGATACAGAGAGGTCTCGTATGGCAACAACCAATTATCAGGTGAGGAAAAAACATGTCGGACCACCAATTCCGATCTTACCAAGCAGAATTGCCAAACAAGGAGGCTATCTTCCAAAAAAAACTCCAGAAACAATGGAAAAACACCTCACTACTTATCATCTTATCCAAAAAACAATATACATTACTAAAAATAATCCTAACTGGAGAAACCACCCCATCATCCAAGAAATTGCTAACCACACCCACAGTACCCTACCAACACCCCCAATACACCCTCTCCCGCACAATACATGGATAGAAGATCTAGCCAATAAAGCAAAAATAGCCAAAAAAAAGCCCGAAAAATCACAACAGAATACTCGATAAAACAAATCAAAAAAGCCATATCAAAATACCAGCAACTATATGACAAAAGCCCCAAAAAAATAAACAAAAAAATCTTCAAAAAAAACGAATCACCTCCACTAGATTGCATCATAGATAGATATAACAACATCCTCACTAACCCAGAAGACATCGCCCAAGAAATCCATATCCAACAATCTACCAGCAATAAACCCACAATCCCTACATGTCACTACCAACCTGATCACCCACAATATTGCACATGCGGAGTTAGACAATACCCATGGCATGATCTGGATGGGTACACTATCGAAAAAAGAGGAGAACCAAATGTTCCCCTACACACATACCTCGACCAAGAAACATACGACATATGTCTCCGAAATTTAGCAAATGGGAAAATCCCCGGACCGGATAAAATCCCCAATGCCATACTAAAAACTATGCCCCTGCGATTTCACACACTCCTACTACTATTCTTTACACATTGCTATAAACAAAAAAAATCCCTGCATCCTGGAATACAAGCCTTACCATACTTTTGTATAAGAAAGGTAACCCATAATGCCTCAACAATCATAGACCAATAGCCCTTGCCAACACAATATACAAGTTTTTTACCAGCACACTCATTAGCATCCTCTCCACGTATAGAGAAAGACATCAAATCCTACATGATAGTCAAGAAGGTTTTAGAGCCGAGAGATGCACATCAAGGCAACTACAAACCCTTATTTCAGCACTAGAAGATGCCAGATTCACAAATCAAGACATCTACATTCTGTACATAGACTTCAAAAATGCCTTTGGCTCAATAGATCACTCCAGACTCCTTGCCATCATGAAAGACCTTGGTTACCCACAAGACGCAGTAGCACTGATAGGAAATATTTACTCGCAATCTACCACCACATACATTGGAGAATACTTTGGTAAAACACAACCAATTCCCATACAAAGAGGAACCATACAAGGAGATACACTGAGCCCATACCTATTTATTATTTTTCTGAAACCACTCCTACGATGGCTACAAAAGGGGAACAATGGATACACCTTCAAAACCTCCAACAATACGATAAACTCCGCAGCATACGTCGATGACTTAGCCGCCCTAGCTAACAAAGTAACATCCCTCCAAATCCAACTAGACAAAATAGACAAGTTCTGTGAATGGGCAGGAATGGATCTAGGCATTCCCAAATACGCGATCACTGGATGCCCCAACAAGTCAAAACTAAACTCACAAGCCTTCAAAACACACTTACAAGAAGTAAATATAAACTTCAGACACCAACCAATACCCATACTTAGCCAACACAAACCATATGTATACCTTGGAATCAACCTAGTCCCCTCATTACAATGCAAAACGCAAACGCACATCACCACGGCTAAATTAACCAAACAAAGCAAGCTCTTAATAACATGCCCAGCCACCATGAAACAAAAAATAAAAATGGTTGACACAGTCATAAGAGCTGGCATTGCTTACAGCTTCTATGCCATCCCATACTCTCTCCCGGCCATTAAGAAACTAGACAAGAAAATAATTGCACTGCATATATAAGACCATATGCGGCCTACCAAAATGTATGTCAAATGCCGTCACACAACTGCCACATGATATGTTTGGAACAGAAGCTTTTTCATTAAAAAACGCATACATAACATGTATAGGAGAACAACTCATAAATGCCCTCAATGATAAAGGTAGGTTGGGTAGAATATACAAAGGACTAATACAACACATACTCGCTAAACACGGAGGAGCACAAAATCTAACACGTATCTCACCCTGGGATTGTACGAGATCACCAATCACGAGATCTTTGTTCTTATTGAAGAAAACAAGTGGAATCCACCTTAAAAGCACACTCGAAAATTTTCCCCTCACCCCTATACCATTAGAAACACAATGGATGTCACAAGCACGAAACATCCCAACGCTTACCCCATAACTATCTCTAAAATACCTCCACAAACTAATATTACATAACATGTTTGAACTAAAACATATAACATGTCCCAATGGAACACACTTAATGAGCAACGATGAATTTAAAACTCACTACAACAAACCCACAAAAATGGAGAAAATTGCACTAGAATATGCTAGAAAACTATTTTGTGAACCAACATGCCTTACCCAATGCACACGCCCATGCCCAACACATACAACACCAAACACCATGTGAACGAATATAAAATACTAAATCATAACATACACATAAGACCACAAGAACACCATACTCAACTGCCACCTCTACTACCAATAGAACACCCAAAACCACCCCCATACATACTCAAAGACCCAACGCACTTTCCGATACACAGCATAAGAAACGACCGCCCAGGCACATACACAGATAAGTACAAAATCACGAAAAAATACACATCCTACCTATGCCAATGGACACTCCCAAATGAAACAACTTACAACAAATGGCTACCTCAAAAAGAGTAGTTTCCTTGGAACAACCAAAACACTATAAATCATAACATTCTACTACTAACACAATACTACACCCGAAAACAACACCAACATTTTATCAACATACTAAACATAAACTTTAACCAAGAACAAATGAGAGATACTAGATATGTCCCCCCACCACAAACCATACCCCTATGCCACATACACATTAACGAATGTAACCCAGAAGATGATATCGCATGCACACAATATACTATCCAAACCCAATATGACACTGCACACATCTACGATAACACTGGTAGACATTTGATTACCATTCCGGAAACAAGACTAAAATGGTTGTGGGATCAATACCACTCAGCATTAAACAGACCACACAACCTAGAACCCCCCACACAACCATTCGAAACAGAAGTGGCATGGCTATACCAAAGATATAAATACAAAACTCCCAAAAATGACCCCCTCAAACTTTCGCATATATACACTCCCCAATACCATCCTTGAAAACTTCATAAACACATTCCAAATAACACACTCATATTTCTCATCACCGGTAACATGCCCCACCACACTCAGACAATTTCACTCCCCATTCCCTAGAGATGTAGTATTTGGATCAGTTGGAAAAGCATTCCATCATAAATGGAGAGGCAATGGCTATGCACACCCACACACAGACATCGAAACTCAACAAGCCTTCCACTGGGCCTGCCTTGCAGCAAAAAATGACTCAAACTCTATCACAATACTAGTAATGCCAGATGAAAATTGGTATCACAACCCTGATCCCCATAATGGACCCTTCCCAGACTCACATGTTATAACCCACTTCAAATCCGATACCATCATCTACGAAGAACCAACAATTCCCCCAAAACTAAGAATTGAACCTAGAACAGAAAATCGTGCAATACAAGTATTATGCATACATCATAAAAATATACCCATAGGAACAGAGACATACACCCAACAAATGAAAGATATTGCGAACACACTACGAATCCCCGAAATGTTTAGCCAAATTGCACCACTAACGCCACTAGATACATTAGTGAACCGCAATACAAAATGGACCAAACTCACATACCCACCCCCCCCCCCGCCGATCACACAAATCCCAACCAACCCATGGAATATCAACCCAGAACAATGCCTACCGCTTAAATACCCACCTCAATTTTGCTACTATACGGATGGGTCATTCAAACCACCCAAACAAACAAACAAACAATGGACAATGGAAACGTGAAAAAACTGGATATGGTATTTACAACCCTTTCAAGAACCTAAAAATAGCAAAAAGACTACCGAGACTACAAAATATTTTACGAGCCGAAATGATGGCAATACACCACGCTCTACAACTCCTCACCACAACATATCAAAATGAGCCAGCCCACATATTTACAGATTGTCTAAACATCCTATACCTCCTAAATACCCAAATCAAACACCCCACTAGTCATAACAATCACCCGGATAAAATAATCCTATAAAATATGATTAAAATGTTAATGTCCCGTACACAAATCACCACACTCCATAAAATAAAAGCCCACACAAACATAGGAGGAAATGACCAAGCAGATACACTAGCCAAACAAGGATGCAAATTAGACCATAGAGATGCCGCAGTTCCATACGAGCATGCACACCCTACACCATACTACCTACAAAAAGACTGGTGGCATTCCATGCAAGAAACACCTGACAAGGGCCCCATAAGGCACCTTAGCAAACACATCCTCAAGCATGACAATGAACATAACTTAACAATTATAGCAAACCAAACACACCAATTACACAAATGGCTAGAAAACAACGACATAGATAAAATACTATCAAACGACTTTTGGACGAACCCCGCCATCACAGATAAACAAAAAACATGCTTAATAAAATTCCGAACTAGACAATATATGGGACACGCTCGAAAACAATTTTTCTTTGGCAGAGAAGCCTTCCCATCAAGAACATGTCCTATCTGCAACTCATGGCAGACACATGGCTACACGTACTACTTAAATGCAAACAACAACACATCCATGCACTAATAACAAAAGGCATAACAAAGCGGTATGGGAGATACGTAAACTCATCTTATCAACTAGAATATCAAGACATTATACATTAATGAATGCAGGAACGCACAATGAAATACCCCAAGAAAACACAGTCCCCACATGGCTACTCCCATGTACATGTGATACCCAAAGATGTCAGTGCAACGCTAGGCTCAAACCGGACATATTATGCACCATAGGCCATCCATATAACCACCCCCCCCCCCAAAAAAAAACCCTACACCTGACATCACCATACATTTCATCGAATTCACATATTGCAATGACAGATTCGCCGTTGAAACCCTAGATAGGAAAATCATAAAATACCAACCACTCATAAACAACATCATAACAAAGGGTTGGAACGTAGCCCCACTCATGGTACTAGTTGCGGGAGCAAGAGGCACAACACATATCCCATCAATGAAAAAACTGGAAATAACGCTCACACTCCCTATCACAAAAATTAAAAACACGTTTAAACAAATTAACATAATTGCCACACAATATGCACATTCCATATTAGTCTACAAACAAAGGCTAGAAAATTGACAAACTATTAATAATCTCCAAGACCTCTCATAAATAAATAAAACGCCCAACCCGGTATAGATCCCCCCACTAATTATCCCAAACATAATAACCGACTACTGGAACTTACTACTGGTTACTAAATATAGTGTCTACGTCCTGCAAAGGGCGAAGTAGTTTTACATCTAACGCTAATGCCATAAGGCATGGCCTATGATGTTCTACGAACATACACTTCATTCACTCCGGCCTCCTCCGGAGACCGGAGTTCTTCTTCTTCTTCTTGTGTAGTAGGATTAGTAGAATAATTATGGGTTTGACTACTTAGATGAAGAAGTGTGTAGTATGAAGGGAAATGTCATGGGATTTTTTGGAGGAAGACAAGGTGGAGTGGTTAAGGACTTCGAAGGTTGTCTCCCTCATGCCATCAACTAGTTTTAGATATTCGTCATCATTGGTGCTAAATTATTAATTCTTTATTGGAATTTTTTTGGCATGAACCACCCAACCACGAGATAAGATAAAAAGAACCCTCACTCTTTCGCAAGAGCCCTTTATATACCTCCCCACCATGCCCGGTTGTCTTAAGTTTAACTAAAATAAAAGCATATTCATTATTAGCAAATATAATGAACTCTACTCTATGTTTTAATTTTAAACTCATTCTAGACTACTGTTATCTTAGTTCTAGTCAACATGTACCAATAATGGCCCATGTTACACTTCTCCCCATTTAACTTTGAGCGTCTCTGCTCAAATGGTACACTATCTCAAACTCCCCAGCCATCGGCTCGCTTTCGTTTATGATTGCTTCTTCTATTGATCTTATTGGACACACTAACACTCGCAACACCTTTATTTTGTGTTAGTCGTTCCTATGAACGTGCCATGGTGTCCCAATATTCTTTGAGCACTTCTGAACTCAAATTCTTTTATGGCTCCCTAGAATTATATTCAAGTCCATATCCAAGCCACTTAATGAGGTAAAATTTCTGAGGCCTCGTATGATTACCTCTTACATCATGTGTAAAAACAAGTTCAACATCAAACGATAATTCATCATCTTCTAGGATTGGTGGTGGCGGAGGTTGTACTTTGTCAGAAGTCTAATATGACTTTAGAAGTGAGATATGAAATACATCATGTATTTTCAATGTCTCTAGTAATTCTAATATGTAAGCCATGTTGCCCACCCTTTTTAATACCTTAAAATGACCAATCCATCTAGGTAGCAACTTCCTTGCTCGTGACATCTTTAACTTAATGTTAGATGTACTCAACAACACTTGAGTTCCAACATCAAAAGAGATTTCACGTCTCTTTGTATCAGCATATGACTTATGTCTATTTTGTGCTACTAGCAAATGTTTCTTAGCCTCTTGCATAATACTAGACATCGATTGCACTAAGTCCTTTGCAGCAGGGATATGACATCTGTTGATCCCAATATTCAAAGGTGTCAAGGGATGTTGACCATGATTCAACATAAAAAAATAGTTTGAATTGATTTTTGCCAAACATTATTGTATGCAAATTCAACCAAGGATAAATAAAGATCCCAGTCATCTTGAGTTGGACTAACATAATGCCTTAGCATATTTTCTAGAATCCTATTAACTCTCTCCATCTGCCCATCTGTTTGAGGATGAAAAGTTGTAGACATAGCTTGTTTTGTGCCCAAAATATTACATAGTGCAACCCAAAACCGACTAGTAAATCGGGTATCTCGATCACTGACTAGCTTTCTAGGAAGACCATGATGGTTATACACAAACTCTATGAATAATCTTGATGTTTCTTCTGTAGTAACGGTGGTCACTGTGGCTATAAAATGAGCCATCTTGCTCAATTTATCCACACACACACCAATATTGCATCATGCCCTTGTTTTGTGGGAGTTAGTCTAGTGATAAAATCAAGACTAACACATTCCCACCTCTTTTCAGGAATTTCTAAGGGTTGCAATAATCATGCCATCCTTGTAGTAGAAGCTTTACTACATTGATATATATCACATGTATTCACATAAGTCTTGACATCATCTCTCAATTTTGGCCACCAAAAATTGGTCTCAACTTGTTTCAAGTCTTCATAATACCCATATGTCCACTATAAAAAACATCATAACATTCAAAGAGTATATTTTTACAAAGGGAACCCATAGCATGTACAGTACCACAATTGCATCTTGGTACCACCAAATGGCATCTTTGAAAACCAATTTTGCTAAATTAACTGGGTCCTTAAACCACGGGTCTAAAGCATACCCTACAATGATCTTATTAAAGAATTCATTGTCGAACCCAAGGGGATTTTTTCTAGTGTTGGTCATCTCCATGGAAGCACTTCTCCCAGTATCGGCCGCCATTGGTTGGAAGCTACGACATGAAGTGTTTCTTGTTAGTAAGGCTAACCTAACCCGCTTTTCATCTAATGGGTTCCTACTTAATGGATCGGTGACATTGCTTCTCCCATGACGATGCTCCCATTGATAATGAAAACTTTGCTCCAAATACTCTAACCACCGAGCCTAACGCCTTGACAAATTATGTTGTGACTCTAGGTTAATGGATTGTGATTTGTAATTACTACACATTCTGAACCTTCTAAATAACAACGCCATGTTCATAAGTCATGCACAACGGTTGTAAATAATGTTCACCTGTGGTATAATTTCTTCCGGTAGGTGTAAGCTTGCAGCTCTCAAACGCAATTGGCCTACCTTTTTGTAAAAGAACTGCCCCTATACCCAACAATGAAGCATCATATATGATTTCAAATCTTTCACCAAATATTGGTAAATTCAAAACGGGCATGTGAGTTAACACATACTTAACCCCTTTAAAAGACTTTTGACATTGATTAGTCCAAATGTACTTCACATCTTTTCTTGTCAAATGAGTCAAAGGAGCGACTAAGGTTGAATAACCTTGAATAAATCGATTGAAATAATTACTAAGACCCAAGAATGAACGCAATTGACTTACATCGTTGGGCCTTGCCCGTCTAGTCACGATCTTTCGAGGGTCGACCTTAATCCCATCCTTACCCACCAAATGGCCAAGGTATTCTAACTCACTCTTTGCAAAGTGACACTTAGTCAACTTAGCATATAATTTGTTCTTGCGTAGTATATTGAATACTTTGCGTAAATGTTCAAGGTGTTCTTCTTGTGTCTTTGAAAAACACCAAAATATCATCAAGATATACCAAAACAAACTTTCCCAAGTGTTGTTGAAAAATTCTATTCATCACCCCTTGGAAATTTGTAGGTGCATTAGTCAATCCAAAACTCAAAACTTTGAATTGACAATGGCCAACATGTACTCTGAATGCAGTCTTAGGTACATCTTCTTCTAAAATTTGAATTTAATGATAACCTTGAGCCAAATCTAATGAACTAAACAGACGAGATCCGGCCAATTGATCAAATAGATCATCAATTCTTGGCAATGGATATCAATTCTTTATGGTTAGTTTATTCAAAGCTCTATAATCTATCACCATTCTTAGTCCACCATTTTTCTTCTTAACAAATAAGATTGGTGATCCATAAGGTGAAGAGCTTGGTTCTATCCACCCTTTGTGGATATATTATGTAATTTGCCTTTTGGCTTCTTCAATCTCCAAAGGACTAAGCCTATAAATAGGTCTAAAAGGTGATTTATGACCTTCTTCTAATGATATAGTATGGGTCATCTCTCTCTTTGGTGGAAGCCCTGCAGATATGGGTTGAAATATATCTTCATATTCCTTCACCAAAGACCCTACAAGGTTATTTTCCAACCTTGAAGATGATTCTTTATTGTGTACCTTTTTCAAAAGAATGAGTAAAGGTGTACAACCTCTCTTTACTGCTCTCTTGAATTGCAAAGTTGATAACATGTTGCCTTGAGGCATGGACTTCTTCTTACTTGTTACCACACTTTGAATTGTAATTTTCTTATTGCCCTTATGCAATATACAAGCTTTAGAATCATAATCAATGTGGGCTCTATGCTTATTTGACCAATTATCTCCCAAAATCAAGTCAAAGCCATCACTTAATTTGATAACCAAACAAGAGACTTGAGATTGGTATTGTTGAATTTTCACATGCACATTGACGGTCCCTTCCATTTCAACTTCCAATCCATTTCCCAATACTACTTTACCGTTATTTTCTTTCACATGCAAACCAATGCGTTTGACATATGATAAACTCAAATAACAATGACTACGAGCGGTATCTACTAAAATATGCCCATCTACTCTAGAGACTTTCCCTAAAAATTACATAGTTAGACCATTAGTCGAAATAGAATTCAAGAGTCTAGGTTGAGGTGGATTGTAATACACTTGCCATATGATTTTCTTTGTCAATCCAAAAACATCTACATAAATGTGTTTACACTCATGTAATAATTGAAATCTTGACAATAATCTATTGTGGACTTGACCCTTTTTCTTTTCCACTAAAATGCAAGCACTAGTCTCAAAGGGTTTTTTGCTTTTACCTTTTACATAAGCACTTACATACTTGGCTAGGTTTTTGGAATATGAATCAATAAGTAAACAATGACTAAAAAACTTGGAATCTTCACTAAAAAGTGTATCTAGTGGGCTTCGGAGATAAGAAAATTGGTTAACTTCTAAAGTTCAAAGAATCAAGTACAAAATCAAATGACTTGCCTATCTTAGCCACTAAGATTTGAACAAGATAATCCAAAAAATTCAATCTTGATCTCCTTTCTACCTCAACAAATTGCCCACAATCTTTCTGTTGAGGATCTAAAAATCTTTTTCCCGCTTTGTCGATTGGAATTAGACTTCTTAGGGCAAGTATTAACCCTATGGCTTTTTTCTTCACAAAAGTAGCATTTCCCTTCTTTCTTTAAGGCTGCAACTCTTTTGTAGTCAATCTCCTTACCATTAGTGAACTTCATGGTAGATTTCTTTTGATTCTTGATTGGACCACCTACTCCTATAGAAATAGTCTTTTTCTCACTGTTCTTAGTAGATGCAATCCCTAATCCATACTTAACTTGTTGGAGATTAGAATCTACAGAAACATCATAGGTAACTAACCTCTGAAAATCCTCCTAAGGTTGGGCATCATTCAATGGGTCCACCGCTACCTTTAGTCTTATTTTTTGGCTTTAACCATCAATAAAACGGTGAATCTTATCACCAACACCCATAGGTAAAATAACAATTTCTGCACATAAGTTTTGAAACTCATTGGCATAACTTTCAATCGATGAGTGTTGAGATAACGTACCAAGTTTGGCATGGGCAGTCTTACACTTCATTGGCGCCTTCACTATATTGGCTTCCAAAATCACCAACTTCACCTCATTGCGCTCCTTGGCCTTTTTCAATTCTTCCATCTCCAATATAAGGTTTTGAATAGTAATACTATTCTCTAACGTATTGTTCATATGTGGAGTTATTGAAACATTCGTCTCAAGAGATGTCATCTTTGTTTTGAAAATAAAACCTGCTCTGATACCAAATGTAACAAAACTTTAATTCTTTATTGGAAATTTCTTTGGCATGAACCACCCAACTACGAGATAAGATAAAAAGAACCCTTACTCTTGCGCAAGAACCCTTTATATACCTCCCCACCATGCCCGGTTGTCTTAAGTTTAACTAAAATAAAAGTATGTTCATTATTAGCAAATATAATGAACTTTGTTATATGCTTTTACTTTAAACTCATTCTAGACTACCGTTATCTTAGTTCTAGTCAACATGTACTAATAATGGCCCATGTTACATAAACCTCTCACAATTTATTTGTCTTATCATGACATTGTAGAGGATGTTGAACATGTAGCTTGATAGTATTTGTCGCGTACCTCTCCATGAGAAGTGCCCGAAACACCATGGGCACAAGGGGGACCCTGGAGTGAGATCCGGGACTTGTGGTGCCGTTGGTGAGAGGGCCCAAGTGATCCTAGTGTAGGTGAGGGCCCCAGGCGTTGGGAACGCCTCCCACCCACGGAGACTAGGAGGCACGAGGGTAAGGCCATAACCTATGCGTAGCTTATGGCGTGTTGATTCTAAAATGCTCAAGAACACCTCAATTGGAGGTGTGAGCTAGGAGATATGGCAATTTGAGTGGGGCATTGTCTCGGGACAACGCACTGGTACAGCAATGGCCTGGGAGTGGCTCCCAGAACTGCCAAGCTTTGAACAGGCATAACTTCTTGAATACTTGTCCAAATGGGGCAAGTGAGTAGTCCATCGTCATCTACGTGAAACATATATGACAATGGAGTGGTCAATTGTTAGCATCAGATAACATAATACTTAGTTATGGGGTTCTGAAGCTGTTGGGGGCTTCCAGCCCAACGGCTAAGATAAAATGTCTATATTGGTCCCAAGTGTTGGGAGAGAGACAAAATATCACTTGACGGTGGGGTAGGGGCCCTGCCTAGAGTCCTAGAGGCTTATATGAATGAGGTGGTGTGGCCAAACCCACCCGAGGCCGAACAACACTGCCTCCATGGGCATTGGCCCAATGAGAGGGCATAGTTGTCTAGTATGGCTCGGGTTGTTGTAGTGTTGCTCCAGCAACGCGATGATCAACATGAGATTGAACTTCCATGGATGGAAGTCCACATCTAAGAATTGGTTACCGATTAAGGGGTGAGTCCCAAAAACAAAGTAGGAGGGTTGGTCCCCCTCCTAGGGACCAAGAAGGTCCGCAATATGGGGAGCTAACCATTCGCATGGCGGAATGCGAAGGGTAAGTGCTCGTAATCCTTGCTAGAGTTGGAAAAATAATCAAGATGGTTAATGGGAGCTAGCAAGGGTTACAACAATATTAGAGGGTGTATAGTTGTATCCTAACCCTTCACATTGTAAATGTTTGTTACAAGGTTTGATTTATTGTATTTAGTTTTCTTGAATTTGAATGCAACCTTATTTTTTGGAGTAGGTAGTTGTGCAAAATTTCATGTTTTGTCACAACTGGTTGTATTTCTTGTTTTATTCTATCCGTGTTTATAACTTGTGTATTTCAACTTGTCTATTTTGTTATCTCCATGTTTATTGGTAACCCTTTAACTAGTATCCAAGTGTTATTGGTTGTGTTTTGAATGATACTTTGAATGGTTTCGGATTGGTATTACTAATTGAAACCATATGAATGACAATTTAAATGGTATGGAATGTTTGATGCTCACATAGTCGGTTTCGCAATGCTATATTATTCCATCCACTATTTGGTACTTGTACGATTTATAAAAAAATTATGCCAAAAATTAACCTCTCTAAATAATTACATAGGGTGCTAAAAAATACATCAAAGTAGCTTTTATCTAAAAATAGGGAGGGAAAATTTATTGAGAGGTGCATAAATATCCCCCATTAAATACCCCATTATTGCACGTGGTTACGAAACGTAATGGGGTGTGATTGCCCTGAGGATGCATTGTATAGACAACCTATGGCAAATGCAGTCTTATGTACCAAGTCATCTTTGATATATGAAATTAAAACTCATTATGCAAACAATAATGCATTTAAATTACCATTTGCAAATCCATTGAAGGAATCTAGATCCATTGAAAAAATAGAACAATTTATGTCTTATGGTTTGATAAATGACATTTTATGTTGTAATGCCAGAGTATGTATTCCTAAGGTTGGATATTATAGACTCGATATGCATGATTTTCATAACATTTTGCTAGCATGCATCCAGGTTTCTAAAAAACATACATGGCTTATATGCCATTATTATTGGCTAGGCATGAAGAGAGATATTCGATAATATTTTGAACGTTGCTTGCAGTGTCAAGTCTCTAACGTTGAATGTATTGAAAATCTTGGGTTGTTGCAACCACTCGAGGTGTCTAATTCAAAATTTGAATTGATTAATATGGGTTTATTGTGAGTCTTTTGAAGACACAGACTAGTTATGATAGCATCTCCGTGATTGCGGATCGATTAACAATAATAGCCGATTTCATGCCAACGGTGACAATAGTAAGAACTTCTAGTGTTGCCATTTTATTGATGAAAAATGTTTTTAAGATTCATGGAATGCCGTCAAAATGATTAGTGACCGAGATCCTAAGTTTTTGAAAGAATTTTGGACCACACCTTTCAAGATGTGTGGAATCAAAATTAAACTTAGCATGGGTTATCATCATGAAGATAGATGGTCAAACTGAATGAATGAATAGAATCATCAAGGACATGCTTCGAATGTATGTTGGTAAGAAACAACAATCTCAAGACGAGTGGTTATATCTTTGTGAATTTGCATATAACCAAAGATTGCACAATAATATTGGTTGTAGTTCATTCTTTGCTTTATATGGACAAGATTGTAACACTCTAATGACTATTTCAACCCCGAACTCAAGATTTGAAGGTGTTAATCAAATGGTTCAAGAAATGAATGAAGTCATTGAATCTGTTAAATTGAGCATGAGGAGTGCTCAAGATAGAATCGAACACTATGCGGATAAGCAAATGAGTTTCTGAGAATATGAGGTGGGTGATAAGATTTTTTGAATGTCAGCATTCAGAGATCTAGCTTGACATTGGGAAAGTCAAAGAAATTGTGTCCCAGATTTTGCAGTCCATTTGATATTGTTAGGAGAAATGGACCATTTGCATATGAACTAAAATTGGCAAAGGACTAGAAGATACATAATATTTTTCATGTGAGTTTATTGAGAAAATATGTATTGGATCCTAACCATGTGTTGCTTGAGCTTCCTAAGGTAGCTTATGAGGGAATCTTGTTAGGAGAAGATGAGAAGATTTTGCAAGTAGATACACAACATCTACGGAATAGATCTTTCAAAATATTTATGGTGAAATGGAAAGACTATCTAGAAGATGAAGCCTCTTGGGAGCGAGAGGTTGATTTCAAAAGAGACTTTCCACCTCTGTCAGTGAGGATAATGACATATTTTAAGGAGGAAAGATTGTAATATATCCGGATTAACGGATTTAATGTTGGAGTATACAAGAAAGAAAGATTAACCATATTTTGTTGTACTTAGCATGTCAACAATGGTGTTTCAAGCCAAACAACTCCAAAGAAAGAATTGGGTCAAACAACATGAGAGAGAAGAGTGCACAAGGGCCAGACACTCTATGAAGGAATTGTGCACGGGAGTTAGACAACTCCCAATTAAAGATCATTGCGTTGGAGTTAGACAACTCCAAATAGAAGATATGAATTGGAGTTAGACAACTCCCAACTAATTGATGTTATTCATTGGAGCTAGATAGCTCTCAATGAATAAATATAGTTGGAATTAGACAGATCCACTTAGAAGAATAGATGAATGCATCATATTGGAATTAGACAATTCCAATTAAAAAAGTGGATGATTGGATCGAGTTGGATTTAGACAGTTCCAACTATGACAATTATGGTATTTACTATCACTCTTTATTTAGAGTTACACATTTTTATAACCTTTTATTGTTAGTGTAAATTTTTACCAAGTGAAGATGTTAACAATCTATAGTGTCCAAAACACCAATGTTTGTTGGTAACAAGTGAGAATTATAAAAAAAATTATTGCACAATGTAACTCCGAATAGTAAGTGACACTAAATATCATAAATAGTGTAGTGGATTGTGATTGAGCCAAAAAATAGAAGATTCATAGTAGAACCAAATATAGAGCTATGAATAGAAGACTTTTATTGTATGAGAAACATAAAGTAAAAGTAGTGTTTTGGGATAGAAGGGAGCTCAAGGGAGGAGAGAGGATTTTTTGTCTCTTCTATGGTCAGGTGATTCGAGCTCATAACAATCACGATATCGTGATTAAGTTGTAAAGCCTTTGTAATGGGCAAAGTATACAAAGTTTGACAGTTCTCAATATTGGTGTTTCATATGCATTCATGCTTGTATTATTCTTGTGTAAAAGAGGAATGTGAGAGTTGTTCTTGTTGTCGTCTTCATCATATGTGTATTTATATATAAGTATAACTAAATTTGATCAATTTTTAGATTTAAAAAAAATTGTGTGTTGAAATATCACACATGTTTCAAGAAAAAAAAATAATAACGACCGTATCCAGGTACCGTCATGAATGTGAGCATGTTAGCCTAATGTTGATCACGGTTGTCCGTGATCACATAGGTTTCATATGTAAGCCTCTTTAACAAAAAAAATAATGAACTTAAAGAAATGAGCTCTCCCATGGACGAGAAGCCTCTACTCACACTTTTTCGCCTAAGCCCATTGTACACTTGTTCTTTCAATTTGAAGGCTTGTAGTATTATTGGGCTTACATTATTTAACTGAGATTGCGCATGGTGAATCCCGTGTAGAATGACTATGACAAGCTCTTTGCCAAAATCCTAATCTACCTCGTGGAGGTTGCTTAGAATTGTCATTTGGGAATGATGAGAATGAAAATGCCTTGCTTTGTGGGCCCCAACTGTAACGCACTAGTAGTGTGAACAAGGCTATTATGGAGCCATAGTACCACTAGTAGTGTGAGCAAGGCTATTATGGAGCCATAGTATCACTAGTAGTGTGAGCAAGGCTATTGAGAAGCCCTAGCCATAAGGATTGGTGGCAATCCAACTAGTGGGAGTTTACTAATGGCAACTCCTCTTAACTTTGAAAAGTGGCATGGGGGTGAGCACTTTGCATGCGGAAGGTTTGCATGGCAAGGGGCTAGCTTCCTCATGGCTCTATGGTGGGGTGGTTCATGCCATAAGACACTTCTCTTCCTCATGGTTGTCTAGAGAGAGTGTTCTCAATAGTTCAAACTAGGCTAGCTTGTTATATTGGTAGCAGAGCTTTAACGAATCTCGGCGTAGATAAGATTCCATTGAAAGTCATCTATTGTTTTGAACTTTGTAGGGGTTGAATTCTCAATCAAAATTTCCTCCATAAAGTTGTAAATTTTAGAGCAAATGGCTAGTGTAAAACCCGTCGATGAGCTCCAAAAGCGGGTTGCGAGGTATGTAGATGAAAGATTGGGTCCTATCTTACGAGAGGTAAATCAATTGGATAATTACTCAATAATGAAACTATCGAGCGGATTTTATTGGAAGAACAATTGCGTGCCTTGAGAACGCAAGGTGAGAATGCCCAAGGGGCCTCTACCCAACGCATGAAGTTGATGGAACCCGAACGCTTTAAGGATAAGCCGAGATCTAATATCTTACAATGGTTAGACTGTATGGAGCGCTACTTGACCGCGGGTCAAGTTGTTGAAGAGGAAAAAATCCAAGTTACTTGGACTTACCTCGAGCCGCACGTGGCCCAACATTGGCAAATTCTTGCCAAAAAACTTGAGGTTGCCGAGCAAGATAACCGTTTGTAGAAAAAATTCCGCCAACCATTGATTCGCACTTATGGGAATGTCCTTCCCGAGCAAGTTGCCCGAAATAAGTTATGGAATTTGACTCAAAAGGGGTCGGTGGAGGCTTATGCCACTGAGTTCCAACTCCTTTGTGCGCAAATTACAAACTTAGAGTTGAGCGTGGGCAACAAAATTGATTGCTTCGTCTTTGGATTAAAACCATAAATCCGCGAGCGAGTTGTTGTTGACCCCTTCAACGAGGGTGGCCATTGGGAGGACTTTAAGCGATTGCTTACCTACGTGGTAGCAATGGATGCCACCATTGAGCAATCATGTCCCAAAGAGATGCGGAAGATCCCACCTAAGTTTAGCGGTCCTATCCGCAAGGACAAGGCACGTAGCAAGGCCATGACTTTGTCCAATGGGAAATCATTGGATTTCTACAAGGCGAATGCACTTCATCGTGAAGGAAAATGTTTCATTTGCGAACAGAAAGGGCACCAAGCCAAGGATTGCACGGGGGAGAAGAAGGATGGTGGAGCACCTTCTGAGGAATCAAAGTTCCAAATCGAGAAGGAGTTTTGAATCGCCAATAGTTGACTAGTGGGCTCCTTGTTGGTAAAAATGAACAATATGTTAATTTTGTTGATAGCTCTTTGATCTCTTTGATAGAGGCCAAGATATAGCATTCTTTTGATTTCCTCATTTGTACATATCCGGATAATAAAGAGGAAACAATTTATGCTCCATGTAAATGCTCATTTGATTTTTTGATGGATTTTCACTCAGAAATCTATGGCAAATGTATGTTTATGGATTTGACTTTTTTCATGATGGAAAGGTTTCCATTGGCTTATAGAGAAGGTAAAAAGTTGCATCCTTTTGATACAAGAGCTTGCTTTTTGATTGAAAATTACAAGAGTGTGTTTGTAAAGAGGGGTTTGAAATGATTGCAATTGTTACTTGAGTTTCAAGTCTTGAAAGACAACAAACCCCTCACATTGCAAGTTTATTATAATGCACCTAGGCCAAAAAAATTGAATATTTTTGGTGGGACTAGGAGACTTGCAATGCAATTTTTGGGTTAAGTTTCAAGACTTAATGCTCATGTGATATTGAACAATGCGGCCACTGATTGTTTTGTCAATTCTAGCTACCTTGACAATTTTGGATTGCAATATGTTAAGGATTCTAGTGTTTTGCAATTGGCAAATGGAGAGGAAGTTCAAATTGAAGGATATGTCAAGTTGCGTGTCAAAGTTCAACAATATTATGGTCACCTAACGTGCATGGTCACAAAACTTAGTGACAGCACAGATTTGATACTTGGTGATGATTGGTTGAACAAGTATAAGGCAAATGTGCACATAATCCACGTGGATTATGAATCCAAAACATGTGTCATTCAAAAGGGCAAGCGAAAAATTTCGTTGCAAGCCAATCCTTTGATGCATTGGGCACCTAAATCCTCAACAAAATGCCTCTCGGCAATACAATTTAAGAAGGCAGTAAGAAAAGGGGCCATGCCCATTTTATTCCAATTGACCAAGGTTGATGATGAGGAAACCTCGTCCCAACTTGTTGACACAAGGTGCTTAGCCGCATTTTTGGAGAAGTTCGAAGATGTATTTGAACCTTTGGCAAGTGGGCTACCCCCTAAGAGGGAAATGGCTCATACCATTCCTTTGGAGGAAGGTAGTAAACCACCTTTTAGGCCGATTTACTGCCTAAGTCCAAAAGAATTGGAAGAGGCGAAGAAGCAAGTACAAGAGTACTTAGAGAAATGTTGGATTGAACCTAGTGCCTCGCCTTATGGATCTCCCATTCTTTTTGTACAAAAGAAGGATGGAACTTTAAGAATGGTGGTCGATTACCACGTGTTGAATAAGTGGACAATAAAAAATAGATACCCTTTGCCTAGAATTGATGATTTATTTGATCAATTGGTAGGTGCTCGAATTTTTTCGTCTCTTGATTTAACACAAGGTTATCAACAAATTCTAATTTCGGATGCCCCTAAGACGGCAGGTAGAACTTTGTTCGGCCATTATCAATATAAAGTTTTAAGCTTTGGATTGATTAATGCACCGGCAACAATTTAAGGTGTAATGAATCGAATTTTTCACAAGTACCTTGGCAAGTTTGTCTTGGTTTATCTTGATGACATATTGGTATTCTTGAAGAATAAAGAGGAACATGTAGCCCACATGAGCAAAGTCCTAAAAATTCTTCATAAACATTGATTGTAAAGTTGTCTAAATGTCACTTTGCAAAGAACAAACTCCATTATTTGGGTCATGTCGTAGGCAAGGATGGGGTTAAAGTTGATCCGGCTAAAATTGAAACTGTCATGAAATGGATTATGCCTCATGATGTTGGGCGATTGCGCTCATTTTTGGGGTTATGTAATTATTTCAGACGTTTTATTCAAGGATATTCAACCCTTGTAGCCCCTCTTACCAATTTAACTTGACATGATTCTAAGTATAATTGGACGGTTGAATGCCAAGAGGCATTTGACAAAGTGAAGTATGCGCTAACACACGTTCCTGTGTTAACCTTGTCCACTTTCGGTGAACCTTTTGAGGTCATTTGCGATGCCTCCATTGTTGGTATTGGTGCGATTCTTTTACAAAAAGGACGACCGATAGCTTCTGAAAGTTGAAAGCTTTACCCTGCTGAAAAAAATTATACCACCAGAGAGCAAGAACTTATAGTGGTTGTGCATGCCTTGCGCACTTGGTGTTGTTATTCGGAAGGTGCGGATTGCGTGGTAGTGACAGACCATAATCCCCTCACCTATTTAAAGTCACAACAAGCATTGTCAAGGCATCAGGCCCGATGGTTAGAGAATTTAGAACAAAACTTTACATACAGATGGGAATATAGGCCATGGCGCATTAATATTGCCAATCCTTTGAGTCATAACATCTAGGAAGCAATGCGTATGCTGATGTCTTGAGCCATGACTCTTTGGGATGTAGAGATGTTAGGTTAAGAGCCTTATTGGCTTTGAGTTGTTCTATACTGAGCTTTGGAGAGATGGTTGTAGACATCTCAAAGGGTGCTCTCAGAGTGCTGGTAAATGAAGCGTGTAGTGGTCTTGAGTGCCTCAATGAACAATTGGTTGTTAAAGAACAATCGTTCTTTCAATCCATTGTTGCAGGATACGCTCACGATTCATGCTTTATGGATCTGAATAATGTTTCCCAATTGATTTTCAAGGATGGCCTTTGGTGGCACCATGATGCAACTGTGGTACCAAATGTGGTAGTTGGTGAATCTAATTTGGGACCTTTAAGAGAATATATGCTCCATGAACACCATGATTCGCTATATAGTGGTCATATGGGTATTTCTAAGATGCTCAAGAAAATTCAAACTCGTTTTTGGTGGCCAAAAATGAGAGAGGATGTTCAAAAATATGTGAATTCTTGCGATGTTTGCCAATGTAGTAAAACCCCTACTACGCAACCCGGTGGATTGTTACAACCCTTAGAAATCCTTGAGAGAAAATGTGAATGTGTAAGCATGGACTTTATTGTCGGATTTAACCCAACTAAGAAAGGGCATGATGCAATTTTTGTATGTGTCGATAAATTAAGCAAAATGGCTCATTTTATGGCGACTATCACAATTATGACCATTGAGGAGACGACAAGATTATTTAGGGATCATGTCTATAAGCCACATGGTATTCTCCTTAAGTTAATCAATAATAGAGATGCGAGATTTACGGGTAGATTTTGGCAAGAGTTGCACTACTTATTAGGCACTCAATTGGCTATGTCTACATGTTTTCATCCTTAAACCGATGGTCAAACATAAAGGTTAAATAGAGTCCTTGAGGATATGTTTAGGCATTATGTGAGTCCTTCCTGAGATGACTGGGACGAGTATTTGTCGATGGTTGAATTTACCTACAATAACTCATGGCAATAATCCATCAAAACTACACCTTTTATGTTGAATTATGGTCAACATCCTTTAACACCTGTAAATAGAAGGATTAGCGGGTCTCAAGTCTCGATTGCAAAAGATTTTGCTTTGGCCGTGAGTAATATTATTAGCAAAGCTAAGAAACATTTGTTGGCAACCCAACAAAGACGGAAATCTTATGCTAACACCAAACGACGTGATGTGTCGTATGAGGTGGGATCTAAGGTGCTCCTTAGTACTTCCAACATTAAGTTGAATACCCCAGGTGCGAGGAAGTTACTTCCTCGATGGATTGGTCCATTTGAGATTATCAAGAGAATTGGTGTCGTTGCATACCGTTTGAAATTGCCAGAGACCATAGGAATTCATAATGTTTTCTACGTCTCTTTGTTGAAGCCTAATGGCAGGGCTAATGGTAGGGTAAAGCCTCCGCCACCGCCAGTCATTGAAAATCATGATATATCATATGAAGTGGAACGTGTTTTACAACATGAAGTTAGAGGGAGTCGTTCATGTCTCGTTAAATTCTAACTCATCAAGTGGCTTGGTTATGGGGCTGTTGGAGGTAAGGAAAGGGCGGTCAGGGTCGAAGTAGCGTTGCACGTTGCTCCCCGAAACTGCCCCTCTCCTATCCACCCACCTCCTCACGATCTGAAAGGTCGCTCTCCCCCTGAACCCCTACAATATAAGTAAGGCATTACCATCCTCACTTCCCCCAGAGGCCCCTGAAACCAGAAGTTGTGCTGTCGAAGTAACCGCTGCGATCGAAGAAACTGTTGCTGAGATCGAAGTAGCTGCTGATGCGGTCGTAGAAGCTGCTGCTGTAGTCGCCGAAGCTGCTGATTGCCGTCGCCGAAGTCTGAGAAGTCATCGAAGTCCGAGAAGCCCCTGCTGCCGACAACACCGAGGCTGCTGTTGATGCCAAAGTTGCCGTCGTTGCTGCCAAAGCGAAGAAATTAACCATTGCTACGATGTCGCCGAAACTGCTACTGTCCACCGAGATTGTTGTAGCTACCATCGCCGAAGGAATCACCGCTGCTGCTACGCCAAAGTCATTGTTGCCGAAGTTGACACTGTTGCTGTCGACACCGAAACAAACCTGCCGCTGCCGAAGTCGACTCTACTCCGGAGTTGATACCTATGTTGCCAACCTCCCTTCCCATATCCATCTCCCCAGTCATCTCTCCTCCCAGATCCGCTCCCTTCCTAGATCTTTCTCCCCACTATCTTTGATAGATAGATCCAAGAAAAAAAGGACTAGGACCACGAGTCCAGCTCTCGGAGATACGACCAGAGTAACATAAAACTTTGAATACGATAGGCAGTCTCAGAAGTACAATCTGGAACCTCCGAAGCTGTTCGAAACTTGACCCTGCTGCTTGCTGCTGAGAAGGCCAACATTGTAGCTGTTTGTTACCAAGGTTTTTACGATCAACTGGTGCTTGGTGACAAGGCTGTTGCTGGTGAAGGACGTGAAGTTGTTGTTGCTTTTGACAAGGGGCTACTGTTGGACGTGGAGTTGCTATTGGACACATGACTGCTATTGCTGTTGGATGCAAGGCTGCTACAACTAAGACTCACTAGCACCTAGGTAAGCTCCAAACTCCCCATCAATTACAAGCTAGGCACAAAGCACACACATAGTAACAAATAGCCACATAGAGTTGATACTTGTTCCTTAGGGTAGGAGATAAAATGAAGGTTGCATATGCAACCAACTTTGTTCTTGTTTTTTGGCTCCTTGTAGTCACACCATATTGGAGAAACTCCCACCGTGTCAAATCTCACACCCCATGGGAATGCCATTCAAATTGTTGTTCTATAATTGAAGATGTACATAAACATAACACATGTAAACTAGACCAAACACTATTATGGTTTTTTGAAAAAGTAACACATAGACATAACTCTAAAGAATTTGTAAACACTAGGAATAGACTTGAATGTATAAACAACATATTTATCTTCTTCCTAATAACACCTCCCCTCCAAGCCTCACTTATTTATAAGTGGGATGGGGTTGTGTCTAGGAACAAAAGAAGAACACCAAAATGCACAAAAAATAACACATATATACTCTATCTTTGCAGAATGGCCTACTCAAGGAGCTTGGACAAGTCTTTTGATGGTGTTAGAGATATGGAAGTTACACAAACTAAAAAACGAACATTTACCAATGCATGCCTCACCATAGTAGACAAAACCAAAAACAGATCTAACACACAAGGAAAGTCACTCCCGTTGTGGCTTGGATTCAAAGCTATGAACGCTTTGAATGCAAGCAAAGGTCTTACCAAAGAACCCCATAACAGTATTAGTGAACTTGTGAAACTAGGAATGTATGAGAGTGAAGCATTAGAATGCCAAGATAGTATCCCATCATATCCGTATGTATCACAAGAGGTATGGCCAAACAAAAACGAAATAGGAGAACAAAACTTCCACCATACCTAAATTCTTTCGGATATAGAAGTATGTAATGGTTTTGCAATGGATTATCATATTGTTATCTTCTTTAACCTCGATGAGATTATTATGACCCGTGAGGAAGCACTTGACAAAATCACCCAGAGATTGGATGAGATGAAAATCTTTCTTGGTGATGAAATCAGTGATCCCATAGCCATCATGTGCACACATGGAGGAAAAAAATGGTCAGGACATGCGAAAATATACTTGAAAAATGTGCAAGAAGATGGCATATCCCTCCTCCAAGGAGTACGGCCTTTTATCATCCGACTCCCGAATAATAAAATGCATAGAGGAAAAATTTGCAAATCCTACGACACTATTGCCTCTAGTGAAATGTTGTCTATAAAAATTACTAGTGATAGTATTAAAAATGAGTTTTGGTACACGGTGTATGAAGAAGTTGTGAACGAAGGGTTTAAAAGAGGCCACAACTTTGAAATTACACACGTAAGAAAGGGGGAAAGTCACAACTATGCATGGATAGTTGCCACTAGTCCGGAGCAAACCCTAAATATTAGGAAAAACAAAATAACCTTTGGGCATGAATGCATTGATGTCACAATGGGAAAACCTACGGGCGATGACTTAGCAAAAAAGAATGCACTCATCCTCATTGCAAAGAATCTTAATAGGTTAAAACCAAAAGAAGTTCTTGAGACAGAAATAAGGGCATGCATGGGGGAGAAAAATGTCTTGAATATCTTCTTTAAGAGTGATGACAAAGGTAAACTTACTAGTGTTTGCAATGTTCAATGTCTAAGTGCAGCGGTATACAAAAAATTTGTCAAAAAGAATCACAAAATTTGCAATAAGTATGTCGAGTTTTCTCCTCATCCAAAGAGTTTGGATGGTATATCCAAACCCTCGGTGGAAGAATTTATACGACTAGGGTTCAACGATGTCAACATAGCCTTAGCCGACACCGTAGAAGCAATGGAGAATGCCCCATCCAACGCTCTAGGAAAAAAAACATTAACAAAATAATAGAAGAAGTTGTCGCCAAAGGCACTGCAATAGTCCGCAACGAAATGCAAACAATGGAAACACGTCTCACCAGCCAAGCCAAGAACTTTGCCACGTAGTAGCTAGGGCTTTGAAAAAAGAAATGGCTACCCTAAGACAAGCCCTCAGCAAAACCATGGCATCCCTCGAATCTGCGGACATGCTCGACAAAGAAGACTCATCTAGTGACAAAGAAGATCTGATGGCGATAAACTAATCAAGACCAATACCTCGACGCTATCACCAACAAACAACACAAAATCCGAACAAAAACAAAAACAAAATAAACGGGTATTTATAAATACCACCACTCTAGTAGAGGATTTTACCACCAAACCTGGTATAAAAGAAGACCTATACCTATACTCGACATACCATAAGATCAATATACTAAACCAACACAATAAACATATACTCATACAAGAATGGCATATTTCAACAATTACAAATTCTTTCCCAATCAAAGTAATTAGAACAAAATATTACAAAAAATACACATTAGTAAATCACAATCAAACATTATATTTTCTCTTGTCCCTAACTACCTCATTTTGCTAAGATGTGGGGACATTGAAACTAACCCCGGCCCAATGCCAAATCTATTACAAAAACATCCCACCCCACACAAAAGGCGGCAAACAACATACTTCCTACCTAGCACGATAAAATTTCAACCCGAATATCAACACTTGGCCAAAACGTTCAAACCACTCTTTCAAAATACACACCACCTACACATACAAACAACATTCTCATTCCCATACCTACACAACTACATACAACAACATGCTAACCACCCTCCTTCACGGATCATTTACGCACTGATCATAACAATCAGTCCTTCCATTGAAGCATGTAATACTCATTTTCAACAACAACCAATACATGACTGGACCTTACAATTACTGGACAAAATGACTAGACTAACCAACCCACCCGAACGCCACATAGAAACCCCACATCCATATACACAATTCCGTAATGCATATCACGATAAAATCTCCCCCTCAAATACGATTCACAAAGAATTATACGACCACATACATCTCAACATAGAACCACCAAATGTTCAAAACATGCAAGAAACATTTCCATGCCTACCAAAACAACTCCTCATAGAAGCACTCAGATGCAATGAGCCTATGACAGAATATAAACACCCTACTCCCCCCACACTAAATACACAAACACCACTACAACAGTCAACATCCCCTACAAGCCAAAAATCACACATCATGACCTGGAATGCCTCCTCGCTTAATACCGCAATGCCATGTCTACAAGACCTAGTTACATACTCCCAAATACCCCCATCAGTTATCACCATACAAGAAACTGAACTCTCCGCCACCAAATCCACAAAACACATACAAAACATGTTCCCACAATATAAGCTTTTCTTCAACAACACACACAACATCACACGAATTATACGCCAAAGAATGACGTGTAGAGGCTATAGAGGAGGACTGCTTACACTTATCCATAACAAACACGCATTTCCAGGTAACCTATCTAAACTACCTACCCCCGCAGACATATCACCATTCCTCCAAATAATCCGAGTAGCAAACCAACCACTTCAACCATGGCTCCTAATAAACATGTATATGCCCTCACATGAAGAAGACGTACCCCTCATCCCCAATATCCAAAACACCATAACCAACCAAATAAATGCCCACCCTGGCCATACATATATACTATGCGGGGATTTCAACCGTGACGTAGCCCTTATTGGAAGACAAAATGGCCAACAAACCACACCACCACAATCTGAAGATTACCACTGGAGAACATTCACAGACAACCTAGAACTAACATATATCTCAACCAACACAATTTTTTCAAGACAAGGGGGACATAACTATACACATAATAGCCTAATAGACGGTTTTTTCATAAAAACCCCCAACAACAACCAATACACTTCCACCACGAACCAAAATATCCATCTCAACTCAAACCACCTACCTATACAATTACATATACCACCCAACGCACTAATGGCTAAAACAACATTGCATATACCCATGCCACCTCCTAGAATACTAAACCCCATACCTAAGGAGAACCTCGAAAACTTCCACACACAATTCTTTGAGACTAACTCAAACCAAATAAACGAACTTACACAACTCCTTGAGCATAATGATCACTTGACTGAATATCAATGGCAAACAACGTGTACCTCATTAGACGCCCTTATCTCCAACATCTCCACCTTGATCCTAGAAACATGTAGTGCCCCACCTATTCCGACTTTACCGAACATAATTGCCAAACAAGGAGGCTACCTACCCAAGAAACTCCAAAAGAAATGGAAAAATCACCTCTCAACCTACCATCTTATCCGAAAAACAATATACATCATAAAAAACAACCAAAACTGGAGAAACCACCCCATTATCACTCAAGAAATCCGCAACCATACCCATAGTATTATACCTACGCCCCCCGACCCACCTCTTCCGTATGATGCATGGATAGAGGACCTAGCCAAAGAAGCAAAAGAAGCTAAAAACAAAGCCCAAAAAATCACAACAGAATACTCCCTAAAACAAATTAAAAAAGCTATATCAAAATACCAACAACTTTATGACAAAAACCCCAAGAAAATAAATAGGAAAGTCTTTAAAAACAACGACACCCCTCCACTTGACTGCCTCATAGACAAATCTAACAACATCCTTACAAACCCAGAAGAAATCGCACAAGAAATCCATGCTCAACAATCAATTAGCAATAGACCAACTGTCCCAACATGCCACTACCAACCTGATCACCCACAACGCTGCACATGTGGAGTCAGACAATACCCATGGCATGACCTAGATGGCTATACCCTCGAAAAGAGAGGCGAACCACTAACCCCCCTCCATACATACCTAGACCAAGAAACATACAACATATGCATCCAACAACTAGCCAACGGAAAAACCCCCGGACCAGATCAAATCCCCAATGCCATACTAAAAAATATGCCACCAAGATTCCACACACTCCTCTTATTGTTCTTTACCCAATGTTATAAACAAAAACAAATCCCTACATCTTGGAAAACAAGCCTCACCGTACTCCTATATAAAAAAGGTGACCCATATCACCTAACCAATCATAGACCAATAGCACTCGCCAACACAATATACAAATTATTTACTAGCACACTTACAAGTATCCTCTCGGCATATGGGGAAAGACACCAAATCCTACATGATAGCCAAAAAGGTTTTAGAGCTGAGAGGTGCACATCACGACAACTACAAACCCTCATCTCGGCACTAGAAGATGCTAGACTCACAAACCAAGATATATACATACTATATATAGACTTCAAAAATGCCTTTGGTTCAATTGACCATGCCAGACTCCTTGCCGTCATGAAAGACCTTGGATACCCGCAAGATGCCGTAATCTTGGTAGGCAATATTTATTCACAATCCACCACCACACTCATAGGGGAATACTTTGGTAAAACACAACCAATCCCCATACAAAGAGGAACCATCCAGGGAGATACACTAACTCCATACCTCTTCCTTATTTCTCTCGAACCACTCCTTAGATGGCTACAACGGGGGAATAACGAATACTCCTTCAAAACCTCCAACACAAAAATAAGCTCAGCAGCCTACGCAGATGACCTAGCAATTTTGGCCAACAAACTAACATCCCTCCAACTTCAATTGAACAAACTCGATAAATATTGCACATGGGCAGGAATGGACCTGGGCATACCAAAATGTGCAGTCACTGGTTGCCCCAACAAATCAAAACTAAACCCGCTAACCTTTAAAACACAACTACGAAACACGAACATTAACTTCAGAAACCAACCAATACCCATACTTAGCCAACACGAACCGTATGTCTACCTTGGAATAAGCCTAGTCCCATCATTACAATGGAAAACGCAAACACACATAACAACGACCAAATTAATAAAACAATGCAAACTATTAATCACATGCCCAGCTACCATGAAGCAAAAAATACATACGGCGGACACAGTAATACGAGCATGTATCGCATACAGTTTCTACGTTGTCCCATACTCACTCCCAGCCATAAAAAAACTTGATAGAAAAGTAACCGCTCTACACAAAGCTATATGTGGTCTACCAAAGTGTATGTCGAATGCTGTCACACAATTACCATACGACATGTTTGGCACATAAGCATTCTCGCTCAAAAATGCATACATCACATGCATAGGAGAACAACTCATCAACGCCCTCAACGACAAAGGCAGACTAGGAAGGATATACAACGGACTCAGTAAAACATATACTCGCCAAACATGGAGGGGCACAAAACCTAACGCGCATATCACATCATGACTGTATAAGATCACCAATCACAAGAACCCTATTCCTACTTAAAACAAGTAGCGGAACCCATCTCAGAAGTACAATGGACAAATTCCCCCTCCTCCCCACACCACTGGAAACACAATGGATGCGGCAAGCAAGGACTATACCAACGATAATCCCTGCAAAATCCTTAAAATATCTACACAAATTAATATTACATAACATAACTGAAATCAAACACATAACACACCCCAACGGTACACACCTAATGACAAATGATGAATTTAAACACTACTATAGCTCACCCACTAAAATAGAAAAACTTGCATTAGACCACGCCAAAACACTCTTTTGTGAAACCTCATGTCACAACCAGTGCCCAAATAGGTGCATAACACACAACACACCAAACACCTTAAAAAACGAATATCACATACAAAACCATAGCATACAAATAAGACCGAGAGAACACAATACACACCCTCTACCCCCACCACTGCCAGAATACCCAAAACCACCCCTACACCTCTTAAAGGATCCCACACATTTCCCAATACAAGTCATACTTAATGACCGCCCAAATACATACAAAGATAGATACAAAATCACAAAAAAATTCACATCCTTCCTATGCCAATGGTCATTCCTAGATGAGGCAACTTACAACAAATGGCTACCCCAAAGAGATTTATTTCCTTGGAACAACCAAAATGCCATAAACCATAACATCCTACTCTTAACACAATACTACACATGGAAACAACACCAGCATTTCACTACCATACTACAAACAAACTTCAATCAGGAACAAATGAGAGACACCCGATATATACCCCCCCCCGCGAATCATACCTCTATGCCACATCCACACCAATGTATGCAACCCAGAAAATGATATCGCTTACACACAAAACACTATTCAAACTCAACACGGAGTATCTCACATATACGATAACATTGGCCATCACTTGATTACCATCCCCGAACAAAGACTAAAATGTCTATGGAAACAATACCAAACAACTTTAGAAAAACCCCTACATATAGAGCCCCCCACCCAACCATTTGAAACGGAAGTCGCATGGTTATATCAATGATATAAATATAGAACTTCCGAAAATGATCCCCTAAAACTTTCCCAATACACGCTTCCAGAGGATATCTTGGAACACCTCATAAACTCATACCAAATCACACACTCTTACTTTTCATCACCAGTAACATGTCCCACCACACTCAAACAATTCTACTTTCCATTTCCCCGAGACAGAGTTTTTGGATCAATAGGCACAGTGTTCCAGTACAAATGGCAAGGACATGGATAAGCCCACCCACACTCAGAAAAAGAAGCCCAACAAGCCCTTCATTGGGCACGACTTGCATTCAAAAATAACCCAAACACAGTCACAATCCTCGTAATACCAGACCAAAACTGGTATCACAACCTCAACCCCCACGAGGGACATTTTCCAGACTCACATGTTATCGCACACTTCAAAGCCGACACCATCACATACGAAGAACCAACAATTCCACCAGAACTACGAATTGAACCTAGAACAGAAAGTCGCGCCATACACACTCTATGTGTCCACCACAAAGACACACCCACTGGATCACAAGGATATACCCAACAGATGTACAACATTGCTAACACCCTACAAATACCCGCAATATTCGCTCAACCCGCACCACCTACACCTCAAGACACCCCAGTAAATCGGAGTATAAAATGGTCTAAACTCACACACCCCCCTCATCCACCAACCACCCAAACCCCCAATATTCCACTAATCACCAACATCGATAGATGTCTACCCCTCAAATACCTACCACAATTCTGCTATTACACAGATGGATCATTCAAACCACCCAAAGAAACAACTCAAGGACACTGGAAATGCGAAAAAGCAGGGTACGGTATATACAATTGTAAAAAATCTAAAAATTGCAGTAAGACTACCAGGGCTACAAAACATACTACGAGCATAAATGATGGCCATACACCACACTCTCCAACTCCTCACCACCACATATCGAGACGAACCAACACATATCTTCACATATTGCCTTAATGTCCTATATTTATTAAACACTCAAATTAAACACCCCACACTACATAATAGCCACCCAGACAAAAATATCCTTGAATCCATGACCACAATGCTACAATCCCGCACACAAATCACCACACTACATAAAATCAAAGCCCATGCTAACATAAATGGCAATGAACAAGCAGACACATTAGCCAAATTAGGATGCGAGCTAGATCATAGAGACGCCGCAATGCCACACGAACATGCACACCCTACACCATACTACCTCCAAAAAGATTGGTGGCACTCAATGCAAGAAACACCAGACAAAGGCCCCATACGACACCTTGGAAAACACGTCCTCAAACATGACAAAAACCATAATTTAGAAGTCATAGCTAACCAAACACACCAATTACACAAATGGCTCGAAAACAAAGATATTGACAAAACATTATCAAACAATTTTTGGACGAATCCAAGTATTACGGATAAACAAAAAACATGTCTAATCAAATTCCGAACGGGACAGTACATGGGCCACGCCCGGAAGCAACTCTTCTTTGGTAGAGAAGCTTACCCGTCAAAAACGTGCCCCATCTGCAACTCATCAGATGCAGATACATGGTTACATCTACTACTCAAATGTAAACAACAACACATTCATGCACTCATAACAAAAAGACATAACAAAGTTGTATGGGAAATACGTAAATTAATTATATCAAATAAAATATCTAAACACTATACACTTATGAATGCAGGAACGTACAATGAACGACCTCAAGAAAATATTGTGCCAGCATGGCTATTGCCATGCACATGTGGTACCCAGAGATGCCACTGCAACGCCAGGTTTAAACCAGACATATTGTGCGTCATAGGACATCCATATAACCAACCCCCACCAGAAGCCCCTACAACAGGAATCACCATACAATTCATAGAATTCACATATTGTAATGACATATTTGCCGCAGAAACCCTTGATAGGAAAACCACAAAATACCAACCGCTTATTAATAACATCATAACAAGGGGGTGGAATGTAGCCCCACTCATGGTACTAGTCGCAGGCGCAAGAGCCACTACACACATCCCATCCATGAAAAACATGGAAACAAAACTCAAACTCCCTCTCATAAAAATAAAAAAACACATTCCAACAAATTAACATAATCGCCACACAATATGCACACTCAATACTAGTTCATAAACGAAGACTAGAGAACCGACAATCTGTCACAGACCTTCAAGACCTAGCATAACTAAATTAACAAACTTATAACATGGTATACCTTACCCTGTAAAACAATACCACTATATTGACAAACCCCGCTAACAACGGTCACATGCTACCGGTTACCAGTTAACCGGCTATTAGTTACTAATATAGTGTCTACTTCCTGCAAAGGGTGAAGTAGTTTTACATCTAACGCCATTGCCCTTGGGCGTGGCCAAGGATGTTCTACGAACAAACACTCTATTCACTCTGGCCTCCGAAAGGAGACCGGAGTTCTCCTTCTTTTGGCTTGGTTATAGGCTTGAGCATGACTCTTAGGAGCCTGAATCCAATTTGAGTCTTGAAGTACTCAAAGAATATTGGGATTCTGTAGTCCGCGCTAATGAGCGACTATCATATCATGGCGTTGGACGTGAAAGTTTACCCGATATTTTGCCTAAAAGGAAGAGACGAAAAAAATCTTAGGTTATAAATTTCTTTACATTAAATCTTTCAACAAGTTGTACCTAAGTAATTGATATTTTCACTTGTGTGTTGAGTAGAGACGCTCAAATCTAGAGGGGGGGATGTAACATGCTAGTAGTATGAACAAGGCTATTATGCAACCATAGTACCACTAGTAGTGTGAGCAAGGCTATTGAGGAGCCTTAACCATAAGGATTGGTGGCAATCCAACTAGTGGGAGTTAACTAGTGGCAACTCCTCTTAACTTTGAAAAGTGGCATGGAGGTGAGCACTTTGGATGAGGAAGGTTTGCATGGCGAGGGGTTAGCTTCCTCATGGCTCTACGGTGGGGTAGTTCATGCCATAAAACATTTCTCTTCCTCATGGTTGTCTAGAGAGAGAGTTTTCAGTAGTTCAAGCTAGGCTAGCTTGTTGTACCAACCAATGAAGGAGATCCCGGTAGGTGTTTGGTCACTAAACTTGACACCCCTTATCAATTTCAAATGAATTTCATGATCTAAACTCATATAATTGCAAGTTATACTTATATGTTTGTGGGCCTGCATAAGTAAAAATATAATAATGCTAGGCTACAATATGTGCAGTGATTCTTGTGGTGATACATGGCAAAGCTTGACATAAAAAATAGAAATAAAAGAGAGTCATGTTATGAAGTGATGTGGATTATGTGCTCAAATCCTAGACATCATTCTAGGTTTTGTAGTTAATAGAATTGAGAGGGCCCATGTAACCCTTTAAAGATAAAAATAATCTTCACTTTGACATCTTACAACTTTGGCATCTCCACTTCCAATTTCTCAAACTTGAAATGGTAATCTTCACAACTCACAATTGTTGGAACGGAATGAGACAATTTCCGATCCAATCCGATCCAACAACAAACATTCCGTGAAGTTGGAAGAACCCACAATACGGCTACATACCTTGTGTGATAATTATTCTTAATTGGACACCTACGTTTGAATGGTGCATGACAATGCTTGTAGTTAAAAACAAACACCAAATAACACATGTTATGATTCAAATTGGACTATGTGTTCCAAAATAGATGAATCATTCTAGGTTCAACAATGAGCACAATTGGGAGGACCTAAATGACCACTTGAAGAGAAAGCGAACCTTCAACTTGACCTCCTATAGTTTTTACATTCTTAGCTCCAATTACCAAACTTGAAATGATCACAGTTGTTAATAACCGCATTGCACAAATCCCAATCCAATCCAACAACCAACTTTGTAACGTAGACGTGTGTAATTCGATGACTTATCTATACCGAACACCTATATTTGAGTGGTATGTGGTTTGGTGTGGCTCAAAGAATAGGAACCCAAAAGAAGATGTTATTTTTTTTGGAATAACGTGCTCAAAATATGATAACCATTCTAAGCTCAATCGTCAACATAATTGGGAGGGGGGGACCTATATGACCACTTCATGAGCATGAGAATGGTCACCTTCACTTTGATAATGAATAAGATATTCATATGAGCTCCAAAAATTATGAGGAAAGCAACTAAGGCCTCAATTTGGATTTGCTAACTATTTTGCACCAACTGCATGTTCCATACTCTAGGAGAAGTGAGCTACACTGATTCTCCCAATTAGTGTGTGTTGCTATTCGGAGTTACATAGCGTAATATCGTCTTACTCATGAGTTTAGATTTTACTAACGAAATTTTCAATAGATTGTTCGGACATTATAGAACATAAATGACTTCGTTTGGTATAATATTACATTCTCAATAAATAGTTGTAGAATTCGGAGCTCCGACATAACATTATTAAGATCCATAACATTGTTCTGTAGGACTAACAATATTTTATGGAATATTCCACCACACAGGCTGAATGCGAAGAATATTCCGCAGAATATTGTCAATCCCACATAATAATGTTATGGAATAGTAACACACACTAATGGGATAAATAGTATAGTTGGAAAAAATAATTTAAAGACCCATCTACCTTATGTGGAGTTGGAAGCACCCACACATGAAAGTTAAGCTTACTGAAAAGCACTTGTGAGCCTACGAGCATCCTCCCATGTTCATTAGAACTTACTATAGTTGGTTATTAGTGAAAGTCTAGAGAGAGTAGAGTAGAGAGAGCGCTCTTTAGAAGTCAAAGGGAGGCTTGTAGACAAGTAGCGCGTTCCGCCGGTGAGCGTGTCGTCGTGTTTGATCAGCTCGGTGACATACAACGTCCAAGAAGGATCTCTCTCATTGCTCCACGCACATTACTTACCTTAGAACTCATCACAACTATTAAGTTAGGCTTGGGCGGACAATCGGCTACTTACATTGGATCATCGAACATCTTACCACAGCGGTCGGTGCATTCATCAACAGATCTTTCCAGGTAATAAGTGCTCTCTTGTCATTCAAGAGGTGGGTGAAGTTGCTGAGGGAGAGATTGAACTTAAGGATATTGGAAGGGTGTAGGAGTGGTGGTGATGTATTTCGGGTTTATTCTGGAATTTTTTGTGGTCCTATAGTGGCTGGGGTTTGGCCGTGTGCGAGGAGTTCGAATTGTCGTGTTTTGTCAGGATCTCATATACTGCTCCACACATATCGCTTACAGATTATTATCTCAAATTTTGAGCAGAAAAGGAGAAAAACTTGGTGACATTAGCTTGAACATCTCACCACATCGTTTGGTGCATTATTTTTTATTTCCAGGTAAATGAGTGGTCTCTTGTCATTTCAAGAAGTGGTTAGGTCGGTGGGGTTGCTTCCGGGAGTGTGTACATTGGGGGAGAGATTGAATGTAAGGATATTGGAAGGATGTAGGAGTGATGGTGATGTATTCTGGTTTTGTTCTGGAATTTTTTTGTGGTACTATAGCGGCTGGGGTTTTGCCATGTACAAGGAGTTCGAATCGGCAAGTTTGGGCAGGATCTCACATACTTCTCCACACACATTACTTACAAATTTTTATCACAAATCTTGATCAGAAACGGAGAAAAATTGGTGGCGTTAGATTAGATCGACTTATCTCACCACATCCGGTCGGTCCATTGTTTATATCCCCCAGGTGAGTTAGTGCTGTCTTGTCATTCAAAAAGTGGTTTGGTAAGGTGGGGTTGATCCCGGGAGTGTTCATTGGGGAAGAGACTGAATTTAAGGAAATTGAAGGATATAGGAGTGGTGGTGGTATATTTTTGGGTTTGTTCTGGGATTTTTTTGGCGAGTGCTTTTTTTGGGGGGGTACTATAGTGGCTGGGGTTTGGCCATGTGCGAGGAGTTCGATATGGAAAATTCTGGCAAGATCTCACATACTGCTCCACACATATAACTTACAACTCATTATCACAAATCTTGAGCAGAGAAGGAGAATTATCGGTGACATTAGATTGAACATCTCACTATAGCTGTCGGTCAGTTGTTTTCTATTTCCAGGCAATAAGTGATCTCTTCTCATTCAAGAGTCGGGTGTTTGGGGGGGGGGGTTTAGGTGGGGTTGCTTCCGGGAGTGCGTGCATTGGAGGGGAGATTGAATATAAGGTAAAGGTGATATTTTTGGTTTATTTTTTATTTGTTTTTGTGGTTAAGTTTTTTTTTGGGGGTGTATTATAATGGCTGGGGTTTGGCTATGTGGGATGAGTCCGAAATGGCAAGTTTTGTTGGAAATCTGGAGGTGTTTGAGGATTGTGGGTTGTGTGTTAGATTGAGGTAAGTGGTTGGATGGTTTGCAATATTGGGATCTGGAGTGGCTCCATGTTGGTAGGACCCATCTGTTTCTGTTTGTGCACATTGTTCTGGAGGCTGCAATTTTTTTTAAGTGAGATTCTTTTCTTGTGTTGCTCCATGGAAGCATGCGATCACTGTAGGAATGTGATGGTATAAGTATTTTTGTGGGTAGGATTTGCATGGCATTTTCCTTCCGTGAAATGTCTTTTGTGCTGATATGTTTCTGCTTGAATCCTTGATTGCGAAAAGAAACCTGAGGTCACATGATTTGTTTTTTGTGCTGGTTGAGACCTCCAAATGTTGCAAGGACCAACAAGGATAAATAAGTCACTAGAGTTTGGCCCCCTGTTTGTACTTTCTAAAAGCTGTCAATCATTTCAATGTTTAGCTTGCGTCTAGAGAACAAATTTCAGGTTACAAGTGTTGCTGTTGTGAAGGGCTTGAAACTGCTTGATGGATGCCTTTTGGAGCACGTGAAGATTGTGAGAGTAGCCTTATTGCTTATGAAACTACCCTAAAAAAACACGAGACCTGTGCTAATGTGGAAATGTGGCAATGCCTCTGTTTGTCAATGTTGTCAGTTGCCTGCTTTATTTATAATTTTCACGTGTATGTCTGCAGCTTACACAATAGTATTCAAAATATTATGGGAATTGGTTATATATTGGTCACCTGGAAGTATAAGGTTTCATTGGAAACAAGAGCTGTTGTGCCACTCTTATTTCATTGCTTCTAATAGTATGCTTTATGAAGCTTAAAGGCTTGTTATGTCAGGTCACGAGCTGGGGCACCACACCTAGTTAAAGAGACTGCACAATCATGGAATCGAAAATTGCTGGTTCATATCTAATAATTTGTTGTTGGTTGTGCAGACTGCTTGCTTGGAATCAATATTTGGAACAAGTTGTACTTCAGTTATCTAGAAGAACCGCAAGAGTACTAAACTGTACATAAATTTCTGACTGTAAGTTACCCTGGTCTTAACTGTGTTCACCTTTCTCTGTTTGAACTTTTACTGCATGTATAAATCTTTCTTTATTTGATAGTTTGCAACTCAATATTCTTTAAACTTTACTAAATATGATATTTAGTGTCACTTACTATTTGGATCTACACAATGCTATATATTTATTGTTGATGTAATTTTTTACAAAGTAAAGTTGTTAATGTTCTATAATGTCTAAACAATCAATTTAACATTTGTTGGTAAAACATGAGATATACAGTACATAGATATAGCATTGTGTAATTTAAAATAGTAAGTGACACTAAATAACATATTTAGTGTAGTTCCTGCAGAGAAGATGGAAAGTCGTGCTGTCCCTTCTGAACTATTAGCACTTAGTGTTTCTTATCTGGGGTCAAAATATTGTGAGAATAAGGTTTGTGTAGTATATATCATCAAGGGAAAAATGTTGCTATATAAGCTCTCCAAATTATGCACATATTCTTGTGCACTACCTGCATATAGTTTTGCAATGTAAATAGAGATAAATCATTAGTCCATGAATCTAGGATAAAAAAAAAATATGGACAAAAGACTTGTCCAGAAATAATAATGCATCTGAAAGTATTGTTTGTGCTGTTGCACATTGCATAAACAAATTGTTTGGGGGAAGAAAACTAGAAGAATATGATGGATACCTTAAATAAAACTATGAGAAGCAATGTGCTCAAAACACCACTCTTAATGTGTAATTTAACTACAAATAATGTAGTGTACATGCTGACTCAACAAGAAATGTTCTCATCTAAGGCTAGTACTGCCATTTCTATCATAAAACCCACTGATAGAACTGCATGTATACAGTTCTATAATGTCCAAAATTTGTGTGTAAGTCTTGATTTTCCTAATTCCTAGTTATGTGGCTTCCTTGCAGAACATGGCAGGGCAAGGTCCTTATGGATCAGGTCATCCTCCGACGGGTCCATATGGATCAGGTCCTCCACCAACGGGTCCATATGGATCAGGTCCTCCACCGACGGGTCCATATGGATCAGGCGCTCCAGGTCCTTATGGATCTCAGCAGCCACATTCCTACAATCAGCAACCTTCTGCACCCGCTTACATCCCTGGAGCCCCTCCTCAATCTTCTTACCCTCCTGGACCCTATGGAGCTGCTGGTTACCCGCCGCCGTCTACTGATCCATATGGAGCACAACCAGCTCAATATGGTGACCAACACCAGAAGCCCAAGAAGGAGACGGATCCGTACAGTTCATCTGCCTATCCTCCAACTAGTGACCCTTATGGTGTGCAGCCTGGGTATGGTGGACCTCACGATCAACATCCAAAACCCACAAAGGAAACAGGTCCGTATGGAGCATCTGGTTATCCTCCAAGCAGTGATCCTTATGGTGCACAACCTGCGTATGGTGGACCTCCTAGCAGCGACCAATATGCAAAGCCCAAGAAGGAGAAGGATCAATATGGTGCATCAGGCTACCCACCAAGCAATGACCCTTATGGTGCACAATTAGCTTATGGTGGACCTCCTGGGGACCAATATGCCAAGCCTAAGAAGGAGAAGGATCAGTATGGTGCATCAGGCTACCCACCAAGCAACGATCCTTATGGTGCACAACCACCTTATGGTGGACCTCCTGGGGACCAATATGCCAAGCCTAAGAAGGAGAAGGATCAGTATGGCGCATCAGGCTACCCACCAAGCAACGATCCTTATGGTGCACAACCAACTTATGGTGGACCTCCTGGGGACCAATATGCCAAGCCTAAGAAGGAGAAGGATCAGTATGGCGCATCAGGCTACCCACCAAGCAACGATCCTTATGGTGCACAACCAACCTATGGTGGACCTCATGGCGACCAATACGCCAAGCCCAAGAAGGAGAAGGATCAGTATGGCACATCAGGCTACCCACCAAGTAGTGATCCTTATGGTGCACAACCAGGTTACAGTGGACCTCATGGTGACCAATATGCCAAGCCGAAGAAGGAGAAGGATCAATATGACTCATCAGGCTACCCCCCAAGCAGTGGTCCTTTTGGTGCACAACCAGGTTATGGCGGACCTCCTGGTGACCAATATGCCAAGCCCAAGAAAGAGAAGGATCAATATGGCTCATCAGGCTACCCTCCAAGCCATGATCCTTATGGTGCACAACCAGGGTACGGCTCATCTGCTCCTTCCCACACTGCTTATCCCCCATCTGGCGACCACCCCTCCCACCTTCAGTCATACGGTTTAGGTCCTGGCTATGGTGGTGGCCCTGCACAACATGCGGGTGGCTACCCTCCCCAAAAGCAAGATTCTTATGGAAATACTGGAGCACCTGTTGGTTACCCTCCTGCTGCATATGGAGCACAGTCTGGTGGCTACCCACCCGCAGACCCAAATGATCCATATGGAGTGAAGGGGGGACCCCACGGGGCTCAAGGGTACAATGTAGGTGCTGTTGCAGCAGGAGTCGCAGCACTTGGACTCACAGGTGCGGCCGCGTATGGATTGGGTGAGCATCATAAGCACAACTCTGCAGGAAATCTAGACTCAAAGATAGGGAAGCCCGGGAAACCGGATAAAATGGGCAGTGGTGCACCTTCGTATGGAGGGCAACCTGGCTATGGGTATGGGTCTACCGAAGGCTACCCACCCCAACCGCATGGGTATAACCAACCCACACCATACCATGGTGCATCAGCGGTGCCCTATACACCAGCAGGTTATCCGATTGCACATGGTGATCATGGTCATGGTCATGGTCATGGCGATCATGGTCATGGAGGCTCAGAAGGCAAGTATGAGCTGCACCACGAGGGCTCGCATAAGATGAAAAAGGGCAAGAAGGAGAAGAAGCATAAGAAGGGAAAGAAGTAGGTATTGTTATTATATGATGTGATTTGATTTGGTCAGCTGATAAGCAGGTAGCATTGGCTGGCATAGCCTCTGTCCTGTGCTGGACAAAGAGAATCATGATCTGATCGACCGAGGCGCAGGTGTGAACATGTTTGTTCCATGAAGTGCTTCACAGGTCAATGCCTTCACTCTATTGATTGCTTCATCATGTTTTGTGACCATCCCCAGTCACAGAATATCATGTAGTGGTGCACACAAATCTAAAGATTTAAGTTTTGTGTTGCTTTGTAAGTGCAATTTGCAGCCCTAATTCAAGACCATTGAAGGAGATATGTGTAAATTTTGTTTTTTTTTAACTCATCTTCGTTTGTGGCAAGCCTTAGAAACATTCTATGCAGTTGAATTGAATTGCCGGGTAGCACCTCTCTTGTTAGGTATCAAATTAGATTGGTGAGAGTGATGAGAAGTCTGTGATTTTATGTAGCGTAGAGTTTAAAGCTTGTCAAAGTAAACATGATTGGTTTATACTAATTCAATTCTGCATCCCACCTTATTCATTTGCTTGACTACTTGAAGTTTTTTGCATTCAATATTGTGCATCTTTCATGCGATAGTTTATGACTATCGGGATGAATTTTTTGAAGACTTACTAATGCCAGTGAGCAGGCACTGTACAATTTGAAATGTTGCAAGATATCTGGCTTTTGGTATCAAATCAGCAGCAGGTTGAATATAGTTCATAGAAGATTGTTTTGTGGATTCATTTTAAACCTTGCTTGATCATCGTTTAGTGTGTCAATATCCATTGATTCAGAGTGAACTGTGCAAGACTCTCGAGTTAGTGTGCAAATCAATGCTCAAAAGGCCGTTATGAGCTGTGGAAATCCTTTTGCACTTATTTGAAATCCATTGTTGATCCCAATGGAGAGCTCTGGAAGATAGATTACTGACTACATAGAAACTGGGTGGATTAAGGAATGCAGTTCTTTTGTGATCAATTTCTTTCAATCGGACAGCTATATTTGAGTGTTGTGCGATTAGGTGTGGTTCTAAGAATGCAAACACAAAAAAAACATGTGTTTAAAGGATATTGGACTACGAATTTGTGAACCGATCTAGGCTCAATAGTCAACATAATCAAGGGGACCTATATGACCATTTAATGGGCTTGAGAATCTTCACTGTGATAGTGAATGAGATATTTGTATGAGCTCTGAAAATTATAAGATGAATGGCTACAAACACGACTTGGAATTGACAATCATCTCGTACTAATTGATAGTTTTGCAACCTAGGGGAAGTGGGTGCAGAGCTCAAAATGTCCATTTAAGGCCTGCTTACATTAGCCCTTGCCAGCAACTGCCAGTGGAGAGTAAGTTATGTGCATATCAGAAGATCTGTGGTCTATGAACTCTTATTCAGTTGGAAATTTGGGGGTCCCATGTCAAAACTGTCACAGTTGATCACACACACAACTTGTACCTCAAGTTAAGTCCCACATTCTCAAAACTAAGAAACTCATCTCCTGCAAACTGAAACTGGAACATAAGCAGTTCACCTAAGGCCACCATAGGCTAAATTCCCACTCATCCCTTCACATTTGATGTGGCCTGCTTCTAACCTATGCCAACATTTCCAAATTACACAACTTACAAGTTTTGCATTGAGCTTTGAGGCAATATCTCCCAAATTTTCTCATGCCACACTTCCTCTGTCAAATTTTTGGAACCTAGTTCTTGCAGTTGTTGCCTTCTAAAGCCCTCTTTTAAAGGCTTCTTGATGTTTAGGGTGTTTTTCTTGCTGCCCTTAAAAATAGGGTACTGCCTGGTTCAACACTTTGAGTGCCATAAGCTGATTTCCACGTTGGATTGAACATACTCTTGGCCAATGTGGATATGACACATGGTTGTTTTTCCTTCCAAAGAAGAGTAGTAGTTTATGCAACCCCAAGTGGGCTTATCAACAAGAAGAAATCTAGGAACTTATCATAGTAAGGCCTTAGCTTTAGAAGCTAATTGCTCCAATCTTTTGTGTAAATCATGCAAATTGTTCAATACAAGCAGCTCTACATATTCCTAGTTCAAATGTGTGTCTCTTGGATTTAGAATTCAGCCAACATGGTTCCCCATGCAATAGCTTATTGTCTCATCTTCACTCTTGCATGTCATTTGCTTGTGTGGTTGCACTTTGCATGGACCGCACTTGTGGATTTTTCATGGACAAATCTTGAGTTCAAAAAGTGGGATATAAATCCGTAAGATTTTGAGAGAGATGATTTTTATTTAGATTATGAAAATGGGCATGAAACATCCTCCATATTTTTAGATTATTAGCGTTTGAAGGAAGGTGTGCAGAAGAAAATGCCATGGCTTACCTCCCAAGAAAAGACCTGTGACCAATGAAAATCACTGAGAAATGAGTGACGGAATGCTTGTGTGATGCACTAGATGGGAACGACTCAATAGTTGAGCACCTCCACAAATTCTTAGGCCAAATCATAAGTGAAAGTTTGTGTTCCCTGCCAAAATTTAGCAAAAAATTGCTGCAAGTATTGAGATTGAAGGCAGATAAGTTCACAAGCACTATTGAGTACTAGGTACAAGGGCGTCGCCAGGCCTAGGCCCAAGTAGGCCGGGCCTACCCTGGGACCGAAGGCCCACCTGAAAGCCTAGGTCATATATAGAAAATTACATTTTTCCTAAAAAAATATGCACTGTATAAAATTCGATTTCTTGAACGGGCCTACCCTGAAAATCAAGGTTGGCGACTCCCTTGACTAGGTATACTGTGAGTCATTGGCCTATATATACACACATTAGTACTAATTCAGACAGATTCTGACACTAATACATCAATGGACACATTGCAAAATTCTTGCATTATGTGTAGCATGGGTGTGTCATCTTTGTCGAGTCTGTCGTCGACTGTCGAGGAGATCCGTATACTCTTGGTCATGTTTTTTTTGCATGATCTGTAGTTCTTGTTGTAAGTGTTCAAGGTTGCCAAGTCATTAGGAGTGGGGAAATCGTCAACACTCAATTTCTGTGGGGAGCAACTTGTTGCTATGGTGTAACACTAGCTATCTGTGAGCACCTCCTCCATTAAACCCCCCACATTGCAATGCTTTAAATATTTCCTTTGTGATCATTGTAGTGATGGTTGCAACATCTTGGTGAGAGAGCTTGAGCTTCGGAGCGTTGTTCTTCAGCTCATCAGCAACATCCATTGGCGTGTCGCCGTGTAAGTCAAATGGAAATTTGACGCAACAACTTTGACCATCAGAAAGGTCGATGATGTCCAACTGCAACTTGAGGATGTGCAGGTTTTGGGCTCGGCAATGAATGGCGAAACTGTGACCACTCTTTTGAGCACGCACAGCAATTTTGTTGTTGCTAGTGGAGCATGACTCCATCGTCTTTGAATCCCCCGACATCTTGAATGATTTATTAGTTTCTTGTCGGGAAGTTCAATCTTCACAGCCTGATGGAGCAATGTGAAGAGCATGCATCGACGTTCATCGATAGCCAAGTCTAACTGCTATCCACTATATATACCCTCATGGAGGAGGAATTGGAAACCTTTTACTTTTAGAAAATCCCCCAATATATTCTAGAAGAGCCCAAGGTCTTTCAATTTAAACTGCGCTTTTATTTTTTACTTTTGACTTTTTGTTGAATGTTGTTGGATGGTTTGATACTGGAATTGCCATCAAAACCCGGGCCCACTGAACGAGAAGAATTTTGAGCCAATCGCTCACTATCCTTGCTTCTTTATCATCAACCGGTTATTCATTGACATGCTTCGGTAATTTTTTGTGTTTTTACTCTTATATATATGATTTCAATATACATTGACTCCAAAAACCGAGTCTATGCATCAAACAAGGACTTTCATGGGCATTTCACAAAAAGATAATGATATATTTAGGAAATGTAAAATGTAATTGTAAAAGAACTAGAAGTTGACTTTCAGATGATGTCATGGTGATGCCATCAACTTCATTAGGGTTTCGGTGAGAGGAAGAGAGACGTTGACATCGCATAGACTCAGTTTTTGAGGCGCCGCTTGCTACCTTCTTTGAGAGCTCTCATTTTCTTGTTTCTTCATCATTTTGAATCAAAAAAATTTGAGGGTTTCGTGTGTATCGTGTTGAATACTTCTCGTGGCTTTGTGGAGGTTGTATAGAAAGATGAGACCTATTTCACAAGAGAAAGAGCAAAATATTGTAGCCTTGATAGAGAAGGGGAGGAGCAGTAGAGAGATTGCAAAGAGTGTGGGTTTGGCACAATCTATAGTTAATAGAGTGAGAAAGAGGCTTTCTACGAGTGTAGCATTGTCTAAAGGAGATTGTCCTAAGGTCCTAACAGAGTGGGAGAAGCGTTATGCTTCACGGCTAGTTACTGTTGGCAGTTTAGAAACTGCAACAGAGGCATCAAAAGTGCTTCGAAGAGAGATGGGTGTAAAGATGTGTGACAATACCTTGAGGAATGCATTGAGAGAACAAGGATTGTCTTCTTTTACGAAGGTTAAGAAGCTTGCTTTGAGTTGGAAGAACATCAAAGATAGATTTCGCTTTGCCCAAATGCACAAAGATTGGACTGTGAGTGATTGGGAGCGGGTGGTGTTTAGTGATGAAACTAAAATATGTTGTTTCAATTCAGATGGGAGGACTTGGTGTTGGATAGAGGACAAAGAAAACATCCCTGTGCGTGTTTTGAACCAAACTGTGAAGCATGGTGGAGGCTCTATAATGCTTTGGGGTTGTTTGACTTGTAGAGGATTGGGGTCATTGCATAATATGCAAGGGCACTTGAATGCTAGAGGCTACATTGCAATTTTTAGAGCAAGATTTGTGTAGTACATTGCTTGCATTTGGGTTCAATCTTGAAGAAATCATTTTTCAACAAGACAATGCTACCGTGCATACAACCAAGATTGTTCGAGAATGGTTTGGGAAGTAACCATTTTGTGTTTTAGAGTGGCATGCACAATCCCTTGACTTAAATCCTATTGAGCACATATGGGCTTTACTAAAACGGCGATTGAACTCATACTCTAGTCCTCCCAGTGGTATTCTTCAACTATGGGTTCAAGTGCAAGAAGTTTGCGACTCTATTAGTCTAGAGGAGTATAGAGGATTGTATGCTAACATGCCTGATCGAATTGCAACTATTTTAGCTGCAAAAAGGCGATGGACAGATTTTTAAGTGTCTTCTACACTGTAGTGCAAAAACTGAATCTATGTACATACTTTTCTCCAACATCTTTATCTACTTTGTTGCAATTGAAATCATGATTTTATCATTACAGTGGTGTGTAGAACTTTATACTCTACAATTTTTGTTTTTATAGCTTTTGATTTCAATCACTCTTGTTTCCGGCATCGTCATTTGAAGTTTCAAGTTCCTTGCATAGACTCGGTTTTTGGAGTCACTGTATGGTTCAGTTCATTTCCTAGAGTTTTGATTATGAATTGGTAATTTGAGAAAATCAACTATAACTACATTGTTTATCCCAATTAGTGTGTGTTATTGCTCAGAATTACACAATGCAATAACATTTTACTCAAGAGTTCAAACGAAAGGTAAATAGTTTGTTCGGACATTATAGAACATAAATGACTTTGTGTGATAAAATATTACACTCTCATTGAATGATTATAGCACCGTGTAACTCAGAATAGTAACACACACTAATTATATACCCAATTTAGTCTCTAATGCCCAAAGAAGCCATTGTCAACCAATTTTTGATGTCGTGTTCATGAATGGGGCCCAAGGCAAGATGTCCACCTATTTGAGCAGGGCCCGATCACTATTACCCAAGGTGATAATGTAGTCAATTGTATTATAGCTTGTATATATATGTATATTTTATGATTCCATCTCGAAGTAAGTATCAAAAGCTTCAAATTAGTCTAAGGTAGATGAGGCTAATTTGGTTAGCTTCGTCAACCGGACACCTATTTCTGGTTATTAATCGACGGTACAATTGCTCTAATTCGGTGGGTGAGTAATATATACCAATTTAGCTGCCACTTTGATGATATTTGGGTTAGTCACCTTCGCAAAAGTCAACCTACACCCACCATTTTCCATAATAAAGGAGTGCTATCCATCAAGCCATGACATGCTTGATTTTTGTGGACAAGGTGGGCAAATTAGGAGGCGACATGTGGCTGTGAGGTGCCAACCAACTTGTATTGTGGGTATTTTTATAATAAAGCCAATACAACAACATTTCATATTACCCATGACCACTTAGAGACATGCCACAACCAATAATGGCCTTAAACTTGATTTTCATAGTCAAATGACTCATGTAGAATTGACTAAGGGTGTTGTTCACTTACACAATATTGAATGATAAAAGACTTGCCCCTATAAACACCATATTGGGAAAGCAAAGAATCTTTGATTTTGTAGCCTAGATCAACGTCTTCCTCAACTCCGATATCAACAATTCCACTTTGGTCTTGATTTGTAATTGCTAACATGCTCAACCTTCTAATGCTCGCATCCATCAGTTGGATGATTCCACATGGTTGGATGTGTCCACATGAGCCTCATCTACCTTAAGGGAAGTCACTTGGGATAAATCAACCACAAACCTATCAAGAACATGTTTTTTTATAATCAAGGTCATTTTCCCTCAATAATATTTATAAGGGGGCCAACTCAAATAAGTGAATGTCTAGCTCTAGCCAAAGGCTACATGTCCACTGGACCCCACCATTATTACCCTAGGTTAAAATGCAATCAATTGTATTATAACATATAATTAATTTCAGATGAATCGAACCTGGAATTACCATTAGACCCCAAATTAGTCTAGTATAGACCCCTTTACCTCGGTAATACTGGTGGGCCCCAGATCAAAGAGGTGGTCCCAGCTTGGAATTAGAACAGTCCGCGGTGACAGGCCCGGGGTAAGGCTGCGGCAGTCTGCGTCCGTCACTTCCGCGCCCATCACCGCGCATGTTCGGATCCAGAGAGCGACTCTGCCTGCGAAGGAGCTCGCGGCAAGATCGCTCGAAGGGCTTGGGACTCGGCGCGATGGCGGAGGACGAGGAGCTACCGCGCGATGCCAAGATGGTCAAAACCATCTTACGCTCCATGGGAGTGGAGCATCACGAACCTCGCGTGGTGAACCAGTTCCTGGACTTGTGGTACAGATACGTCGTTGATGTGCTTGGCGATGCACAGACATATTCCGAGCATGCAGGCAAGGCCAACATCGACTGCGATGATGTTAAGCTCGCCATCCAATCCCGTGTCAATTTCTCCTTCTCGCAGCCGCCCCCCCGCGAGGTACAAATTTGCCTTTCTCATCAGCGACCATCAGGGTTAGGGTTTTAGGGTTAGGAATCTGTTCTAAGTCATCTGACAGTTTCCGTTATATGCATTTATTATTAGAGTTACCCTTTAACACAATGAGACTTTTTGTCGGGAGTTGGTCCCCTATGATTTTTCCATTGGTTGTTTTGCATACAGAATCAATGCTTTCTTTCCACTTGTGATGGTGCATGCTTGGAGGTAGTGTTTGAATTTGAATGAAGAGCAATCTAATTCGATTTAATTGAGGGCCAAAATCCTCTTGATTGCATGCCAAATAAGTTTGACCCCCAATGAACTGATATAGTATGTACTTCCAAGCATACGCCGTAATTTACCAAACATGGAAGGTGTTGTATGCAAAACAACCAACTCCCGACCAAAAGTCACTTTGAGTTATAATGATAAAGTTTAGGGTCAGAGCGTTGAAGATTTCAGTGGCCATGGTGAGAAGAAGGTGTAGAGGGTGCAGTATATATACTTATGAAGGTATGTACTTAAAAGCAATCTCATTTTCAATCTGGAGTAAAATAGATTTAAAAATTAAAAATTGGTTACTACATTAGCAAAGCAATTGTTGTGGTAAGTGGGTGAACATGGATGGAAATTGAAGAGAGTATGAATTTCGAAAGTTTACTCTATGAGCATTATATTTGTTTTGCACCATGCTCTTCTATTACTTGATGCTTTTGTGTGAGCTGGAAACATATTTGTAAAATTTTGTTAACTTTGATGTATAGCGTCGGCTTATTGAAGAGTCCAGCGTCCATGTTGGAAAGAAAGTTGTAAGGGACAAGGGGTTTATATGTATTTGTATCAATGGTAATATAGTTATGTGTGCTGCACCGTTCGAGTGTGTGTTATGGTTCAAGTTACAAATCCAGAGGGTTGACTGAAAGGGCTATATGGGACTGAAGAAATATGAACCAGGAGTTTATATGGAAGGAATTTGAATGCTTTTTGACCTCATACAGCAATGTATCAAATTGCATTTGAGGCTGATTTTTATTGTGAATGTGACAAATTCTTTTTTTAACAGATGTTGGTGGAGTTGGCGAAAGCAAGAAACAGCATTCCTCTACCCAGCATTATAGGTGGTCATGGGATTGCCCTCCCCCCTGAAGCAGACACCTTGATTTTTCCTAATTATCAGTTGAATGTACCCCACCGGACAAGCTTCCCTGACATGAATGATGACATTGAATGGGAAGACGATGACGATGGTAAGGAGGAGACATCAAAGGAAGCAGCTCAGCCCACTCACTTGCTCAAGTCTGACCAAGACAGTGGTCGGAAAGTTTCATTCTCTATCGCTAATAAGGGCCCTAGGAGTTAGCCATCTCAAATGCCTCCTGCAATTATTTTGGTGCATTACTGCCTTTACTGCCGGTTGAAATACTCTTTAGGTAGCAGGTTTAATCTTGTACATACTGATTCTTGACTTCTGGAAGTTTGGATGAACAATTCCACACATGGCAAGGAAAATTTCCAACTCTCCAGATATGGAACCTCCTCTGTATATCAGCATAGGTAGGAGCAGTCAATTTTCTCACTGATTGTTGATAAGGAGTTAAACCAATCAACAATCGTGGTCCTGTTTGTCAGTGTCAAATATGGAGAACATTGGAGGCTGCAAGCTCATCAGCTGTGAAGGCTAAGTGAAATTTCTCAATTCCATCTACTAGAATAGGCATGTTCTGGCAGAAGGTACCTCACAATTTCTTTGACATTTTTCCAATCTACATTTAGCTGGACGTTGTTCAAGTCATCCTATTTTGTCATAACATGCGTACATATCACTTGGTGAAGTTCTGGCAGGTCTGCTTTCTATGTGCATATAGATATATATATGTTAAGAGCAAGAACATACTGGTAAAGCTCAAAAGTGGTCATTGCCATTTTGGCTTGGTTATGAGTGGGTCAGAAACATTCTGGTTTAAAATCAGAAAAGCACAATCCCAGCTTGAGAATGCGTTGTATTGAGGCACTAGGCCTTGGATTTGTTACTCCACAGGGTTTGAGGGTTACGCCCAATACATTTCAAGGTTTCTACCGGAACTATGGAGAAAATATCTTTTGGTCACTTTCTGGAAAGTTTTTCCCATTCCTAGGTCAGTAGCCTCAAGATGGTCCTTGGTTTGTATGACTTTGAAACCAAGATATTCTATTAGGTACCTAGGCATTTACATTGTATTATGGTTTCATGTAGGGTTCATTCTTCACAAAAGTCTTACCCAAAGAGTGCCGATAGTTCACAATAATTGCATGTGTTGATTACCTGACTTACCTGCAACATGAGTCACATGGTGTATGATGAATTTCCAAGAAAATTGCATACAAAAAATACTGGAGTTGCATTGTAGGTACCCATTTGATTCCAATTTTGTTTGCAATTCAGTCTTGTGGACTTATCTATGTACCTAACAATGAGCAGGAACCTGAAGCTCGGTTGATCCAATTATCAATTATCAATTATCACCTATCATCGGCTTTGTTTTGCCAACCATCCAAGTATCACCATGATTTCGAACCCTGTTTTTGATGCTGGGCCCCCTCCCATGTCTGTACGGCACACGCAGTATATATCCATCCGCAATGCTCTACTATATTCTTTAGAGATTTGGGGTCTACAAGTTGCACTTTAGGATGACCAAGGTCCTCAACCAAAGCTACTCTAGTATAGCATTCCAAACACCCCCATCACGTGCTAGGATGCTGAAAAGTTTTGTACAAAGTGGACCAGAAAGGAGCTTCTGAAATCTAAACCCTAAAGACATGCTAAACTTGGTAGTCGACACTCGACAACTTCCATTGAGCTGAATTGATGAGCGTTGAGCTAAGGTGAACATGTCTTGAATAGTTAGATTTTGTTGTTTGCCATGATTCTCAACTTGGATTTTTTGAGTTGGATTTTCTCTTAGATCTGTGAATGTGATATGACTTTCTAGCCACAGTCTGGGGAGGTTTTTGGAGCTCCCATGTTGTTGGTATGCTTTTTCAAAGTCAAAAGTGCCGGAGTCATAAAACAACCGGGTATGGCCCCCCAATTATGTTGACTTATGAATCTAGAATGATTAACAAATTTTGAGCACATAGTTTAATCTCTTTCAAAAACATGTCTTTTTGGAGTTTTTCCTAAGATTCACACCTAACCACATGCCACTTAAATATAGGTGTGTAATTAAGTTAGGCACGCTCATCATATAAGTGACTACGCATCCAATTTCACCAATGAGCCAATTTTAACACCTATTTTTTGTTCCAAACTGAGCATATGTTTGATTCATAAACAAATAGTGATGGTACTTTTTATATGAAAATAAAGAAACGTAGTTCATTGGTTGAGAGAGATGTCCAACTTTGTCAATGACCCCATTCCGACACTCATTTTTTGGTGCCAAAGAGGCAACTATGTACTTTACAATGAATACGTATGATAATATCCCAAGGACCAAAAACGTAGCTCATTGGTTGGTAGAGACAAAAAAGTTTATTTTCAACACTATCCACTTTGAGGGGGAGGGGGAGGGGGAGGGGGAGGAGAGGGCCGATTCCCGGGGAGTGCACTTAATGCTAAGACTAGGAATCACGTGAGTGCGTACTTTCGACCCCCCTATGTATGTACTAAAAAATCATTTAAAATTTGTTAAAATAATATGAAGTTGTTAAACACAATCTAAAGTTCTTGCTGTATAAATTTCAAAAAAATACTCACTTGTAAATATTTTTAAATTGATTTTTGAAGCGAAAAACAACACATTTCAGTTCAAACTTCTATAATTTTTTTAATAAGATTTTAAAAACTTTTGGTCCTGAAATTTACACCAAATGATAGATATATACGTAATGATTTAGCACCTAAAAAATCTTAATTTAAAAACTATTTCAAGGTCAAGTACATAGGGGGGTATGCTATTAAAACGCACTCACGTGTATTCCTAGTCTTAGCATTAAGTGCACTCCCCGGGGGCCGATTATGTATCCACTTTGGATTGCACAAAGAGACCTTGACTTTCACAAACCAAAAGTAAATTACACGATGTTGTAATTTCATGAGCTCAAATGCATTAACCTCCATATGTATTTGCTAATTTTTATAAAAAAAAATATGTGAATTTTTTTTTACATGTGAAGGTCTCCAGTGCTCAAAGTGCCCATTACTATAGGCGCTTCTACTGTTGTATATATAGTTGGTGCACTTCACATTGCAAAAGTAAACGACGTCAAGAGTGATAAGTACTGTCGCTCTTTATAGTGCAAACTGCTAGCCACAACATATATTTACTGTGCACAGTGCCCTCTACACAACTTTAGTAATTTAGCAATAACAAAGATTCTAGTAGCTCCACAATACTTGATTACTACACTAATCAACCCAATTAGCGCGTGTTACTATTCAGAGTTATGCAGTGAAATGACGTCTTGCTTAAGAGTTGAATTTTTACTAATGAAAGTTCAATAGGTTGTTCGGATATTATAGAACATAAATGGCTTTGCTTGGTAAATAGTTGTATTCTCATTAAATAGTTATAGCACTGCGTAACTCTGAATAGTAACACGCACTCTATTTTGAAATGAAAGACGATCATTTTGTTCAGCAATTCTAACAATTGCTTTTTGTCACCACCTTCCTTTATTGCAGCTCGTGAAGAATGCATTCATTCGACGTCTTTCATTGCTTCATTGCCAGCATGGTCCCCACCTTGGTGCTTATAAAAGCGTCCTAAAGTAAAGTGAATGATTTGATAACTTTTGATGCCTTTCTGACTCCTTTGTAGCGTTCGGATTCTGAAACCTCTTTGAACCGACTTACAAGTTTGACCAACCTCATATAGTAGAGGCACCTATTCCCGATTAAGACCCCATTGGCAATCTAGAGGGTACCGGAATTTCAATCAAGCTGGGAGTGAATTTCGATCAAGCCGGAACCAATAGTGCCATGACACATGTCCTGGTTTTGAGTGCCAAAGTGAGGAGGAGTGAGTGGTTATGGTATACTCTAGACATTGGTAATATGTTCGGGCCAATTTTTAGCTTCAACTTTTTTATTTATTTCAATTCTAGGAATAAAATTACCAAAAAATTATAGTCCTCCTGATTTCTATCTTCCTACATGGAAAAATTTGCACCGCTTTATATTTGTTCCAAATTTGGTGCAAAATCTCTTAAATGATCGGTTATGGGCGCCTCTACTCTAAATCATCAAAGTTCTAACAATCATTGTTCTTTTGAACTTGACGCACAAGACATTAATTAAAATATTATAAAAATGAATTAGTTAAAATTAGCACATTAGTATAAGTTCAATTTTAAAATGACAAAGACCCTTTCAAATGTCAAGTCACAAAAATTATCACCTCATTGCTAGTGAGGATTTTTCCATAATTTTAACTTCCAAGTTCATCACATGCTTTATGATAGTTTCACTTTGGGAGTGAAATCCCAATCAACCGTTTATTTACTAAGTGGATTTTGGGCCTTGAAATTGAGGTGCACTCAATATGGGTTTTGTGGACAAAGGCGGCCTTCAAGAATACAAGGGCAACTTTATTTTGGAAGTTGGGTGGGGCAAGAGATGTTTTTCAATCAAATTCAGTTTTAAAAAATCTTATCAAGAGACCTCCCCCCCTTTGCAAAAGCTCATTGGGGAGAGGTTAGCGTCCCCTCTTGTACAAAGAAAGACTCCTAAGATAGCCACATCTAATTGTGACACTTGCCCAAAAGTGAGCCCTATAGATTCTTGCCTAAAATTGACATGGTTTGAACATGAGAACCTAGGGTCAATTTTGGACAACACACTATCATCAGCACGTTCCCTAATTTCATAGTTAGTCATACAGTGTCCAGAAACTACATTACAATGCTAAGATTTGTTAAAATCATCTTTCAACAGAGGCCACACACGTTCCAAAATGCCGGTTTCACAACGGAGTTTGGTAGCCAAGGTAAAAGAATGTTGGCCTTGACATGTGCCTAACTTCAAGGAGCTGGGTTTTGAGGTTGGTCCCTCCTTTATTGGGTAGAATTGTCCGTTTTCAACTCCGATCCAAGAAAGTGACTTTGCAAGGCTTAAAACCTCCGTTTCCGATCAGAGCTGGAAACAAACGATTTTTAATCAAAAAAAAGAGGGACCAACCTTGAAACCCAGCTCCTTGAAGTTCGGCACAAGTCAAGGCCGAAATTCTTTTACCTTGGCTTACCAAACTCCATTTTGAAACTGGCATTTTTGAACCTGTGTGGCCTCCCCTTCAATATAGTAGTAATATCTGTGCTCAAACGCTTAAAAAGACGATTATAACTGCAGTGACCATATTCCTCCTGAACATGTTGGTCTGTCTGGAGATAAGTTGTCCAGACAAAGGAATGCAAGCACAGGGTGAAAACGTTTCTTTAAAATTAGAGAACTTTGTGAAAGCAGCCCGCCATAGAGAGTTTTCATACAAGAAATCCACTTAATAAGGTATTGTGCACTTTATCGTGCTGCTCAAAATAGCAAGCTTTGACATTTTAAGGGTGGCATGACCACAAATGCAACAGACACACGAAAGATTTCCATGTTTCCACAAATGGGTCAAACTGGAGACACGAAACATAGGACAATGCAGAATGATGCAAAACAAGAAAGAAAATTTAAAAAAGAGAGGAGAGAACTGATCCCTTGTCGGAATGTCATTTGAGCGAAACTGCGGAGTTGCAACTTACACTGCAGAAAAGCACTTGTGTGAAGATAAAAACAAGACGGTAAAAATGTGGGCACCGAGTCCCGACTTCGGGATAGCTGCATCGGAGAACGTAAACATCACACCAGACACAAAGCAGCAACTTCATGTTTCCCCAAACTGGTCAAACTGGAGACAGGAAACATAGGGAATGACATTAAGAGAGAGCGAACAAGAAAGAAATAAAAAATACATGAGAGAAGTGATCCCCTTGTTGGAAAATGGCACGTGATGAGCGAAACTATAATGTTCCAAGTCACTTGGGTGAAAAGCAGTCGTCAACTCAACTTAGAAAAACTCAGCTTTCGAGACGGTTAAAAAGATGGTGGGCACCGACTTCGAAATAGCTACATCGGAGGTTGTACAGACCAACACGATGTTGGAGACTTGGAACGCCTCCCTATGAATACTTACTTGCTTACAACACCGACAACAAGGGCCTGGCCCAACATACAAAAACACTCTTTTCCACAGAAAATCTGTGAGTTCCAAGTTTCGATCGGGAAGAGTTCAAGTTTGGCCATTCATGCACTTTGACTGCCATTGTAAGGGTGACCACTGACTTGGAAGACACAAACTTCGGAAAATCGGTACTGGGGTGTGTGCCGAAAGCGTAAATACGCTGTCGGAAGCTTAGAACCAGGATGAAGAACATCACCATCATGATCGTCAGGTCAGAGACTCGAGAAATCGGCGGGGCTAAGCATTGAAGAGAGCAGTTATTAAGCATCGGTTACAATCATCGACAGAAAAAATTGCAAGAGCGTGCAACAAGATGGGCATCAGCATGCACAAGAAGTAGCAAATAGACACAAACGGAAAATCTTCTTCCCCTTCCAAACAAACAACAAAATAACTAACAAAGATAGAAGGAAAGAAAGGAAGAAAACGGCAACCACTGTGGCTATGGCACAAGAAACACATTCATGCACACCTATACATTCACAAGTCGTTAGGTTTCGTGATGGTTTTCTTTGCAAGAAGCGAGCGGTGGTAGCAAGTGGAAACGGAAACCCGGGTCATGAGCATTTGACTTATGAAAAAAAAGTGTTGTTCTTGTGTTATACAAAGAAAAAGAAGAAGAAGAAGAGGGTCTATTGCACGCATCCTGCATGAGAGCCATCATTTCGGGCTACTCGCTCTCTCTCTAGACAATGTTGTTTTAAGACGACGAGGATATCAAAATCATCACCACAGATTGTCCTCTTCTTCTACTTGGCTCCGTTCAACATGTGGGTGGCGTCGCCGAGGTCAGCATGGCTAAGAAGCGGAGCGGACGACTTGGTGTCGCCCTCCTGCAGAAGAGTCCTCAAACCGACGCCCTCGGGTCCGTCCTTGTTGCTCTTCTCAACCACCGGAGTGGCTTCTTCGTCGTCCTCGTCGTCCTCCACACCCGCAGCGGCGGTCACTTCGTCGTCGTCTTCGTTGCTATCTTTGCCGTTCATCTCAAACTCCTGCTCTTCCTCATTGCCTTCCTCAACGCTGTCCTCGTCGTCGTCCGCCTTCTCCGTCAAGTTGATGGGGTTGTCTATCCCACCCGCAACGGCAGGCACCGCACCCTTCTCGTGGGCCTCGTCCGCCTCCGTCCCGACTCCGTTCGCGGCCTTCTTCTCCGTTCGGGGCTTCTTCGCCACCTGCGTCTCCTCGTTGTTGTCGCCCTCAGGGGCAAGCTCGCTGGTCACATCGCCCGTGGGGGCGACCTCCGTCGTCGGCGCCGTGACGGCCTTCGGTAGATGACGCTCAACGTCGTCGATGTCGACGTGCTGGTGTACCTCCTCCTCTTCAATCCCGTAGCCCGCGTCGTGCTCCACCGCCCCTGCCATCTCCCCTCCCTCCCTACTACCTCCGACGACGAACGTCACCGATTGCACTACGTCAAGAAAGACAACTCCTCCTTCCCCCTCTCACACAACCGCCCACACGCCGGTTCTCCTAACCCTCACAGTCACACTTTCTGGCTTTCTTTCTGTTTCTCCCTCCCCCCCTCCTCCACACCATTCCTCCACCGCTCAAATCAAACCAACCCCAACCCCGCTCTCAAAACGTCCAACATCCAACAAACAACCTCCTTTCCCGACGTTCTCCTTCCTTCCCTTCCCCTCCTTAACCTTAACCTTAACCCTTCCCAACCTCTCCTCTCCTCTCCTCCGAGCTCTCTTCTCTTCTTCACCGACCGAGAGAGAGTTGTAGAGGGAGAAGGGACAAAAGAAAGGAAAGAAACCCTCCGAGTGTTGTGTTACGGTGACTTTGCCTAGCCCAACAGTGTAAGTTGCTTGCTGCTTGTGGCAAAACGAGACGTGAGGCAATGGCAGGCACGACGGTCCAAAAGGGAAGAGGAAGGGGAGGGGACAGGGAAGGGAAGGTAAAGGAAGCAGAGCCCAATCTCCTGCTCCCGTACAGGGCGTGTTCTTGCAGGTCAGCAGGCGGAGGTTGCATGTGTGCATCTCCCAACAGACGCTTGTCCGCTTGTCACCGGCGCCACTTGGCAGCCGCGATGGCACCCTGCTTCCTCCATCCCACCAGTCAGTTTCATCTCCCCCACACTAAACTTGTCAATAAGCTTAACTGATGAGTCCCCCCCCCCCCCCAACTCACTGACTCAAGCCTGCAGCAACCTTCTTCCCGCTGCTACAAAACTGTGTAACTTATTATCATAGCTCCCTTCCCTCCCCGGCCGCGAAGGCATATTCCCCACTTGGATGCCCTTGACCTGCGGGGCCTTTAATCCGGGAGCGGATAGACTGCGACGACGGACCGACTCGATCGCGCCAACAAACATTATTATTATTATTGTTATTATTATTATTATTATTCTGGGTCCAGACACACCAACAAAATGGCACTCCGCGGCGAGCAGCACTGCCGGTTTCCCACGTCGGCAGCAGGCACATGTCGTGGAAAGTGGGTGGGCTACGGTAAGTTACTCTCACGCATGTATTTCACCGCGGTCCTTACTAACAAAGAGTGGGTCAAGACCCACAGTAACCAGAGATCGTCAACTTCAACATGGTGTGAGGAGGCTAGAGCCCAAGGCCGCGAATCTCCTCAAGTCCTTCACACCACCCCATCTCATCCGCCTGGCACTCTGCTTGCAGCACCACCACTCTAGTTGTTAAGCTTATTCCTCCAATTTCCACGCTCCCAGACACCGCACACCAACAAAACCAGTCCCGGCCACTTACAGGATCCCACGTCGGTAGCAGGCCACATGTCCGAAACAGTGGATGCGTTGTCACGCTTGTAAGTTAGTATTCACACAACACCTAGACCCAGTGAGCAGAGAGATCTCACCCACAACAATTCCATGGCGAGGACTCAGGAGCCCAAAGCTGTGATTCTCATCGCCCATCTGATTAATAAGTCGCCCTGCCACCACACTACTCACTCCACGAATTTCATTAATTTTCAGGGACGGATTCGCACGCCTGTAATAATGCAGAGACCCAGATCAGAGATATCGTCCACACCATTGCAACAATTGCACATGACGAGGAGCCTAAGCCCGTGATGAAATTGATCTCGCCTGTCTGGATCAGTCACTCTGCCACCACCACTACACCGTTTATGGTATTTAGTGTCACACACACTATTTGCGAAGGGCCTAAACTAGGTGCCTAGAGGTCTCACGCCTGCTAATTGCCAATGTGATTCCATTTGTCAACACAAGCAACTCCTTTTAGTGCAAAAGCATCTACATTATGACATTTAGAGTAGCACATTGGAATACGTTAGATGAGAGTCTTGTGTTTTAGTATGCAAGGGGAAGATATTTTTGAGAGTACTAATGGCAAGTATCGTGTGTTTACATTTTAGTATGCAAGAGGGAGATATTCTCAAGCATAATAATGGCAAGTGTCATTCGTGTGCATTTTAGTCAACTTGTAGACCATTGTGTAACATAGTCATGCACCTCATAACACTATTGAACATGCTCATGCCAAGATATTAATAAGCACACTTGAACACCAAGTATCATGAGGTGACACTCATGGTGAAGTTCTTTATCATCAATGTAACCTAGCATACACCTCAAAATAGGGTAAGTGATACTATTACGCATGTGACACTCAATACCATAAACGGTGTACAGTACTCCCCGAATTCATTAGCTTTCTTAGAGATGAATTCACACATGGATAAAGACCTGGATCAGAGATATCGTCCACATCCTTGCAACAATTACATGACGAGGAGCCTAAGCCTGTGATGAAATTGATCTCACCCGTCTGGATCAGTCCACTCCTGCTACCACCACCACCACTCCCCAAATTTATTGATTTTCAGAGATGAATTCACATGCCAAGTACAGATAAAGATAAAGACCCAGATCAGAGATCAGCCACACCAGCAGCATGATGAGGATTCAAGAGGAGGAGGAGCCCAAGGCCATGATGAATCTCTCACCCTGCTTTCTGATCAGCCACCCTGCTTTTTAAGTTATTATACTTCTCAAGCTGGTCTCCCTCCCTCCATGTTGAAGTGGGGAGCACACATGCTGTGAAACTGCCGGTTTTCTCCACTAACACCACCTTCCTAGCATTCCAGGAGTTAAATAAAAGGTCGATTCTTCATTGAACTGGTAGCTAGGAAAGGGGGTTTGCCTCCCCACCAGACTGACAACTCTTGAAAAATGTTGAGGGAATACACGGCCCATCATTTTGGGAGCCAATAAGAATACATCATTCAATCTTAGATGTTTTGAAATTAAAATTTTGATTTTTATGTAAAGCAATCATCTTTGAGGTGGGGTGTCACTAAACTAACAAAAATGGCAGCTCATTTACACGTGTTGTAACGTGTATTTCCTTATTTATTATTTATTTATTATTTACAACCTCTAGTTCAACTAAACTCCTTTGCTAGAAGACTAGAGGCTCCACCCTAGGTGCTCTAGTAGTTCTACAAAGTAAAGGGAGTTACTACTAGTTGAGACTATGGTGTTACACTAGGTTATCACCTTGTAAGTAACGACCATGAGTTATATATATATATATATATATATATAACTTAGAGTTATATATATATTTATACTTAGAGTTATCCTAAAGGCATGGAGGGAGAGCTAGTTAAGATATCTAGAACTACTAGTTGAAGGGAGCCTCAACTCATAGTAGTATCTAGTATATAAGCTCTAAGGTTGGGTGGAACATGCCTCTTGAATCTCATTATTGTGAGATATGTTACACATGTACTGTGGTTTCAAGTTTCAAAACATCCGGTTTCACCCCTCTAGTCTGAGACGGCTTTTGTGAAAACCTCTGGTTTCGGGAATGTGTGGCCTTCTCTTGAGAGAGGGAATTATCACATACAAGCATACCTCTCATCCATCCAACATTTTTATTTTATTTTAAATAAAATTAGAAAAATAAAATAAATCTTGACCTCCCTATAGGTTTGTTGCCAATTCCAATGAACGGGAAGAACCCACCACTAGTTATAGATGAAATGGTTGAGCTTGAGAAAAAAAACATGTTGAAGTTCAAGAATTCAAAAGAATTATCCATTATTTTAGAGGAATTTAGAGAATATACCTCCAATTCAATAAAGAAAAACCCAAAGATGTCAACATGTAACTGGTTGGACTTGGAAACACTAGGATCTCGACCGATTATGCCCAAAAATCACCCCGGACACTGCGTTGATTCGTCTCAATTGGCCTCAAGTACACACTACACCGTTTATGGTATTTAGTGTCACTTACCCTATTTTGAGGCGTATGCTAGGTTACACTAATGATTAACAACTTCACCATAAGTGTCACCTCATGACACTCGGCGTTCAAGTGCGTTTACTAATATCTTGGCATGAGCATGTTCAACAGTGTTACGAGGTGCAAGCCTATGTTACACATCGGTCTACAAGTTGACTAAAGTGCACACAAAAGACGCTTGCCATTAGTGTGCTCAACAAATATCTTCCTCTTGCATACTGAAATGTAAACACACGACACTTGCCATTAGTACGCTCAAAAGTATCTTCCGCTTGCATACTAAAACGCAAGACTCTCATCTAAAGCATCCGAATGTGCTATTCTAAATGTCATAATAGATTATTTTTCACTTAAAGAAGTTACTTATGTCGACGAATTGAATCACATTGACAATTAACAAGCGTGACACTTTGAAACCTCTGGACACCTAGTTTAGGCCCTTCGCAAATAGTGCATGTGATACTAAATACCATAAACGGTGTAGTCCAGGGTCTTTAAAGCTGATTCCAATGTCAAATCGACTATTTAAAAAAACAAGCAACCTCCAGGCCGCATGCAATTTCAGGGGATTTTATGTTGGATGAATGGGAGGCACGCTTTGTAGTATACGATAATTCCCTCTCTCTCTGGGGCTCGCTTGCTTGCAATCGATCGGTCACTGTCGTCGACTCATTTCACGGCACCCAGATGCTACTAACAACCCTATTAATTGTTTTATGTGGGATCCGAGGTTTGTCTGTCACTGTGCCTTTGCCCAATCACTGCGCTTCCATAGGCCCCGGGGGGGCAGGCCGCTGCAGAGGGCGTGTATTTTGTCAGAAAGAGCCTGCTGATGACGAATTGCCCGTTTGGCTGCATGCACGCACCCGGCTCCGGGAAGATTTTTGGGCATGATCATATGGCAGCCACACCGGGGGTCCAGCCGGGGGGTCCATCCTTGCATCCAGCTAGTCGGGGCCCTTTGGACAAGGTTGGCACCACGCGGTTTTTTACAGTTGGGTATTTTTATAGTTCTTTTTTAAAAACCCAATCATCTGAGGTTCAGCAAGATCCGGTTTTATTCGGTTTTATTGCAGATAAGTTGAGATTATAGGGTAGAGGGCCCGATGTCCGCCAATGGTGGTGCCGTCTATCGAGTGCCAAGTGTTGGAATAAAACCATGGTTTTCTTTGTAGAAATTGGGTTTTTTGCATGAAAACCAAAAACCTAATGCATCGGCCGGAAAAAGTTGGGTTTTTTCCACCTTTGCCTTTGGGACGTTGTCCCATCTGTCCTGGATGGGCAGCCCCAGCTCCGGGGGCCCCGCACCGGCCGGGTTGGTTGGGCCCCGACTGGACCCCTCGGTGTGGCCCCCATATTAGTCAAGATTCCAGTGTTTCCAAGTCCAACCAGTTACGTGTTGTGGTCTTTCAAGTTTTTTCTTTATTAATGTGAGATGTATTCTATAGATTCCTCTAAAACGATCCATAATTCTGCTGACGTCTTGGACTTCAACCGGTTATTTCTCAAACTCAGGGCCACTTCACACACGAGACCGAGAGCCCGTGACCATTACACTTCAGGCACTCACATTGGTGGAAAAGGCGGAGCCAGTCCAAGTTCGCTTCACACTACGCTTGAGGGACCGACGGAGTAAGTGAATGCAAGATGGATGTAAAGTCTACATGGATTCGTACATGGCATCGAATGGATCATGGTCACTTGGACTATTTTCAAAAACCACCTCTTGGAAGTAGGCCTAACACAAAACCGAGAGACCATTGGCACTCCGAATGCTCACAACCGTTGATTTATTCTATATTATCATGTGTGAGGACCTACATGAATAGATATCCATTGAAATAGCATTTGGTTGAGGGGTCCGGTCACATATGACTTCACACTACACTTAAGGATCCGTGTCCACACTACATGATTTGAAGGTGTCTTGGGACGGCCTTTGGATGCTTTCTTTTGGGTCAGGGATGGACATGGAAACTCACCCTTAAACCAACCCTTTCATTGATTTAGTCTATTTTTGTGGTCCATGTAATTTAGTGGTATGCATGATTGGCTTGGCCATGGTAGAAACCAAAAGAAAATAAATTACACATTATATGAATATACTACACAAGTTTGAAGCCACTTACCTCTAGCTACTTAAATCCCTTCCTAGACCCACACTTTTTCCACCACAAAACAACCTCCAAAACTGTCCTAACATTTGCCCTAAACCGCCCTCAAATGTAAACCGACACTCTGACCAACTAAAAAAAATTGAGTCCTTATAGCTTTTGTAGATTGGGCTCCAAAGAAGACATATGAGTAACCCACTTGCTATGTCCCCACACTCACTCAAAATCAACCCCCTTTTTTTCCCCACAATCGCCCATGCTTATTACCCAAATTTATCCCAACAATATTCTCTTTGCTTTTCTCGGGTGTAGAGCTATGTACCATAAATATAAGGACAGTTCTAGGTGTTTTCCAGATACGGGTGTAGGAGGCGTACATAGGGTGTGCCTTTGGGTCATGGTTGGGATATGGTCGGGTTCTACATAGTTATGTGCAAATAAGGTTGCCTTCGCAAATAGGTTGCCTCTTTACCCATGTAAACTACACTAAATATGATATTTAGTGTTGCCAATTCTAATTGTCTTGCTCAACACTAATTGTAAACCATGGTGTAGTATCATCAACACTAAATGTTAACCCAACATTATTTGTCATTCATTGTAATATTTCTGGGGATTAGAGATTTACAGTGTTGCAATTACTGTCACTTACTAAGTGATTTTTCATCCAAATTTCAATCATCCATGACAATAATTCATCACAAGTTGCTGACAAGAGAAGGTAGGGTTTTGGCCAACGGATGAATCCATCCATCATCCATGACAGTATTTGTAAACTTAATCATAAGAAGTGTCATCCGAAAATTTACCATAGTGGCATTAAATACCATATGACACTAAATATGCTATTTAGTGTACCTTGGATCAAAACCAAATTTTAAGAAAAAGAAAAAGAAAAAGAAAAACTCATAACTTTGTCTATTCATCCGTATAGCAACCACAGTAGAAAAAATAGTTATTGTATTCCGATATTGTTGTAGTAAATGTTCAAAATAGTGTGGATTGTGGATATATTAGCAGGGTTCAACCTAATTTACACATATCAACAATATCTTATTGTGTAAATAATTATTGGGTGTTGTTTCAATTAGGATTAATTTGGGAGGCTAAAATTGTTTAGTGTGTATATATTAGTGTATCATTGGACCAATATTCTTTCACTCTAACTTCCACTAACTTAGTGCCTAGATATATGGTTCGGGAGCATGCGGTAGTTATGGTGGTCGTCATTCGTACCTCAACATCTCATCTCCTCATGATGAAGATCTTAGGGTGACTGAGTACTTACCAATGTTGTACTCATATCACGATTATGGTATACTAGACTAGTCCTAGTATGAAGAGTTCCAAAAATTGATCGGATGGGTATGGTAATGGTATTGCATTAGAAAGCTCAGGTATGATATAGGCAAGGTACGAGTATCAATTTCTTGGGACTAAATATAAGTATATTAATGGTATTAAGATTCTCTCACCCAATACTGGGGGAGTATCTACCTTATCCAAGGTACAAGTATTGCAGACCTTTCAATTAATCACTTCAACCATTTTTCTCAATCCAAAGTTGATTCACGTGATCATGCCCACTTGCATCTAGCCAATATTTTGTGCACCTATGCACACATCCAATTAATGTTGCTCTCTAAGAGGGAGCAGTTAATCACTGCAACTTTTTCCCTATTTATCACATGTTGTCAAACCTTAAATACTCCTAGTCTGAGACGACCCTAAACTATTGGATGATGGTGGAGAGATGCCCAAATCTCAAGGAAGAGGTGGGCGGTTCGATTCCCGGCTGTGAAAATCTCCTCTCTACTTGACAGAAACTTGCCAGGTGGTCAATTGCCTCATGTGCTTTGGCACTGGCATGTCGGCCTTTTGTCTCAAAAAAAAAACAAACAAAATTAAACAAAACTTAAATACTCCTACCTAGGCAATTCTCAAGAAACGTCATCCATAATAATGGGTTTAACCCGAGTATTTTTTAGGACATACTATGCTAGGTATGTTATGGGCCCAAGTATTACAAAGCAATGTACCTTGGCAAGTTTGTTGGCAAGGCATTAGGTTTACGCATACAATACTAGGATGTTCTCACATACCATTACTATATACCAATGCTTGTACATTGGACTAGACCGATATACCAGTACAACACTAGTACATACCTCCACTGCATTGGGTGGGGGCTCATTATGCCAAGGTTAATAAAGTAAGGTAAAGGTATGCAAGCCGGACACTTCCAACTCTACAGAATTTTACACTTTTGGCCACAAGATGGGATCGTGAATTGCCTCGTCATCTTAACATATATGAATCATGAAGATTGTCATTTCAAATGTCAAAATCAAAGTTGCGATGCAAAAACGACAAGAGGTCAAAGTGAAGATTCTTCTTTGTCTTTAAGCAATCACACAAGCCCTCCCGATGATGTTCACTTTTGAACCTAGAGTGGAGTCCATATTTGGAGCACATGCTCCAAACTCATCGTAACACATGTCTTTTTGGTGTATGTTGTTAAAGTACAAGCCTTCCCTTACACCACTCAAATATGGGTGTCCAATCAAGGAGAGTGACCACATAAGGTCCACATACCTTACTTACACACACCACACTAGTTCAACTAATCATGGTAACAACACACTACTTATTTGGGCGGGAGTTGTGCTAGGGCTAATAAACCAACCCTTATGATGACTTCTCATTAACAGGTGAATGTTCACAACAACTACCTAGGGGAAGGGTGAAAGCATTGATTACTATTGAAGAGACCAATAATACTATCTTTAACAAACAAACCTTAAATCGGGTTCATAAACCTCGTATAGGTCTATTGAGCTTAAATTGGAATGAATTAGCAACCAACCTATAGGGGCACATTTTTACTATTACCCCCTCGGTAGGTGTTATGAAACGAAATCCCTTATCAACAACAAGCATCAATGAGAACTTTACCACCACGTGAGTGTGAATGTCCCGAAGGTTTAGTGGGAACTTTAAAAGTGTGGAATCCTCCTATTATGCTGACCACCTCCCAAAAGGACGGAAGTACCCTATAGTGATGCTTGGTCAAACATGATCAAGGTAAGCAAGAACGGCCACCCATTCACGTCGGGGCAAACAAAACCTCAATGTGTATTTTATTCATTGTATTGTGTGGAATCCTCCATACTTTAGACATGTGGAGCACTATACAGTATTAGTACCCAGCAAGGAATTACTGTGGAAAGAAGTTAAAAACAGTGCTTATAGGGGTTCCCAATGCGATCAGATACAAAGGTAACCACTTGTGTATGGATAAACTATGCCTTATAAAAATGTATTGCAATGTAGTAGAGAATGAAGAGCTGGAATCAGGGTCGTGTCCAAGCCAATCATCTTCATGGACCAGATTCACAGCTTCAACAAGATCAGATAAGTACTAATCACGCTTGCACTTTTTAGATTTGACGTGATTTTGAAATGGCCATCAGGTCATTCATTGAAATGAAATGAAGTGAAATTGACCTTAAAGTCCAGGAAGTCGAAAAGGCTAATGGGACTGAAAGTACACCATTGTCATTTGGGGTTCTACAATCAAGGTCATTAGTTCAACCCATTGTCAGCGTGTAGAAAAAGATAATGCTTCTTGCGTGTGGTCAATTAAGGTATCCTTCATCAGCACAACCTCAAAAGTCACTATGTGTACAACCCTGGTTTATAGAAGCAGCATCTGTATAGTTTAGTTTCATCATTATAGACTGAACTTCACCACACTCTTATCATTATATTTGTTGGCCTTGAAGGCTCTTTATCTAATCTTGTAGCTAGTATGAATCACATATAGTACTAGACTACTTTCTGCATTGTAAAGTGCATCTTGTCAAAATTCTGAACTGGAGTTGTTTGGTATGCGGAACAAATAGTGCACATCTCACAATACGAAAATAGGCTCAACTTCTCCCACTGATATTTTGTATCTAACTCACTTTGTGCTTGGTGCTTGGAACTTTTGTTATGTGCCCCAATAAACTGATGCTGGTAAGAGGAGCAACAAGTATCTCATGTGTCGATTAACCAAAGAGGAAACGAGGCAGAGATTCCTCCCATCATATTAGAAAGAAATATTGAACCTAAATATTTAGACCAAATCAAAACACCTGTATTCAAATGTTCAACAAAAATATCTCAAAACTCTACCTTTTAAACCTAAAGAGAGATAAAAATCTCACTACCTGTACTAGTTTTCAAACTCCTTTGTAGGACTGAAAGTTAGCAACATTGCTGTTTAGAAAGTCCAAGTTTTCCCTGAAACTAGAAACAGGAGTTGCTCAATCAGTACCTCAAGGCTGCACAGCTGCGAGAAGTTTTTCATATACTTCTCGTACAGTAAGGTCCTCCACCTGGTTAGCAAAAGGAACAGAAACATCAAGACCATGCTATGTCCAGATGAAAAAATTCGACATGATTATTCAAACACTTACCTTCACAATTTCAAATCTTCATTATACTTGACTCTAGAAACACAGCAACTTATTAAGATTAAACAGATATTCAATTTGTACAAAAAGTACTAGGGAACCTGGATTAAGATGAGAACATGGTTATTGCAATGACAGAAGGACAGATGGCAAGTGGAGGCTCACCACAAGGAGCTTGGATTTGTTATTCCAGCCCCGTTGTAAAGTCATCTGCGTCAACCTTAATCCCAGCACCTGCAACAAATTCAAGTCAGTTGCCATCAAACATGCCATGCAATCCACAAAAGCTTGATTACCATAGAGTGCTTCCTGCTTCAGCTTTTAATGATAATCATTCTTACCATTCTGCCACATGTCAGCCTAACATTGGTTGAGACCTACTCAGATCTCATGTGGAAATTATAGTTCAGCATCGGAAAAGATGAACCATAAAGCACCTTACAGTGCTTGTTATACCTAGTGTTTTCATCTCCCAAGATGTGCTTCAGAGTTGGTAATATCTGTATATAGTGATGGCAGAGCATCACAGAAATATATACACAACCTTGACACATTGAGAAGACCAATCCTTTACACTGCAACACTGCTCATAAGAACAGTGAATCATAGCCACTTCATGGGCCAAACTTTGCATCCTCCCTTTATTAGAACCATTTTTCATTTTAATCTCAACTGAGAGATATTCACAGCATCTCACCTTCCCCATGTACTCGAGAAGCTCATTATTTGCTTCACCGCGTGCTGCTGGTGCTGCCACAGTTACACGGACATCATCCGCATTCACACCTAGCAACAGGTTCAGGCTTCATGAGAGCTTTTGTATTACAGGTATCAGTCAGAGAATGATACAACTGTTATCACTGTGTTATGATGACTGCCTAAATGCATGCTTCTTGTTTCTGAAATTATCTTGAAGCAACAAATGTTAAATCGACACTAGACATACGAGTGATTGCTGACCGTTGCGCACGATCTTCAACTTCAATTGCAACCTGGACTAAGCCACTGTCTATCTGTGATATGCAAGGGGGCACAGGTGCATCCTGCATACATACAAAAACACAAAACATTCTTGTAGAGTGAGCACCAAGTTCACTATCCTGATTGGCATCATCAAAATAAATAGATTCCATGGTAATAACAAGTTTACCTATGAACCCACAAAGAGCAGATGGGACCTTTTTTTTCTATAGAAAAGGTTGAGTATCTGGTAACCTGAGGATTGGTTTCTGCAGCAACAGAACTTAGAGCACCATCCGTCACATAAAGGTAAAGGGCTGCTTCCAAGTCTTCTTCACAGCGATAACATACAAATAATCCACAGCCACCACATTTCATGCGGTATTGCTTTTCCACTTTTCCCTCCCCTCTGCAAAAAAAACATTAAAAAGCAGCATCCCACAAACTTGAGACACTTGAAAGGCTGAACTCTACTTGCCACATGTTTCAGTTAATGAACAGTATTTCAGACTTGGTGTGTTGGACCCTAAATCATATTAGATATATATGGCCACAGTGATGACAGACCTGGACAAAATATGCTAAGTTTTCTCCCCAAAACCTATTGACTTGATAACCTAGAAAATTATGATGTGAAGGAAGAGCCTCACAGGTTGAGGAGAACAAAAGAGGGCAGTGAACTTCAAATACCTCTTCAGAAGTTGTTTGCCAGCTTCAACAACATTTAGGCGGGTAAGATGCTTAGTACGATCTAGTACATATGCTCTATCGGTTTTCCTCTTTGGCATTTTCTGCAGCTGAGTATCTGCAACGAGATCCTTTTTAGCATCTCATCACAGAATAATGTTATCCCAAAGGTAGAAACCCTAAACGACCCTAATTAACCCAAGTACACAAAAGTACTCGGTGTCCCACATCTACGTGCACTTCTTCTTCCCAAATCTTCGCCATTATGTGGTTTCAGGATGTCCAATTCTCCATCACTCCATACACTACTCATCATTCAAGCTCTCAAAAGAATTAAGTCCTTGTCATTGTTGCAGGACATACATGAACCCTGAGCTCCGGATTTTTCAGAACTGAAGCTTTCTGAGGTCGAAGAATCGAGGTGGAAGCTGCCTATCTACGCTTGTATAGTATAGCAAAACCCCCAGAACTCCCAAATTTCCATATTCTCTGTGCCCAGCTAATGCAACTGCAAAACACAAATTTAAACCCACCACTGAAAATGAAACAACATATACCCTAAGCTCCCAAATTCTTCCCAGACTTCACACAAATTACACCAAAACCTCACCCGTGATCAAGACGTGGGCACCGCAGTGCTTGCAGTAGTAAACAAAAAGCTCAGATTCGGGGCCATCAGGTGCCGCATCCTCGCTGGAGTACGTGTGGGTGGTGCGCTTCGGCATCCTTCCTCCCACCCAAAATCAGCTTCCCCCCCCCCTCCCGCCCCCCCTGCTGTTTGAATCAGTGAATGTGCACAATCCTTTTTTTTCTCAACGACCGAGATGTGTGCAACAGATGCAGGAGATGATTGTTGCAAAACTATGGCGACCTACAAATGCATACTTTCTGCAGCAACAACAAGTTCACCATCCGAAGCTCAAAGTTGGAACAAAATGCACCGTGACATTCAGAATGAGGCCAGGGAGGGGGGTAGCTTACCACGATTGCAAGGTCCGGTAACTAACCGGGCATAACTTCTGGGCAGGTATACATGCCACGTCATAGTGGCTTAGCTTTCCACATATAATATGATTCATATTTGTAATACCTCTGAATGTGGGAAATATCAGGGAATATTCCGCAGAATACTGACAGTCCCACAGAATGCTGATATGGATCTGAATAATGTTAGGCTAACCCATAACCATATTATTGCATTACTTATTGGCATCTCTATTAATTAACCCCCCCCCCCACACACACACAAGAAGAACTGCCACAAGAATTGCCAACAAAGCCACATGTCACCTTCCGGATAACCAAATGTTTTATTAAACAATCAAAACATACATAGAAGGCTCAACAGGCCTCCTCGAGGCTGGCTTCCCAGATTCATCCCCACCAAAAGAAACATACACTAACACAGACACTCATGCCCCGATCACTCCAAATTTCCCATCCGGTTCCAGTTGTGAAATTGTTAGGGATTATGTTCATAAATAGATGTTGGCCCACCACTTTTCACACTATTACAGCCTAAGATGCCGACAGATGGTGTCAAAACTGGCCGGTGTGATCAACCCCACACACACACAACATTGATGCAAACACACACTCCTCATATATTGAGCTTTTCTCATAGAGGGACCGCCTTCCCATGTCAAAGCTAATGCAAGGAGAGGCACACTATTTATACCCTAGGATGTTGTTTAGTTCAACACTTTGAGTACCAAACGCTAATTTCCACATTGGATTGAACATGTCTTGGCCAATGTAAATACGACATGTGGCAATTTGCTTTCATTCTTATCTTTGTGTCGAACTGGACAACACCCTACAATAACTTGCTTATCCCTAAGTTAAAGGCATGGGTAGCCATGAACTTTATTCAGTGGTTGTAGTATGATGTGTTGGCCCTAGCACTCCCTAATAGGCTATTCTCAGTCATAAGGTAGAGATCCAAATATCTTGTTCCACTCATGGTGAATATGGGACAAAATATGTAGATGTCATTGTTTTAGAAAAGATAACATAATATAATGTTATGATAGGGTGGGCATGCCTAATGTTGAGTAATGTTATGATAAGGTAATTGGGCCTAATTTGGTTATCTGTCTTAATTGGACATTTATATCTAATGGGTGTGTGGTTAGATGTGGATCTAAGAACAAGCACCCAAAATACACATGTATAAAAAAAAAGATTGAACTACATGCTTAAAATTTGTTAGCAAGAAAATTAGCTCAGTCCGGTGGGCACACTCCAAGGCCTACGTGGTAGTTTGTACAACCACTTGACAAGTATAAAGTTCAAATTTATTTGGTTTGTGTGATTAAAATGATATTTCAATACAAGCTTCGCACTTCTTATAAGTTGGGCCAGGTCTACATTTGAGTGGTGTGTGGCAAGGCTTGTATTTTTGAAAGGGCATCAAAAAGACACATGCAATGACGATGAGATTGGAATTTTGCGCTTAACATATGTCAACCATTAGACTAGGCTCAATACAAGCCAACACAAATGGAGAGGGCATGTGCAATCATTCAACAAGAAAAATAATCTTCACTCTGACCTCCCAAAACCTCAAACTGCATGTCAAATTGGATTTTGAAACTTACAATTGACAATGTTACAATTGACAATGTTACAATTGACAATGTTGCAATTTGCAACTGATAATCAGATAGGACAATTCTCAAGCCAACCCAATGTAAACGGATTTGGAAGTGCCCACAATATCAAGGGTTGTATAATGTATAGGCTTGTAGTATAAATGACAAGAAAAAAACATCCATAAACATGATTTGAGAATGGTTGTAAGTTTCACGCTATAGTCATGTGTCATCATGTGCTATGATCAACTTGCCTTAATCTTACCTTAATCTTACTAAAGGAAAATGTAAGTCTTTGTGAGAAGCATGGATCGTAGCTTCAAAACATCAAGATACATTGTATCAAAACAACAACTAATATCATAATTATGAGAATCAAGGTGACATTAGAATGAATCTTCTACTATCAATTCCATCTAGTATCAAAAAAGGATAACCATCTTCTAAAGAAATTGTTACAACAAATCTTATAGTGTCGTCTGTGAGCATCCATCGTCACCATATACTAATTACATTCTTAGAACTCTACTCTTGAAATTCCTTCATGCTCAAATGCACTTGATGTTGGTAATTTGTGTATAACTTTCAGTACCTCGTTGAAAGCATCATCATGCATCTTGACAAATCCAATTGATTTCACAAAGATTGCGCTTTTCAAGCTAGACGACGTGTATGTGATTCGCAATTGACAGGGATCGTATTCCAACGCCAATTTCTTGTGGAGAGAAAGATTTCCACAAAGAGTAGAGTTCCAAGAGGAGTAGCTGCGAACGAAAGAAGCTCCATTGCAGATTCCGTGGACAAAAGAGTTGTTGCCACCAAAGGGGTTGTTGTCAAATTTAAGTCAAAGGACAAACCACAAAGGACACAAAGTCACCAACTCGGGAAGGAGTAGCGTGCTGGATGCCCATAGTGATAACCCAACGACCTCTTCACCGGCTAACTAAGTTGCTGGTTGGAGCAACACCAAACCAACTCCAATGGGCCGGTTAGGGCTGTCATATACATTCACGACGGATTGGTGACATGCAAACTTGGGAGGCAAGGGAATTGTCAGCAACACTTTATGAATGACTATCATGTTGTTAGCTTCTCTGAAGGTACCGAACTCTTACACAGAAGTATCCAAGTTCATTCGATGGAGTGAAGCCATGGAAAAAGAGATGGAGTTAATAAAGAACTGCACCTGGACATTAGTGGCCCGCACTCCCGCCAGGAAAAAAGTGCCACAACCACCAATTGGCAATTCAAAACAAAGACCCCTGTTGACGGAGCAGTAGCACGTCACAAGGCTGATTTGTTAGTCTGGGGCTTTCAACGAGCCAGACAGGACTACAATGAGACATTTGCCCCTGTAGAGAAGTGTGATTCTGCTTGAGTTCTTACAGCAATTCCGGGACATAGTCGCTGGCTCATTTTTCATTTGGAAGTAATTATACCGCTCCTGAACAGCAAAACCCAGGAGAAGGTGTTCGTTGAACAACTCCAGGGATTTGGAGAGGTTGGGCTTGAAGAGCTAGTCTCTCTTCTTGACATAGCACTCTGTGGAGCAAATCAATTTTCTTTCATTGTTGGAATGAAGACAGAAATGACTACTGTATATACAATTTGAGGGATTTGAGACATTCAAAGCCTATTACTTACTGTATGTTGCCGAAGATGACAGGCTGATTGATTTGTTACTTCTGCTGTATATGTTGATGACATATATCTAACAGGTGACCACACCAAAAAAATCAACCAAACCGGGGCTAACATTCAAGTCAAGATGCAAGATGTAGGCGAACCCCTACATTTTAGGTTTCCTGTTTTTGGGTTTGACTTTCACAAGATGCAAGATTTGAGTGTCATCTACCATTCATTAGCATGTGTAGAATACTTTTACATCGAGGAAGGCACCATCATGACACGGGGGATGTGCACAACTTGACTTCTTGAAGAATGTGGCATGGTGGAATGCAACCCTGCAAAGACTCCCATGCATGTAGGTTTAAACTTACTGCCGACATAGGAACTCCCCTCACCAACGCTGCAAATCACCAACACCTGGTGGGAAAATTAATCTTCTTTAACACACATGAGACAGGACAATTTTAACCTTCTATAATTTGGTTCCCTGACCAGATCAAGGAGAAACTTTAGTATGTTTTAGGTTTCCTATTTCAGAATGTAGTACTAGGTAGTCTCAAAGTCTTTCTTCCAATTGGACCATCAAGTTGATATTAGCGCATGCATTCCTAAGGCCACTGCACTCTGTACTCTAGGGAAGTAGCCTTTTCGACACCATCTTGATGTGCTTCTAGTCCCAAAAACCATTTGGATTCATGGCCTTTAAAATCAATTTCATTTCATATCATTACATCACCAACAAATTTCCCATGTAGAGACCACTGCATTAAAAAGGATATTTAGTGTTTGATACACTAAATACGAATGCATACACTAAATGTCAATAACCTTATGAAAGTAAGTAACATCAAATGTAAACTCAAACATTAAATATCAACTATGGTAATATGTGGAAGTTACATGTTTGAATTTAGTGTTAGTAAGGATATGAAAAAATCACAAGTCCAGTGAAATCCATGCTTCACAGGAAAGGGAGGTGGCAGTAGGGAAGGTAGTGGCACATTTATGTCTAACACTAATTGTCAAGGAATTGAAAATTAGTGTTGAGCAGGATAGGGTGGTAACAACATTAAATATAATCAAACACTACATTAGCATACTGTACACCATTTATGGAATTCAGTAATTTTATCTGATACAGAACACAAAACATTGATTTATAAATAAGATTGCATATAATTATGCATCATTTGTGTAAGGGGTGCTCCCATGAAGCCAGGGCCGTAAAACACAGCTTTGTGATGATTATTGCATTTGTAAACTTAGACCAATGCAAAACATCAGCCATTGCTCACACAACCTATGGTATATACTTCACGAATAACCGTGAAAAGAGTCAGATGCTCATATAAAAACATGAAACGTGTACAAGGTACATTGGACCAAAAGTCTGTGTCCATCAAGCTAGACACACAAAATCTTTGCCACTAACCACACTCTTGTTGCTACACCTTCAATTCCACAAACCTTGTATTATATGATTATTCTGTATCCTGTTCAAACAGTGGTCCATTACAAACCTAACTCTACAATACTTTTAAAAGTGTCCACACAACATCACCAAAGTTCACTTGCTGCCCATGCTGTTGTTTCTTTCAGAAATTGCACATCTCTCTCAGTCAGTACTTGATTGCTAACCTTGAGTGTCAAAAATCCAAATCCGGTTTCACAATTCCATAGTGTCTGTTTCTTCATAGCTCCCACTTCTTCATCTCCATACCCGTTGGGGCACTTCCTTCAATTTTTTTCTTGCCCACATCCTTCCAGTTTGTAGAAAGCACAGTCCCATTTGATTCCACCTGCCACAGTTCATGGGAGAGAAGTGACAACCTTAAAAATAAAACCCATTCTGAATATCGAAGTACTAACAATGCAGAATATCCTCATGCAGCTCTTCACATATCCTTAATCCAGTTAAGTTACAATTTGACAAGGGGCACTTACAAATGACTTATTCATCGCACGCCTAGTGTCCTCGTCAGCATTTGAGTATATTTCACGGAACAGCTTGTTGAGAGCTGCATCCCCTTCTAATTTTTCATCTTTCTCCTGCAAATGATGAGAGCATGAATGTTAGCTGGCCAGTTAGTAAATAGAATTCAACAGTTTGATTTCTGGTGAGAAGATAAAACACTGCCACCAACCCTAACCCTACAGGGAAGAAAATAACAACACTACTCAAATGACTCTAATTTCAAGATCTACAACCTATAGTGAGTTTGAGGTTAAGAACCCACTTCTTTCTTCACTTCTGCCTCCAGCTTGTCCCAATCCTTAGCAGGTTTTTTGCTGGATGATGGGTACTTCACCTTATCCTCCTCTGCCAAGCCCAGCCACCCAATCTTTTAGTGCGACTACTGACATACATACACATACTACTGAAACATCATACTACATACATATTACAGATACATCTATATATACTACTGAAACTCCATACTACATTTTTATACTACATACATATGATACTGAAACACCAGAAGTTTCACTGCAAAAGAATGCAGAATCTCCAAGAAAAGCGTTCAGTTCTGGAACCTGTTGGGACAACCACAGCTCTCACTGTCTGCTGCAGCTTGGGGTCATACTCAAGTTGCTTCCACTGCATGCTTTCAGCTTTGGTGAGCCTGATCTCTACCTTTGTTCTCAATAGAGTATATCTGCATTGAGCTGGTACCACCTGTATTTTCCGGTTTGCAGTTGGTTAGTTATCATACCAGAATCAACTCCATTTACTGATAACAAACGAAAATCTTACTCTGCTACCTAATCACAAACTGGAATTCATCATTAAAAATAAATAAAGACATATATAAGGCTGCACATCACCTTTCCGAACAACCGAAGCTGGAAAGCGAATGGCTCTTCATCACCACAGTTGATGATCACACTCAGCTGGAGCATTTTCAAATTGTACACATCAGACTTTGCAACAGAGAAGTTTTGCACAGACTTATTTTGCTCTCATATCATCTGTTCATAAACTGCACTGTGAAATATCAAGCAGCTAATGTAAGGACTCTCATGACCAATCTCCATTGTTTTTGCCTCAAAGACTGCCATAGTTGATAAGCAAGCTTGTCATTGGATCAAAAATGTAACAGAAGACAAAACTTACAATCTGCTCTCCGAAATCCACTTTCAAATCCTCTTCCTTGATGCCCTTTGCAAAGATGCTAACCACCAGATGGGTAAGAGTCTGATACCATTCATGCCTGCAAATACAAAACTTAACTAATCAAAGACTGCTGACTAACTCTTGTTCTTGGAGTATACAGAACTTCACATCCACCAAGAGCATAATTGGCGTGAGAATCGAGCTAAGTGAGAAATTAAGATTTCATATCGTTGTTTTGCTTTTTGGTACCCCAATTGTGATGGGGTACGGCTATGGGTAATAACCATCCACTTTCATTGCCACTAGAAAGACGCCACGTCATTGAGATTCCTCCTCACACCGGTTATGATCACGCAAGAAACACATTTAGGAGATAAGACAATTAGATGCATACAGAGAAAATCCCAGAAGCTTAAACATGACGTCACCAGTTTCTAATTACCTAAATTTAGGTGGTGGAGGTGCTGGTACAGCAGATGATGATGCAGGTGCAGGCACAGCAACTGAAGCTGGCTCTTTCTCTGAAGGCACATCTTTAGCACTTTTGGCTTCTGCCACTGTCTCCATTGGAGTGGGCACCTCATCTTCATTTCCAGAAGAAGTTGGAGAAGATACTGGAACAGCTTGTTCACCAGCCTTGCCGTTCTCTTCTGCAAACCAAAGAGGACACCTCATGTGAGAAACTTACATTGACAAATACTAGAAGAGATGACTCTGATGTTGCCACCAGCATGAATTAGGGTAGATGGGCCTTATTTGGCTACTTTTTGTTGTTTGCTATCTTATACTACTTGGATTCGTGAGATTGAAATTTCTGTGCAACCACAAATGAATCTGAAAAAGCCAGGTCCAATCCCAGAAAGTTTTGGACCAAATCTTAAATTGCTATAGATTATCAAAGTTCACTAACAGTGAGCCATAAAAAGGCCACACAGCCCCCCCCCCTCCCCACCCATGTATTATGTTGACTATTAAGCCTAGAATGGTTAACCAAATTTGAGCACATAGTCCAATCTTTTTTTTAAACTTGTTTTTTTGGTGTCCGTTCTTAAATCCGTTCCTAACCACCCACCACACAAACATAAGTGTCCAATTCAGATAAGTAACTGAATAACGCCCATCTACCTTCTGATGTTCCTTCATTGTTGAGTTGGTCTAACTCTACATGTAATCCCAACATAGGCGTCACAAGACATAGAGGGCCCCCAAAGACTACTGCCTCCTTTCAAAGTTGAACACCTTGAACGGGCGCAAACAAGACAGCCCACACCTAATCTCCCCCAAGGGCAAGCCTCTAGGTTTCCACATGGTTGGTAAAACTATCCAGTTCAGCCCGATATCCCTACTATGATTGGGTGGACAACAGGTGGTAAGGTGCACCAGAAAATCAAGTGCTAGTAAGGTCACCCATCCGAGCACTGCGATATTCCGGCCTTAGGTAGCTTGACCTCAGAGTTCCAATGGGATTCGTGTTCAGGCCACCCATTTACATAAACTATTTCTTTCATTCCCTATCCTTCATGAATGGATCAAAATCTTCATAACATCTCCTTGGGTGATGAATAGTACCCCTCAGTTTGGCATCACACTTGTTAATCCACGTCTTGAATCCAGAAGCCTTGGGGTCCAAAGATTGCCCTGCCTCGAAGGCCGCCTTTGCTGTTTGATATTCTTCCAGGTAAAAGCAAGCCATTCTGTTCAAAAACAATAGGGGCTCCTCTTCAATTACTACCTTACTTTCTCTGTTTATCAAGATGCATAAGCCAATTCAAAAACTCTCCATACATATAACCTGTTTGCAATGGAATTAGCCATTCTGAAACTCAGAAAATGACCAGAGGAACAATAGACCATGTGTTGGCATCACATACCAACTGACAGGTGACAAGATTTTAGAAGCAGGGCAATATGAGCAGCTTGGAGGATAATTGAAATTTGGTAACAGTGATGCATACCCTTTCCGCAGATAAGCCTTGGATGCCTTTGGATTCAACTCAATGGCCTTGCTTGCATCAGCAACAGCATCTGTAAAAACAAGTATTGAGCATGACTGGGTCATCATTCTTGCTATAAAAGACAGCACATAAATCACAAAAGAATCCCCTGCTAACCTCTAGAAGTCTTGGACAAGTTTCAATGACTTCTAGCCATGCACGCATAGATATCAAGAATAAGCTAATATAAGATATCAGGAAGGAAGATATACTTTGTTTGAATCCACTGTAAATTCTCAAAGCTTTGTATTAACTCATTGTGATCATGACAACTTTCATTTCAAGCACAAATCATGTGGAAATACAGCAGAAGAGATTATGCAAGAGATGCTTGCTTATCGAAAGTATGATTCAACTCCGTGTAGGCTTCTCAAGGATTAAGCTGAATGTCAACAACCTTATTGTGTAGATATTGGAAGACTGTCTGTTGCACTAGGATGAATCCACTTACAATTGCATATCTCCATGACCTTTTCTAGTTAATTAGCTCAGGTGCTTTTCTAACCTTAAATCAAACACCGTGTGACCTTAAGGCCAGCTGTAAGACCACCAATTTGGATTATATTGTAACAGAGATTTAGCGGTGGAAAGACAGAATTTGAGAAGTTACGCAAGGATCTTTTCAACCAAGGGCTTTTTGTTGGAATGACTTTATGGATGCTGATTGCAGCGATCCACTATTAGCATTCAAAATTGATAACATGCCAACACATATCCATCTGATCACTCTCTTGGCACAATGATCAAGAGCCATGGATAGTGCAAATTTGTGAAAGTTAACCTTCAATGTAGTGACCATGGAATCAGAGGTAAAGTTTTCTCTCGATCCACACCCTCTCCTCTAAACCGAGCCAATTTAGATTTCCGATTGGCACTAACACCATTTGTGGGACACATTATAACCAGCCATTTCAAGGTCAACTTCCTCGACATATAACCAAACAAAATATCTTCACCTTGACCAATTCAGAGATAACCCATGAGTTGAACCCAAATCTCTAACCTCCTCAGCATAGTGAACAAGGAATCAGAGCAGACATTTCTCGTGATCCAAGCCATTTTTAGGTTTAGATTAGCACAAACTCAATACATGGACAGTGTAGTAACCAGCCCTTTGAACTTCAACTTCCCCCAAAAGAACCCAACAAAGTCTCACCTTGAACAATTCAGAGATAACCCAAGCCTCCTCAGCATAGTGAACATGGAATCAGAGTTAACGTTTATCGACACACGGACACTAATAACCAGCCATTTCAAGCTCAACTTCCTCGCCATAAAACCTAACAAATGCTCTTCACCTTGACCAGTTCAAACTTAACCCAAGATTTAACCCCCATTCTTCCAACCTCCTCAGCATAGTGATCATGGAATCGGAGCAGACATTTCTCTAGATACGAGCCATTTTAGGTTTTGGATGTGCACAAAGTCGACACATGGACAGTGTAATAACCAACACATTGCAATTCAAGTTCCTCAATAAAAACCTAACAAATTCTCTTCCACCTTGACCCATTCAGACATAGTTCAAGATTTAAGCCCAAACCTCCAGCCTCCTCAGCATAGTAAACATGGAATCAGAGCAGACATTTCTCTTAATCCGACCTAATTTAGGTTTTGAATGTGCACGACCTCGAATCATGGACAGTGTAATCACCAGCCCTTTAAAGTTCAACTTCCTCGACAAAAACTCAACAAGCTCTCTACCAAATTCAAACATACCCCAACCTCCAAAAGCCAAGATCCACCCCCGAATGGAAAATCAGAGCACACTCAACCTCGAAACAACACCACACTTAACCCGCAAACTAATCCACTTAACCCTAAAATTTCCGACAGAACCAAAACCGAAAATCCACCCTACACGACGATCACAAGGCAGAAAATCTGGTACCAGTGTAGTTCTCGAGTTTGGTGTGAGCCGCAGCACGGCTACTGAGGACAGCGGCATTCTGAGGCTCCAAGGAAAGGGCCTCCGTGTAGAGATTGACAGCCTCCTCGAAATCCTCGTCCACAAAGGCCTGGTGGCCCTTCTTCTCCAGATCTTCGGCCATCTCCAGCCTCATCTTCACAAGTTTGTCTGTCTGTCAACGAACTTCCCAACTCCCCAACTGAACGATCTCGTGTATCTGGCTGCGTCTGCGCGTGTGTGTGTCTGTGTTGTGAGATTGCTCTGATTTGTGTGTTTCTTACTGGTGCCCTAAATTGTTTTGGTCGGAGCTTCGGCGCTCTATGTGTCTGCAGACGGCAACACCGACTGACGGTTTCTGTAGCTGGGTTCTACCGACAGCGTTTCCGGGGACACCATACCCGGGCTTTGATACCCAGGACGGCGAGCAGGAGATATCTTGTGAATGTTCCGGGTAGCTACACAAAAGATTGTTTTTAGTGTCACCAACTCTCTTTGTCTTGCTCAACACTAATTGTAAACCGCCCGTGTAGTGCCACCAACACTAAATGTGAACCTAACATTATTTGTCATTCCTTGTAAAATAATAATTATAGATCTACAATGTTGCAATAATTGTCACTTGCTAAGTGATTTTCCATCCAAATTTCAATCATTTATGACAATATTTCATACCATAAATGTTAGTATGCAAAATATACCAAAAGTGGATGAACTACAAGTAAGTTAGGGTGACACTACTTGTAAACTTATTCATAAGAATTGTCATTAGAAAAGTCACCACAATGATGGAAAATACCATATGACACAAAATATAATATTTAGTGTATTACATATACCTTATGCATTTTTTTTCACTTTAAGAATGAAATTGACATGGCTACTATCTTGATATGGGCCGCTGCTAAGTATCCCCTACAAACTTCTAGGAATTTGATTTTCTGCCTACCAAGAAGAGCGGTAGGTTGCATGACTGTCGATAGAGCAGCTGAGGGTGGATCAACTTTTTCGCCATTGCTCCATTCATCCAAGATAATGTAGGAAGGTCATGGGTGGTTTATTATATTGAGAATTTGCGATACCTACTTGCTATCATGATACATAGGGTGATAGGTAAGACATACAATGGGAAGGTTATGGGTAGGTATATCATGTTGTCGGATTTTACCTTCTTCTAAACAAGCATGATACTCGGTTTTTTTATATATGGTTTATGTATTGAGATATTCTAGGAAGGTCGTGGGAACATAACCTTATTAAGAATTTCCATTACCCATAAACCATGATGCCCGGTGTGGTTGGTAGGACATACCCTAGGAAGGTTCTAGGAATTTTGGATTTTTTCTAAGTGAACAACTTCTTGGGATGTGATGCATGGTGACATGATACCCTGTTGGTTAGCTAAAACCTTATGATACCCTAGGAAGATTCTTGGTGGGTTCAATATTATTTAAGAAAGTCATTGCGGTGAGTGAAATGGATCCGTATTTGCCACAGTGGCCCCAAACACCTAAAAGTACATATGGAAAATAGGCGAGGGCCATAGTGCGACGATTAAATCCTTTGGTGTGGCCAAGATGTGGCAAAAGTTAATCAAACTCAATATAAGGAGATGCCAATTTCGCAGATATTGGTTTTGAAGATTCGGCAACAAACAGGAAGATAATGAAGCTAACTAACCTCTTATGCATATATTTTGTTGTTATGAATGGCTATCATGATGTTTAACAATTATGAAACAAGGGTAATTTGTTCTACATTAGGGAATTATTTTAACATCAACAACCAATATTGAAGTTCCAAAACTCACACTATAAGAAACCCGCGTTTTTGTGCGCGTTTTCAGAAAACGCGTCGTGTTGTTTTGGACGTCAATGCGTTTTTCAAAAAACGTGCACGAAAGCCGGAATTTTTCGTGATGTTCAAAGTAACGCAATCATGGACTGCGATAATTGGGTACATGTCAGGTAAAACGTGACTGTTTCAACAGATGTTCAGGGAAACAGATCATGTTTTTTGCTGACATCAAAGAAAACGCGGGACAGCCACGTTAGCCACTATTGCTGTTGTGTTGCAAGTAAATCGTGCACATTTACTGCGGTATCAAGTTAAATACTGACCAATAGTAAAAAATCAAAGTATGGGCAGGTGCTTGGGGTTTCTTCTACCAAAATTAGTTGGATGGATCCGGCTACATGGATGTAGGGTAAAATGATCAATATTGAGAACTCCAAAGCTAGTGCCTTTCATGGTAATACATGGAAATTGATTAAAGTAGTCTGAAATTTCAAAATTGCGATGGAATTGTTGGGAAAAAATTGTAAATGGTTGCAAATGCATCGGCAATGGAAAAAATTTAGACAAATGCTTTTAAAAAAATCTATGGAGTGCTTCTCCAATGAATTATTGTCTTCCAACCTTCTATTTGAAAGCCCAACCAAAGTCCGAGAAATTATCATAGCCCTTCTACATTCTGCATTAAATAATAATTTCCCTTTCCCAGTGCGGGTTTTTCATGCAGAAATGAGAGTAAATTTTAAATAGAAAACTAGATCAAATTTGCATGAACTTCTTAAACACATCCAAGAAAAATGTTTTCTCTACTTATTTTTTTCCCCAATAGTTTTGATGGAAACATCAAATTATAGTTATTGCTTGAAGGTAGAGGTGGAAATTATATTATATCCATTAGAAAACATATCAAAATAATCTCTATGTCCATGATCAATATAATTTTATATTGGAAATTATAATTTCATTTCCAAAAATATATATGAATGGGAAATACATCACACAACGTTATTTGGATTTTAACGCATGAAGGTTTGAATTGCAATAAGTCTTTCAATTTTTGACATGATCTGTATGCTCTAAAAAATATATCTACTAGCTTGAAATGAGGATATGGTAGATTGCCTCATACTGTACTCTTAAGGTGCAAAAAATTGATATAAGGTGATTACATCTAAAATCGTTGAAATAAGTTCTGTGGCATGATCTGTATGCTCTAAAAAATGAGGAACAATTTCCACATGTTGGTGAAGGACTACAAATCAAGATGCACATGGTTCCATAATTTGTGAACACATTGTGAATTACTTACAAATTTCCAGAAATTCCACGTGTACGGTGCTAAAAGTGTCATGTAGGTCATGTCAAGATAAACATGAAGCACATCAAGAAATGTCATTGAGAAGAAGTTTAAGCAACAAAGAGTACTAGAAATAGAGGTATTGGTTACTTACAATCACCCCAACTCCATAGTGGATTTTGTATTCATTTTCGGACCCTTTTCATTTAGGGGTTCATATACAATAAAACCTTCTTAAGCACACAGAATTGTTCCCAGTACGTATTAAACAGACAAGGAATCTCCAAAGTAGGATCCACTAGCCTATGTAAGTTACAACGTCGATGCAACAGTGCGTGTCATACTTGACGTCCACTAAAACATCATCTGCAACGTCAATATTATCTACGCCGACTACAGTGCTGCAAGAAGAAAATAGTGTGCCTCTTACTACTGCGCCACACTTGCGTCCTCCACGATTGAAGGTTGTTCTGATGTTGGAATGTATGTACCTCCAGTTCCAACGACTTCTCTCTCAGGCTCCAACTCCAACATCTGCGGTTGCAAACCAATGAAGTCTTCATCATTCCCCACAGCGATCACATTAGGCATGGATGGATTGACTTGCAGATGCCCTCGTCTTCCCCTAACATCTGTGTGACACACAATTTTCCAACCTCGTCTTTCTGGATCGTCGGACAAGAACACTTGTTGACAATGCAAGGGAAAAGCAAACGAATCTGCATGGACTTTGCCGTCCATGCGGTTGAAATTTGCCATTGTGAACCCATATTGGTCTCTTTGGATGTTAGGGATGCGATGATCAGCACTGCCTCGAACCCAGTCACATACAAGTACTGTGGTGCAATGATTTCGGTAGTCCAACTCCAAAATCTCCTCAATGTATCCTACATACTCATTGGTTCTCTCTATAAGTCGGCCATTATGGAGCCCCCAACGAAGTTGCTCGGTGCATGAGGCTACAACTGCAGAATTGCACGTGACTCGGCCCCCTTCTGCACGGACGAAGCTAGTTTGCGTGCCTAGAGCGGTGAGCAGTGAGCCTAGAGCAGTGAATGGAGAGCAGAGAGCAGAAAAAAGAATAAAATAATCAACATTTATTGGGATTTTACCAAAAATAGAAATAAAAATATTTTCCCCCAAATTTAGTAATTATTTGGACCTATTACCGTTGAATAAGGGTGCTCCTATGACCGTGGGAATGAAATTTTTCATGCACTTTTGACCACTATTACTATAGGATGGCAGCAACATGTGAACAAAAATGTACATACATTTGAAATTTTCAATGTCAATGATGATTCAATGAGTAGTAAAAAATGTACAACAACAACGTCGTGGTGGCCCTTTTAGTCTCACCACTTTTCCATTCAATCAAAAAAAATTATACAATGTAACCCTCGGGTTCAATTGCATCTCTAAGTTGCTGGTTGCTTTAGTAGCACCATCTGAATAACACGCTTAATTTCGTTGAAGCTGAAACTAGGAGCGTGCATAAAAACATCTATCTCACTATCCAATCAACAAACTACGTGAAATATGTAGTACAAATGCTTACAATTTGTCCATTGCCCACGCTTTCCCAAGGCTTTGCCCGACATATCTTTGAAGAAGGGGCATGAACAACTGGGAAACTGGCCAATCGTAAGTAAGTATTGCGAAATTTTGAGACCATTCCGGGACTCAAAGGTGATGATGCAACCCAAGGCAGGATTTGGTACCATAGAAACCTTCAGAACCTGCCCAATGACAGTAAGAGCAGATGCGCAAGAATTGGCGTGCTTCGTTGAAGGTGCGTTTGGATTCCGCCTGATGTTCTTCCCGAATCTGCGCTTTGGAAAGTCGTTAGAGAACTCCGGGGTAGGGTACTCTGACAGGTCCACCAATGATCCCTCTTCCCTAAACAACTTCCTTGGAGAGAGCTCCAGACGTGGTGCCAATCGAAAACCAGCGTTCTCCAAGTCTAGTATCTCTTTCTGTGTGAGATTGGTGCCAATCTTAACAGGCCAAATTTCTGGAACTGCAGGGTTGGAAACCACCCACTTACGACGAGTACCCTTCACGCACCTCTCAATGTCGTCGTTGCAAAAGAAAAACTACATGCGCTCTTGCTTATTCTTCCTATAGTTATGCATGATGCCGTTGTAAGTTGGTGCAGCTGTATTCTTACCATCTTGTACAATTCGTGCCACACATTTCTTCTTGGTGATGGCATGTTGAGTGAAGCAAGCCTTTGCTGACATCTTTGGAAGTCGCGCGATGTGCCATTCATGTTCATTGCATGTTGTTTCTTGTACAGCCCTTCACATGCTCCACGGCTGGATTTGTGGGAGGTGTCTCTAGTTGAACTGGATTGTCATGCAGGTTTTCAGTTGCTTCTTGTTGTGCGTCACCCTGTGAAGTGAAATCATAAAATCTTGCACCTCCTGCTCGCGTTTGTACCCGAGGGCGAGAGATGCTAATCTTGTCAGGTCTATGAGAGTCGAACTCCGATCCAGGAGGAAGATCTGGTTTGCGCTTAAGGGAGAGAAATACTTCCTCACCTTGAAGATGAGGCTCCCGAGTGCAAAAACTTTCAGCTCCGGGCATGTTTCGGAGCGCTTGATGAAGCGATTTTGGGTTGCCAGAACGTTGGGCGGTTCGTTGAGCGACTCGCAATAGCAATTCTTCTTTTTCAGGTCCAGTACCCGGTCTCTCACCATTCAAATACTGGTAGTAGGCAACCATTTGCATGAAAGCACGTACGTAATCATCGACAGTTGCCACATACAAGTCATTACCTCGTTTACCGCTCTGTTGAAGCCACTTATTGTGTACAGTCTCCGCTAAATTGCATGAAGGCATTTTAGCAAGCTCAGCCTCGGAAAGAGCCTGTGATGTCAAATGAATGGTAATAGAATTTAGAATGAGGTTACAACTTCACAGGAAATTGAAAGCAAAAAGACCCGGAGCAAAGTGTGAACTTACCAAATCCATAAAACCACCCCATTGGCGATAGCGGAAGTGCCAGAAAGCAAGCCATAGGTTAAGACGAACGACCCCTTCATCAGTCGTTGCCCCGGAGGAAAGCCACCATGACCTGATAGCAAGGTACCGCTCTTCAGCCTCTTCTAACGACTTGGCATTCTTGTATTGCATGCACAATTGACGATGTTGTGGTTGCAGGTCCGCCCGAATGTCAGCCTTTGTATGTTTCTCCAATGACTGGGTCCAATGAAACAAACAAGTACGTTCTTGGTCCTCCATAGGAATTGACGCATCACCGCTTCCATACACAATACGAATTGCATTCCAATTCGTTTGTGCACTGTCTGCCATGAAGCCCTTGAATTGTACGTTAGAAACGTTGTGTCTAGCAACAACAACATTCAAATTATTCCAGAAAATGATTTGAGCGGCAACATCTTCCGATTGCATATCACACTCTGCAATGGTCATTACCCGACAATAGGTAGCATCATAAATATGGCAGGCCATGGAAGTCCAGTCCTTCACACGCTTGACATGGTCGAACATGATCCATGCATTCTGTAAATCTCCACCCGGCTGCATTCTTGTCACAAGATCAACTCCACTTCCTGGCCCGACTTCAGACATCTTGAAAACAAAGACCTTGTCAGACTCGAACCCTTGGCTAGGGAATTTGTTCTCTTGGACAAATGCCCAGTAGCTAGACCCTCTAAGTTTGGTGATGTTGTCCATGACTCCAAAACGTCGCAAGTACCGAAACGTCGTGACTTGATTCCGAATACTCGGGGAAGACATGTGTTTGAACTTATCAAACATTGGTATAAGCTCATCAAGAGTAAGTTCCTCTTGCGTTGATCCATCCGCAAAAAGAAGCAACCCACCAAGGAATTCCTTGCTCGCTTCAAGGACAATGGCAGAATTAGTTGCTGTTGGAGTTTTCTCTACTTGTTCACCAATTAGGCCCTTTATTTTCTCAGCAACATCCCTGTATTCGCCAATTTTCACAGGATGACAATGGGTTCCAAGGTGCACACATGCACGAGTCATATTTCCATGGCCAATAACATAATAAATCTTAGCCGAGCACACATCCAAGCATGATGGAGAAACCTTGCAGATTTTACACACGATAGTTGAGCCCTTTGGAGGATTACATCCAACTCCAAAGGTGAACAAGGAGATTCCATCCCATTCGGTTTCGTTAGCTTGGGAGGACCGGTGCACACGAGATAAATAATCACAAGCTGTGTTGGTGCATTGCAAATGACCTAAGCACGAAGACATTCTAAATGTTAAACCCATGTCATTCTTGATATTGGAGGTGATGGTGCGAGTCCAAGCATGGCCATCATGGCGTTTGTCCATGCCATGAAGAAGCTTTGCTTGTGACTGTGATGCATACTTCCCTGGCGGGGGTAACTCAAACATCACGTCGCCATCAAACCTAGGGGGAAGGAATTCCACTCTCTTAGTTTTTATTTTGGTAAAGTCTACCTTAGACAAAATAGACTTCGATCCTTTCCTTGCAGCTAACTTTTTGAGACAATCAACAACGCTCACATAGTCATCAATTCGTGGCGGAATCGGAGGCCTAGAAGTACTTGGACGACTGCCTTGCGATGAATTTGTGTCATACGATGCGTGACATGTTACAGTAAGATTGGGGATTGGAATATTGGAAGACGGCAATCTAGTGGGGAGCTCATCTTCATAATCATCACTCAAAAGATGGACGGTACGTTCGCAAGGCTCGATCTTAACCTTTTGGAGCATAGGTGTTTGTAGGGTGCATGTAGATGACACCTTAGGGGTGAGGATCTCAGTGGATGCACCTTGAAGAGGATCTTTCAACCCATACACTCGGTACGTCCCTGACTTCAGAATCCAACACTGACCTTGATCATTCATAGAGGACTCCTGACCTATAGTGTAAAGAAGTTCTCCTGAATCAACATCAAATATATCCTCATCAACATGCATAGATCCTTGTAGAAATTAAAAACGAAGATGCAAACGAAGAGCACTGACTGTGCACTTTCCATCAGCTCCTACTTGAAAAGAAATAGGAACTCCTTGCCCATCAGCACGAATTATCACCATAGGAGGATTATGAGAATCAGCCATTGTAATGGAGAAAGGGAAGACACGGACAACATGAAAGTTGTGAGTAGATTTTAAGTCGAAGAGTTCTGCAGGTATATTTTGATGCAAGCGGTTATGCAAACATCACTGCATGAAGACATAAAAAACTAGAATTAATAAAGAGGATGATTCAAAGGCGCTTAAATTAGAAAAAAATGTCGAGAGTCATGTATTGATAAAAATGACATATTTTAGAGAAGTTGCCGGCGCGTGTCAGATAAGTGGGTTGCTTGGAACTATGTAAGTCCAATAATAAAGGAATTGGCGTTATGAAATAATTATACAATAGAATTGTGATTGAAGTCCAATCCATAGCATCAACATATGGTGGACCAAGTTCAATTATACAAATTTGCCATTGTCAGATAATACATGTTTGAAGAAAGGCTTTTCATCGGAGAACCACAATGAACCAAATGCAGATGTTAGTTTGAATTACTTCTATTTATGATGAATTTCAAATTTACAAGTAGAACAAACTGGCGGCGCTTGTAAGTGTAATAGGAACCCACTATTTTAGTGACGGCTAGAATTAGATTGCTAGGATAGCCTTTCTATTTATGAAAGATATGACAATCTAAATAAAACAACCAATCTTGAAAAGTATAGATATTCAATTGAAGTATTCAAATAGTCATAATTTATTTCATACTTGAAATAAAGTGTTGAATGAGCGTGAAGGAGGAGGTAGGAAATATAAAACTCACAGGGTTGTACCCACCAGCTGGCCATGGAGAGCATGAAAATATAGAAAATGCCACTAAAGTGACTATTGAGATTCGATGTGTGTGATGATTAGCATTAATAACAAAGATTAATATATGGAGAAAGAGTCCGTAATTGAGTATTTCAAATTCAGTTGCATGTTATTGAGAAACGTTTGTTTTAAGGGCATTGCCACATTCCTCGACTCAATAGAAGGCAGTATAGTGGAGATGTAAATGATGTTCTATTGAGCCAAATGCAGAACGGAGATAGGAAGAAGAAGCGGAGGGGTGGGTTTCGTTATTCATCTAGAAAGCAACTAGCCAAATCTAGAATGGCAAGGCGACAACTTCAAAGTTCGGGCATAGACCTTACTAGTACAATTAAAACACTTTTGTATGACAGTGCTTTGTTGGAAGAAGTTGTTGTTGAAACTCATCCATTGGAAGGCGAGATATCAGGATTTGCGGTATCGCGAGACAATCAACCATTCATGTCTGAGTGCGAGCTTGAAGAAGAGTTGTCAAGTGAAAAACAAATCCAAGTAAGTATCTATTGGTTGAAGAATATTTTTGATGTCCTACAACATAATGTGGTGTGTTGCGGATCATTCTTTAGGTTTTGAGCATATCAAAGTATAATTTAATATCAAGTCATTGGGGTGTAGGATTTTATTACTCGGAGATGACAATATTTAGATCAATGTTTCAGAATTCGGCATTCGTGTCAGAGGATGCGCAAGTAGGGGAGGCAAGTGGAGAGCAGTTTCAAGAGACCGATCAAGATATGAATAATCATGACCACGAACTATACGAGAACAAGCAAGGCGATGAAGATCTGGACGATTGTGCACAAAGCACGCCCTCAAAGGCTTCAGATGCAGTAAGTCACTCCATCATAGCACTCTCATCTATTTTTTGATCTTTCTACAGGCCTCGAAGTTCCTATTCTAAAATTGAATGAATCACATAGTCGGAAGGGGGCTTCATCTCCCATCCGCAACATCGAAGAGCACATTAGGAAAATCTCCACAAAAAAATAGATTGTTTGGTTATGATAGCTCATTATTTGATTTTTCAGCCCCCACAACGAGGGTTCCGCGCCGAACCCTTGTTGGGGCGGGCCCGATGCCATCTTCTTTTGAACTCTCGTCTCCCCACCTTGACGTTAGGTTGTACCCCCCACTTGCATGAAAGGGCTCAAATGGGCCCCCAAATGAGGCTTCGGCGCCGAACCTTCGTTGGGACGGGCCCGATGCCATCTTCTTTTGAACTCTCGTTTCCCCACCTTGACGTTAGGTTGTACCCCCCACTTGCATGAAAGGGCTCAAATGGGCCCCCAAATGAGGCTTCGGCGCCGAACCCTCGTTGGGGCGGGCCCGATGCCATCTTCTTTTGAACTCTCATTTCCCCACCTTGACGTTAGGTTGTACCCCCCACTTGCATGAAAGGGCTCAAATGGGCCCCTAATTGAAGCTTCGGCGCTGAAACTTCATTGGGGCGGGCCTGATGCCATTTTGTTTTGAACTTCCGTGTCTCCCCTCTCTCCCTTGACATTATATTGCACTCACTAGGTATGGAAGAAGCCTCAATTGAGCCCCAACAATGAGGCTTCGGCGCCGAACCTTCTTTGAGGTAGGTCCGATGTCATTTTGTTTTGAATTTTCGTGTCTCCCCCTTGATATTAGGTTGCAACCACTAGATGTGGGAGAAGGTTCAATTATGCCCCACAAAGAGGGTTCGGCGCCGAATCCTCTTTGAGGCGGGCCCGATGCCATCCTCTTCCCAACTTTCGTCTCCCCACCTTGACATTAGGTTGTACCCCCCAATTGCACGAAAGGGCTCAAATGGGCCCCCAAATGAGGCTTCGGCGCCGAACCTTCGTTGGGGCGGGCCCGATGCCATTTTATTTTGAACTTCCGTGTCTCTCTTATTTCCCTTGACATTAGGTTACACCCACTAGGTATGGAAGAAGGCTTAATTGAGCCCCAACAATGAGGCTTCGGCGCCGAACCCTCTTTGGGGTAGGCCCGATGTCATTTTGTTTTGAATTTTCGTGCCTCCCCTTGACATTAGGTTGCACCCACTAGATGTGAGAGAAGGTTCAATTATGCCCCACAATGAGGCTTCGGCGCCGAACCCTCTTTGAGGCGGGCCCGATGTCATTCTTTTTTGAACTTTCGTTTCCCCACCTTGACGTTAGGTTGTACCCCCCAATTGCACGAAAGGGCTCAAATGGGCCCTCTAAATGAGGCTTCGGCACCGAATCCTTATTGGGGCGGGCCCGTTGTCATCTTGTTTCGAGTTATGTTTGGAGTAGTCATGTGCACCTTCATTTCAAATTTCAACTTGTTTACATTAATAATACACCGAATAGTACGCAGGGATGTGCAAATGGACGTGACGTGACTGTACCAATTTTTTGTAATTTTTTTTAACTCTTTTGGACGACTGCTCTAGTCGACTGCTACGAGCAGTCGAATTCAGAAAACAAAATTAAAAAAAATTAAAAAAATCTATTAAAAAATCTGAACAGTTAGATCTTCTTGGATTAAAGATCTAACCATCCATGATTTTTTTTAGAATTTTTTGATTTTTTTGGTTTTGGTTTTCGTTGAAGTCGACTGCTTTTAGTAGTCGACCAGCTAGCCGACTGCTAATAGGAGTCGACTGGCCTTGGTCGACTGCAAAAGTAATTTTTTGCAGTCGACTTAGCAGTCGACTGCAAAAAAAATTCCAAAAATTCCAAAAATTCTAAAAAAAATTTGGACCGTCAGATCTTCTTGGCAAGAAGATTTGACGGTCCAGAATTTTTTTTGGAATTTTTGGAATTTTTTTTGCTTGGTTTTCCTTGAAGTCGACTGCTTTTAGCAGTCGACCAGCTAGTCGACTGCTAATAGCAGTCGACTGGTCTTGGTCGACTGCAAAAGTAATTTTTTGCAGTCGACTCCTATTAGCAGTCGACTTAGCAAACGACTGCCAAAAAAATTCCAAAAATTCCAAAAAAAATTTTGGACCGTCAGATCTTCTTGCCAAGAAGATCTGACGGTCCAAAATTTTTTTTGGAGTTTTTGGAATTTTTTTTGCAATCGACTTAGCAGTCGACCAGGGGGTTGACCAGGGGGTTGACCGCGTCAGTTTACCCCTGGGGTAACTGCCGGATTTACCCCCCCACAGACGTGACGTTTTTTGGTAAGCCGGCACATCGTTGTTACAAAATGTGACGTGATGTGCAAAGTCCTAAATTTTGAAGTCTTCAACATCTTCAAGGCTTAGAAGCCATGGTAGGAGGGTGCTAAGTACTTGGAAGTTAAAGAACGGTAGAGAGGAATACCTCAAGGATGGGTGACCAAGGGAAGTAGGTTGAAAATACCTTCTTCTTCTCGCGGCTTCGCTCGCGGAGCCGGGGATTTCGGGGATTTCGGGGATTGAAAACCGGACCCCTTTGATTTTTTTTGCTCTAGACACTAAACCTACTCCCTTTTCAGTGAGCATTCGGCGCCGAATGCTTTTTTCATTTGTCATTTTTTCCTTTTTTGCTCCGCCTCCGCTCTGTCTGACCAGCCAGCATCTGTCTGCCTCCGCGCCTTGTCTAGCAAGCATTCGGCGCCGAATGCTCCTTTGCTCCGCCTCCATTCTGTCTGTCCAGCCCACATCTGTTCGCCTCCGCGCCCTGTCCAACAAGCATTCAGCGCCGAATGCTCATTTGCTCCGCCTCCACTCTATCTGTCCATCCCACATCTGTCCGCCTCCACGCCCTGTTCAGCAAGCATTCGGCACCAAATGCTCTTTTGCTCTGCCATTCCGGACCCCCTTATGCTCTGTAGTTCTGCTCAAGTGTAGAATGGCTGGCTCTTCTGCAGTAAGACTACAATGCCTTCTGACCTATCCAGCTCCAACGCTGAATGATTTCAGGTTTTCTTAAAACCCTACATTCTCTCTTGGTCTTTTTTTTAAATTACAAATGTGTTTATATTTTGTGCAGGTTGTCAGGCATTCACAACTTGAGCATGAAGGCCTTCAATCTGAAGACCAACTTGAAGTTCTTGATGTCATTCAGGTTAATTTTTTTAACTCCTATGAATGTGGCATAATCTTTGGGCATAAATTATTTTTTGGGTATCATTCATTTATCGTACATGGATTTCAATGAAGCATGTGACTTGTCCAAGTTTTTCTTCTCATGATTTGCATTGTCACGAATTACATGTCAGAATTTGTCTCTCTCTGATTCTGAGAATTCTACTTTTCTCAAATGTCCAATTGGGCTCCGAGATTCCAAGGAAGGAGAGCAAGCAAGGATACTTCACCAAAAATCTGATTTTGTGAAGGTTCTCGATAGTATGCGCATTCCCTTGGATCGATTCTATGTCCCCTTCTGTAGGATGATTCCTTTTCCAAGAGTCCGACCAATTCAAGAGGTTGATGTCGCTACCTTGGAAAAACGTTTTGAGGGGGGTTACATCGACGGTGATCGTGCCATGTACATATCCATTTTTTATGACCATCTATCATCTGTGAATGTCACTGAAGAGCGCATAGCTTCTTGGGACCCTCATTGGCGTGATATCAATGAACGCTTTGAAAATCAACTTCAGTCAAACCCCGATTATGTTGCATTCCGAAGGAAGATGTTTTTTGTGTGGGATGGGAATCACAGGTTCATAGCTTGGTGGCGTCATATTAATGCTCAACATGTCGATGATCTTCTATGGCATTATTCCGTGTTTTGCATTGTTCTCGACCCCAAAGGACGTATTACATTGTTGCTCAATTGCATGCACGATGTCAATTGGTGAGCACATTTCTTTCATTTACATTTTTTTCATTTCTACTTTATTCCATATCTTGTTTAGTTCATTCTGACAACTCTATTTTTCAGGTCTACCCAACACGACCACGTGAAGACTAGTTTAACTGCTAAGTTGCAACGAATTCGGTACTATGGTGGACTTCAACTTGACGATTTTAAGGACCTACTTACCGAGGAGGAGTTCAATACATGTCTCAAAGTGAAGAAATCGCGTCCTACCTAGTTTCCTCTTACAATTGACGTATTTATCTCTTTTCTTTACCGAGTAAGTCATTCTATTCAATTCATGATCCTTACTATTTTATCTTATAAGATTTTCAACATGTCCTTTGCCTCATTAAACTTGAACTGCATCCATAATACATTTCTCATCTCTTCCTATTGTCATTGTTTTCTAAATTTCCTTTGCTTTTCATTTTTCAGCAAGATATATCTCGTGCTGCCGATGATGCGGCCACTGAATATCACAGGACCACACCACCTGAGAACATATCACCCGAGGGAGTTTGGGATGCTATGGCATTGGCTACAGACACTATGGTGAAGGCCATAAAAGCCAAGGATTTTTTAAAGTATCTCTCCGTTGCAAACCCCAAGAATGGCGAGGCTTTCTTTGATGAGGTAATTTCATTATTCTCTCTATCATTTTTTCTTTCAATTACATTGCATTCATGATTTTCTTTATCCGGGTCTTATTAATTTTAGTTTTCTTCCATAAACAGATCAATTTTCATTTCAACCTCTTTAAGAAAACTGAAATGACAATTGAGAAGTTGTAAAAAGTAGCAACTGCAGCAGTTGAACCACGTTTTAAGGCGCGCTGGCTCCACTGGTGGAACTCCGGCTCCATTTTTCGAGCATCTTTTCGCTTCCCAGTTGCTGATGTCAAAGAGAGTATCTTGGATACTTGGCTCAACCGAGCTACATTCTGGGCTCAGGTACTTCCTCCGCTTTTCATTTACAAACATAGTTGTCATTTAATTTTATTTTTTTCTTTTACCAATGCCACTCTAAATCTAATTTTCTCTTCCTTTGTCCCTGCATAGCTCGAGAAAATATTTATTGTGCATTTTGAGGATCTTTGTGGGGGGGCGACCTTTTGGTGAATTGGGAGGCCTCTCCTGGAATATTGAAGCCCTCAGATTATGTTGAGAGGTGGCGTATCATGTTGTGGGAGAAAGCATTCTTATCCTTTCTTCATCCAAACATCAAGCCTCCTTTTTTAAAAAGTACCAAGCTTGACAATGTCCCATCAGCAAACCTCGCTATAAAGCGGCTACTTTACAGGTTTGTGTTTTGTTTCATCATTTTTTTTGGAATTCTATTCATTCTCAATACTCTACACATTTCTTATGTTTTGTATCACATGTGCAATTGCTTCACTTTCATTTTCTTCTATTTTCTGTTGTAGGTATGTAAAGAGAGAGCTCATGCCTAAGAATGCACTTGGACATAGCAACTGCCCTCCATTCTTTGGAGCATGGATTCAACCATCCTTAGATCTTTGCATCTTCACGCCCGTGCAGTTAAAGAAGTTTTCTACTGCTCACCTCCATGGTGGTGGTTGGTATTTGGAGTGCCATGTGAATTTCACTCCGAATGAAGAGGTGGAACTCCGCAATAGCATTATTTGCACTGCACCTCCACCTCCAGTTTCAGATAGTGAGGATGAGGATGTATTCTTGGATCTCTCACAGTCGATCCATGTTGCAACAGAAGATGGTACCTCCTCAAAGAAGAAGCGTTTGAAGAAGGCTGAGAAGGAAAATGCGGATAATGATAAGGTAGTTAGGGATGTAGAGGAACAAGCTGCAGCTGTGGAGAGGGTTGTGGCAGATGCACTTGCCAAAGTGGCTGCTACCAACAGTGTTCCTTTGCCTTCTGCTTCAGATAACTCTGCACCTGGTGATGTTTCTGGTTACTCTCACCCTGTGATGGACTCACAGGCTGCAGGATCAAGTTACATGGAGGCTAGTCGAAACGTAGTGCATAATCGCATGCAACGCCTGCCTACTTTGTCTAGGTCTTCTATACCACTACCTACTACCTCTTCTGAGTCATTCATTCAGAATGCCTCAATGCATTCCATCATGGATTCTTTGGGAGACCCAAATGGCCCTCCTCCGCTTTGGACCCAGTTACATGACTTCATCTCTCGGGTACTTTCATTAAACCTTGATCTACAATTTCTCCTTCTTCTATTTTGTTGATTCATTGATATTACGTTTTTTTATTTTTATTTTTTAATTGTGTCATTGATGTTACAATTTATTTTTTAATTCAATTTTTTTTCTTCAGGTTGGAGTAGGGAGGTCCCGTCGTGTATCTAATGACAAATGCAAGCACACTGGGATTGATCTCCTCATTGCAGACATCCCAGAGAACTTGCCAGTGCCCGAGATTTCTGTACCTAGTACAATCATTCCACCTTGGAATGTTCGACCGGAGAAGTATGTTGATACCATCTTCGAGTTTGCAGAGATTTATCTGCATGACGATGCAGCACTTCTCATTTTCCATGCAAATGACCGCGATGTTCTTATCGATGTGGAGGAATGTGCGGAGACTTACAACTTCCACTTGGAGTGTGATTGGTGGGGCATAAATGATCTTCCGTTGGCTTCTCCACGAAATCCATCCACTACGGTAATTGTCATCTTCATCTCTTCTTTTAATTATCATCCATTCATTTTTTTCTTTAATTCTTTTTCCATTTTCTTATTATACTTTCTATAATAGTGAAAATTTTCTTGTGGCAGTGCACCCGTTTCTGGGTTCAATTATTCGTTCGGAGCGGCAATGTCCAATCCAAATTTTCCATTGCCGAGAATTTTGAACACCATGACTACTTCTACAACTTTGTAAGTTTTGACTCACAACTCATGCATGGAAGTGTTCCATGGCGGGGGCCTCGGGAGAAGAATCCGGAATTCATGAAGTCTTTTATTGAGGCTCTCTCCAAAGTTGGAGACATTATATTTGAGTGGAATGCCTCCACAGGTTACTTCTTACTTCTTACTATCTTTTTTTGCTACAATTTTTTCATTATCTAATCTTGTATTTCATAATCACATATATATATGTTTTGACATTCGATTTCTACGGCAGGTGCTTCTATTCGTGCCTGCCAATCTCTTGGCAGACACATTTTGGCCTTTGAGGAGGACCCGGAGATCTTCAAGGCTCTTTTGGAACCCCTTATCCCCACCTCGATTCGTGCTCCTGTGGTTGAGAAGAGGAAGGTTGTGCGGCGTGGCATGGGAGATCGTGCAGAGAAGAAGTTAAAACTAAACCGCGTTCCTTCTTGTGAGTAAGTTCTTCCCTTACTTATGAATTTGTTATATTTCTTACATTTTATGGTCTCGACTTGGTTTCTTATTCTTTAGTTACTTTGCAGAGCTCCAGCATTATCTTCATCTCTTACTGCATCGATGCCTATGGTGTTTACACCACCATCCAGCCTATTTCTCCCTTGCTATGCAGCAGACGCAGCGATGGTGATGGCAGCTTCGACATCTCCACCTAAAAGGCGATGCAAACGCTCATACGATATACGTGTTATGCAATATGTAGATGTAGAGGCCAACGAAGGTAGTTCTGAAGACGAAGACATTATCTCTAGCACCTATAGCTAGTTTTATGACTTGCATTTGTTTTTATTTGGATTTGGTTTGGATTAGAGTTGGTCAAACTTGGATGTGATTTGGCTTTGATTTGATTTTCATATACGTACACTATATGTGTTCAACATATTTTTCCTATTCAATTGTATCACCTAATATATGTTTATTATTTCTCTAAATGTTTTGAGTATCCCAAACTATCTAACATTTCAAGATCCGTATATTTTGTAACATCTCTAACAAAGGATCAACATAGTCCAATGGCTGAGATGGATAAGAATGATCTACAAATGCCCTGAGGGTCATCCCACGGTTATAGGTTTCATCTTAAAGAATGTGTCAAAATTCACGGCCATAGGCCATAGTATATTCATTTTTCACGAAAAAATATTTCAAAATTGCTCATTTATTTGTGCTCACTGCTCACCGCTCACCGCTCTAGGCTCACATAATAGCAATCCCCCCTTATGCACTACGAACACGGAGGTGCATGCCAAAGGCATACATTTGGCGATGTGCAATTGCATATCGCTCAGGAGGCTGCCCGTACTCTACGACATCCGGTTCGACATGCTCTCCAGCATCTCGTAGAGTTTGCACTCGTGTAGTCAACCATGTTGGGAAAGGAGGCAGGTCGTACAACTCCCTGGGGTATCGCACGGGCACTAAAGCATGACGACGGCGGAAGTGTCTCCAGAAGGCCTCCCTTTGGTTCCACCGTTCTCCCCTGGCTAGCACATACTCCCTATAAGACATTCCAAACGTACACAATCAGACATTGCATATAGGGTTTAAGTGGACATTGCCATGGGTTCTGGACGCGTTACGTGTGTTCATTGATGTCCAGTCCACAATTGACATGTTCAGAAGGACGTCTAAAGAGACATAGTAAACAACACATACACATCATTGGCGTCATAAGTGACATTCACTACAACATCATCCGCAACGCATTCAGAAGTGCCAAGTGGCAGGTGCTTCAATAGACAAATGACCTATACATACTCACTGACAGAAAAATTGTGAGGAAGAACTGATATGAGAAACACAAAACACACTTACTCCCGCCATTGCTCTAGGCATGTTGTATTGTCCAGGACAAAGGTATGCGCGTGGTTCCGAAACTCATTGGACATTTTTCGCCTTCTTCTTGAGTTGCTCCGAAGAATTTCATCATTCATGATGGGTTCCTCGTTGGCATCCCACACCCGTTGCAATGTTCCTTCGTACTAACACATATACTCCGTGCAAAATCCAAGCGTCTCTTCCATTCGATAGCCCTCGGCGATGCTCCCCTCCGGATGTGCAAAAGTACGCACGTAGTCCTTTAGTGTTTTCATGTACCGCTCTATCGGGTACATCCATCGACAATGCACGGGACCACATTTGAATAATTGCTCCACTAGGTGCACGGGTAGATGTGACATGATGTTCAAAGCTGTTGGTGGAAATTCCTTTTCAAACTCACACGTTGCAATGACTACATCGCGCATCATGTCATCCTTGTCTGCCAATCGAACCTCCTTGGCGCACAGTCTTTGGAAAACCTTGCTCATTTTAATGATGGGCAAGCGAACCCTCTCGTCCAATATGTTCCGAACCGCAATGGGGAGGATCTGTCAAACATGCGAAATCACACCCACAAAATCACTGCACGGCCTTCAACAATACAATTTGATGTCTGACTCACCAAAGGCGCTGACAGGGCTCACTGTAGAGTGTTACGTTGTACATCCGCAGGAACAGAGGGAACATGGTGCGTATGATCCAAAACATAACAACGTCATATTTGACATTGAACCGGACGTGCTCTCTTCATTGTATAGCACGGCCCCATCAAACACATAGCCATAAAGCAAATGATGAAAGGAAGTTGTTAAGTTACTTGTTGCATTAAGACATGATAATCGTGCGTCTTCATGTACTGTAGCTTTCCGTTCACTAAGCGCTTGTGAATGCTACCCACATAGTTTGTAGGGGTCCGAATTTTAGAGATGGTGGCCACAAATTGCTTCCGCTCGTTTGCCGTCATTACAAAAGGGGCGTGCGGCATGTAGTACTCATCGTTCTGTCGTCGTGGAGGTTGCAGCCATATTTCTTGTTGAATGCCCACTTCCTCTGCATCCACTCTACTTCCTGCACTATCTTTCATGCCCAACATCGTCTTCAGAATGTTCTCATAGAATTTTTTTTCACAGTGCATAGCATCCAAGATGTGAGGCTCCAACAAATGCTGCCACAGAACCAAGTAGTCCGCATCAGGTACCACAAGTCACAATTCCGAAGACAGTCTTTCTTACAATTTCAATGTGCCTTTGCTGTAGTCCCTCTTTCTTATTCCTGTCAGCCGCTAAGAGAGCAGGACTTGTCATCAACAATGTTTTACCTGATGTCTTCCACAACATCAGAGTGGACATCCGGCAGTTGCGCTTGTTCAGAGGACTCCGGCATGATGGCTTCTGGAAGGTTAATGTATTGCACAACTATAAAGCATTTATGGAAAGCAATTCCTCACCTTCCAATATGGCAATTCATACAATGCACATAGGTGCTTCACGCCAGTGACGTGAACTGGTTCATCAGGCCCATTTTCCCGCCCTCCTAGGTCCAGGTACGACTGTCGCCATGCTGCATATTTGATGGTGTCTTCGGACGCTCGACCACGTGGCCTATCACGGTGCTCCACTTGGCCATTGAATCTCATATTGCGTCGATATGGGTGATGTCGAGGTAGGTAACGACGAATGCCACCATATACAATCTTGGAGCCCTTTGTTCTTCTATTAGGAAGAACGTCGCCCATCTTTGCCATCCTAGCATCAGTGTCTTCTCCACAACAAGGGCAGCCCTTGTATCCTTTACAGCACAAGCCCGATATCATGCCGAATGCGGGAAAATCTGAGATTGTCCACATTAATAAAGCATGTAGGGTGAAGCTGCGGTTTCCTTCCAATTTGGAGAAATCAAGGGCTGGAACACCATGCCACAACTCCTGCAATTCTTTCACCAATGGGCGAATGAAGACACCCATGCCTCTAGATGTAGGTGGATGCTTCCCCAAAATGAGGATGCATAATGAAATGAAAAACTTCTTGGTTACAAACCAAGGCTCGAAGTTGTATATTAAGATCAACACCGGCCAAGTGGACCAATTTGTATTGTTCAACTTGAATGGATTTACACCATCTGAAGCTAGAGCAAGCCGCATGTTTCGAACCTCGGATCCAAAGTTGTCGAATGCGGCGTCGGTATTGATGTGCTTCCATGCAGGACTGTCTACCACGGAACGCATGACCCCATCGTGGCTAACATGTTTGGTGTACCCTATCATCATCTGTGCTATGTCTGGAGATCGCCACATTCGCTTGAGGCGAGGAATGAGGGGAAAGTGTCGGATGACCTTAGACGGAATGTTGTTCGTGCCTTCCATCCACCGGGATTGACCACACTGTGGACAACTCTCAAGTGTAGAGTACTCATCTTCAAAAAGAATACATCCATTTGTGCAACCGTGCACACTGTTGTAGCCTAGGCCCAATTTTCGAATGGTCTTCCGAGCTTCGTAATGGGAACTCAGGAGCTTGTTTCCCCTAGGTAGTAAATCACTAGACAAATAACGAAACAATTCATCAGTGAACTTGTTGCTAACCCGAAACACAGTGCACATATTCATGATGATGATAATGGCTGATACAACACTTGTTCTTGAGCCGGGGTACAATGGAGTGGTGGCTTGTCTGTATAAATCTTCCAGTCCATCCACACTATCACCGTTGCCGTCTTCTTGGTCCGGAAACTCCCCTACAACCTCCGCCTCTTCGTGCAATGCATCTACTCTTCCAAACGCCTCCATCACCTGCCGTTGGACTTCATGATGTTCATCCAGAGGAGGATTGCGCTCCACATCAGCATCCAATGCACTGGCATCCCCTGAAACAATGTTTTCAATGTCGGCTCCAATGTCAGTTGAAGCATTGTCAATAACATCATTGTCGTACGCGACGTCCTCGACCCATATTCCATGACGGGGATATCCCTCAGGGGGGTCTCCACCCAGTAAGGACCTCTTCAAAAATGGATCCCGACCAGTATCAGTATGGTGTCGACGTATGATTTGAATCATCTTCAAGTACCCTCCCTTGCAATCCCTGCAAGGGCATCTGAATGACCGTATATTTTGCTCTGTTGCGACTCTCAACTCAGTGTGCAGAATTATGTCACCAAGTGGTATGTGGTGTAGTGTGCGTCCATCATCTGAAATACGAATGGTTGCACCCTGACGCCGAGAACGGAAATCGCTACGCCAGGCCATCTTCAAAATAGGTTGGCGCCGCACGACCTCCTCGCACGACTTTCAGTCCATGTTGCCCTTTACAAACCTGCAGAATAAGAGTGACGTAGGGTATTAGGAGAGGTATTAGAAATTCATAGCAACCTTCATGCTTTGCTTGAGATTGACCATGCAAGATGCATCCTCAAGTACTCTGGTATGCAAAACCCAAGATAGTTCCAAATCCTTGGGTCGTGCTGCATCATTTACGCATTAGCACACAAACTAATTGTACACAAAGTCCGCAAAGAAACTACAAAGAGCCGTCTATAATACTGTCATTGACGACGACGTCTTTCTTGGCATCACTGGTGATGTTGTTATTGACATCTCTGGTGATGTCGAAGTTGATGTCTACAGTGATGTCTAGTGTGACATACACTGTCACACAATTTGCTTAGAAGACTACCATGATCTACCCCAAGGGCTTGAAGCACCATGTTAAGAGCAACGTGTGCTCTGAGGAGAAGACATCCTCCACAACGTGCAAACGTCAAAATGGATGTCAACCGCGACACCCGTCTGAATAGGACTCTGTGCCAACGTAGTGAAAGGGACTCCGTGAAGTACCTCCCACGTGTTCGACAGGTGTTCGGCAATGCTGTTGACGGGGCCAGAACCCTCGGAGTTAGGTCATTGTAGCTCTTACCATCAGCGCAAAGAGACTAGTGCAGGAGTGGGTTTGAAGTGCTCACCACTACGGCAATGTATTCTGAATTGCCAACGCGTGCTAGGGCGGTCCGTTTTGCAGAGCCGTCCGCTGAAGCACAAGTGGTGGTTGTTTCAGACTGCGAGGCGGCTTCTCTTCTCACCAATTTTGTCTCTCAAAGTGCATACAGCGGAAGAGCAACATCCGAGGTAATGAAAGACGGTGAAGGTGGAGCCAGGGGAGGAATCCTTCGACGAAGCTCTCGCCTTAAGGTGTGCGAAGATCTTCCACGCCAAAGTGTGCCTGCACTGGCACACGACGAAGGAGAGACCCCGCAAGCCCTGAAGGTATTTTCTCACCTTTCTTAGTTCGACGATTTGCTTTACGAGCCCTGCTCATTTTTGCATGGCCGCTAGGGTTTGGTCAGTCGCGGCAACTACTGTTGGGACAGCGCTGTGAGCCACGCGACCACCCACGGCCATAGGGTCTCACCTATGTGGCTACTATAGAGTAGGCTACGCAAAGGGTTTCAATACGGTGGGCCGTCTTTTTCTTGTCCACGTTCTTTTGAACGAGGATGTTGGGCCAGCTGTGCGGAACGTCGAATTGGCCTCCGTCATGCCGACTCGCCCAAGGCATGCGAGTGTGTGAGCGCACACATTTGGGTTCGTTGAATAGCGCATGTGAGTGTTCTCCGAACCCTTGTATCATTTTCAACTTTTTCGGCCTTTCTAGGGTCGCAATATGATGAGGAAGCCATTGCAAGTTTTCTTCTGTGCACAGTAGTTGGAGTACAAGGGCAGGGTTTTGTAGCAGTTCCAGGGTTTAGGGAAGTCCAATACCGAGCAACAGGTTCTTCGGTGTGTGTCTTCGATGTGTGTCTTCGGTGGCGTTCGTCGTGCTGCCGAAAAGGTGCGGTTGCATATGAAATGCCATGGTTTGTCCACCTGCGCGTGCAAATGCTTGGGAGTGTGACCAATGCGCTTGCAGAAGGGCGAGTTTTTCGTGCAGTGGAGAGGTGCCTCCGACAGAAAGATGCGGCGACCCCAACCCAAGTCCGAAAAACAGAAACAACTTAGGTCTCGTGACACAGATTCCTCCGATGAGGAAGCATAATCGTACTCCATTTGATGCAGAGGTGGACGCGGAGGTGGCAAAGGAGCTGCAACGCGTGGAGGAAGACAAAAAAAAGGCTCGAGGTCCTCTTGGTAGAGAGATGGAGGAGATGCGCACCCGAGTGCATGACTTGGAGGTGAGCCTAAACCGCCTTGGGGAGACTGTGACAACGTCCCAGAAGAGCATGGAAGAGATGCTGCGGAAGTTTTTTGAAGGTCAACGTCATACAAGTACTACAGTAGTGCACGGGGGCCCGGAGCCATCGCTATCCACTGGAATAGTGGACCCACCGTCTTCCACTGCACCCGTAGAAGAGGCCTCGAAGCTTGTGCAGGCCCAATCTGTGCTTCCTATGCTGAACCCATGAGGGCCTTCACATGTCATTGGGCTTGTCAATCGCAGTGTTGATGGTGACATTAGCGAACATGTCACCGCAGACATTGTCTCTGACAAAGAGGTCGTCGACAGTGGTGTTTTGCCTGACATTACTGCTGCAGATGAAGCCAAAAACGAGGAAGTCGGTGGTGACGGCATGAACACTGGTACGGCGGAAGAGGAGGATGTGTACGCATTGGTGGACAAGGCTGTTGGTCAACCAACAAGTGAGGAGACAGGAGGCACAGAGGAGCCCTCATCGGAGCCCCAGGTAAGTGTAAAGTCGCACCTATGAATGCAAGAAGGAGCACAAGGACCTCATATTGCTTCGAAATGTGTACTTCTAAAATGCCTTTTACGAATCATCGTCTGACAGGAAGCTTGTGTGCCGTTCTAGCATCGCCTGAAGCATGGGCTCCTAATTTGTATGAGAACTATGTTTGGAAGTGGACATCTAAATCGACATCAAGTGTGACACTGAAATGATGTCAACAACGATGCACTGAAATTCTAAGGAAGTGAATGTTCATAAATGAGTTTGCAAGAAACAATTCCAAATTTGTTCCGAATCCACAGCACTTTCTTGCACAATTACGGTAACAGTAAATGACTTCATGTTCTTCAAACACCCTAAACCACAGTGGCCCTCAAATAAAGTGTCATAGTGACTTATTGAATTATTGCTCAAGTAAGTCCCCCACTGTAGGAGAATGAAAACATGGTTTGTAAACGTTTGAGTATTGCAGGAGCACACAGAATTCGAAGGTGAGTCATCAAGCCGGCCCCGACGTGCCGGGAAGAGTACGCAAACCACAAAGGGAACAAAGGCCATGACAAGGGCATCGGTCAACAAAGGTGCTCCACCAAAGCCAGTGGGTTTATCCAAACCATCCCATCCAACTGCAAAGGTAAGTGGGACTGACCCCATATTGGCCCTCTCTTAAATACACGTTAGCATACGACTTCCAAGAGTTGGGCCATAGTTTTGGTCCGCGGAAAGTGTTGTACCTGTTTGGAAGTTTGGAGAACTTTCATATGCACTCAATGAAGATTGATTTCTGACTTAGTTCGTCATGATGCAGGCAAACACTGCGAAGAAAGTGGATGCAACTCGGAAGAAGTAACAGGTCATTTTGCAAGTTTTGTCGGATGTCATGTGTGACGGGAAAGCATTTTCATCACAACGTCGAAGACAACGCGTTCAGTTTTTATTGAAGCGGAGGAAGATAGTGTCAACCTCTATTTCTATTCAACACCACAGTAGAAGAATGAGCATAATACTTTCTTGTATAAGAGCGCACTGAACTTTTGACTCACTAAGCCCTTCAGGACATGGCGTGTTTGTTGGAGTCCCTAGACAATTATAGAAGAAGATCTTCAACTTGGCAATGAAATATTTTCTTTTATACTTCCTTGTGTCACTGTGCAATGGCCTATATTGTTGTGCACGTCGTCGTAAATGGTGAAGTGTGCTAGTCGTGTTCATAAACCCTCTAGGAGAACATTGTTGTTCTTAGCACATCACATTTGCATGGAACATATGCATGTACTGTACAATGTCAAGGAAAACCCTGCAGTTGTGACGAATAGTTGAAGTCCGTGTCGAACTCAACACCCAATGCAATGCCAAAAAGGTAGCCTGCTAAATACAACAAAGTATTGAATGTTCAGTACGACATCAACGTGCACGTTCACTACCCATCAACGTACTAGCAGTCCATGTTTACCGTGTTTTTCAAAACACGTCTGCGTCCATCATGATGTTCAAAGTAACATTCACCGTGTTGGGAAAGACGTCACAGAGAACGTGAACTAAAAGCACCCGGTCGCACACTGAAAGGGCCACGTCAGGATATTGGAGGGTCCATGTCAGCAAATTGGAGGAGGGCACATCAGCAAATTGGAGGGGTCCACGTCATATTTGTTAGGAGTCCACGTCACTTGCCTCGTCATGAATTTGCCCCATGAAAAGTGGTCCTCCGTGGCACTGCCCGCCAAAGAGACTATGACGTGGACTCCACATGGCAGTTTGTGAAAAACAAGAAACATTGCGTTACTCCCAATGTTCCCAAAAATTTGGCCACGTTTTTCCAAAAACGCAAGACGTTTTTTGCTTGTCAATTATAACGGATTTTTTAGTCATCACAACTAACAACACTGATGTCAAATTAAACATAAAGACACGTTTTTTTCAACGTTACAAAAAATGCGGGTTTCTTATAGTGTCATCACTCAATTATTACATGTCAAAATTGCGTGGGGAGTCAAACCCCAGTCAGAAGGACCATGCCCATTTGTAGTACACCATGGATATGCACACAAAACAAATCACATGAGAAGAAACCAAACAAACTTGCACAAATTAAATGAATAAAAAATGATAGAATTTCGGCAGCTACAACTCACCCTTTCCCACAAGAACCAACTACTCTATTACTGGACCTTATTGGATTGAATAAACTGCACCCCATGTCTTGTTGTGCACATGCCACAACATGTCAACTCCCTACCATGTCATTTATCTAATTGCAAACTCCAAAGAGACAATTTCAAATTCAAATCCAAATCCAACATATTGTATGTAGCCTCCAAGTTGCAATTGGAATCATACACAATTAACTTCCTATTCTATTACCATTAAATGGTAAGTATGCCCTAAGTTATATAATTCTCATGTATTGAATCAAAGCCCCAAAAAGCCAAACTTGGGCTTCCAAGTTCCACAAAGGGGGGATTGCTAAATCCCTCCTCAACATTCATCCTCCAAGCTCCTACAAGGTAGCTACTAAATACTTAGAATGGAGCACTAATTTTGACCTCACATGAAAGGCCTATTGAACTATACATATTGCTCTTTGAGTTGCATGTAATGATTATGTGGCTATTGGAGCTATGTTTCCACAACAACACTAAACCACATTTATAAGTAATAAAAACCTAAAGCATGAGCAACAAAATGAGACTACTTAAACCATATGCAATAAGTGTGCCAACAATTCAAATTTCACATCTCTCCTCCATAGTGACCTTTCTTAGTTTCCAACTTCTAGTTAGCTATGGCATCTTGATATGGGAAGTTCTACAATGTGTAGAATTTTTGATACAACTTCACTGAACACTCCAAGTGGTTGGTCAACATGTTTTTGAGTTTGTTTTTCACATATGCTACAATGTTGAAAACTCTCTCATCTTCCACACTTCCCAATATGAGTACCATAGCTATTTCAGCTAGCTTCAAACATTCATAAATACACTTAGTCACCATGGTGCTACCCTGCAACTTCCTCCAAAGTTTCCCCGATGGATTCTCAACAATGGGCAACTCACAAGCCCATTGATTGTTATTGATCATGGTCGCTCTATAGAATGAGGCTTGTGAATCTAGGAGGTCCCCATCTAGTAGTGTTGGTTCAAACAGTTCCTTCTCACCAAATGTTTGAGCCTTGGAGTAGAATGCCTCAACGAATAAAATTGAAGGGCTATACCCCTTATTATGGGGTGCAGCCCTTCACTTTCCCTTCAACAGCTGGGCCAGCCCTTCAAAAGGGACCGGCAAAAATTCTAGGAAACCTTCAAAGGGAAGGGCAGAAATTCTAGGAAACCTTCAAAGGGGAGGGCATTTTTAAAACAACCGGTCCCTTGGGCCTTCATACCCTCGGGAGATCCGGCTAGCTCATTTCCCTGGAGGCTCCGGCTTGTGGCTGATGCAGTCTTGCAGATACGCTCATACCCTCGGGAGAACCGTAGATACCCTCCCACACCCGGTGAGAACTACAGGCTGCTCTTATCCTTGGGGCCTGGGCGACGGGAGAATGTTTTTCGACACAAAATTGCTTTTGTTATGTAAGCTCTATACATGAAATAAATATATGTTCTAATCATATTTCTTTTCGGATTTTGTTCCATGTAAATTACATTTCACTTCAGTTTACAATATAACCTAAGATTCAAACATTACATTGTGCATTTTTGAAGAAAAAAAATTGTAAATATGTGAAGGGAAATTTTTGAAGTAACCCTTCATTTTGAAAGGCAAAATTTTAAGTAACCCTTCCCCATGAAATACCAGTAACCCTTCAAATTTTCTTGCTGGAATGCCTTAGTAGTATGCAAGTTGGTTGGGAATGTGGTCTCCCAAGTATTGGAAAGTCAATATTGAGGGTAACATAATCCAAGAGATGTGAAGAGGTATTGTTTGGGGAACTTACACTCCAACATTTTGTTCAATCCTAAACGGCCATGGTGCATTGGTGTTTCACCTCCCTTATGGGATAGAAACGATATGTAGCGGTGAGTGGAGGAACTTGGTTGGATCAACATCAGACCTAGCATGCATCATATGTGTCTACCCATTGATCTTGTATGTCATGTTGTGTTTACCAAATTGGTGAAGTTGGGGATCTAGGTAGTGGCAACAATGTCACTCGTGGCATCCAAAAGCTCATTGAATTGTTGAAACTCGGAGCCGGTCCAACAAGTGTAAGGGTTCATGTACATGCGCCATAGATGAATTTGACAAACCCTCACAGAGTGTAAATCACAAACATATATATATGTATCCCAAGCTTGTGCAAACTTGATAACAACATGCACACATTCAAACATGAATATAAAGCAAACAAGGCCCAACATCACCTCCAAGTGTAGCAAGGTAGCCATTGCCGCAGCAAGCAACTACTTGCCTCCTCCAAATCTAACTTCGCCACCAATGAGCGGTACTCAGAGAGCACAAATTCGACATGAGACAACATGATGATCCACCTAGTTCGCACATTGCAGAGGATCTTTTGCCCTTTTGTCTCCAATGTGTGGGCCAGCTTGGTGAATTCCAATTGCCTATTGGGGCAACCATCGAAGAAATAATACAAAGGTTGGAGAAGCTCCTCAATTTTGGCAACTATTGGGAAAAGCAAATAGATGAACAATGGCTACATCACTCGATGTGCACAACAATGGATGCCCCACCATAAATGGGGCATAGTTCTCTTTTGGTTGTGTGGTCACATTGTGCAATGGCCCTAGAATACATTCACACCGTCTACACCAAAGCATACAAGTTTGTGGGCAAAGGCACGATCATCCATGGCCCCCTCAGTTGCACAAGCCTTCAAATCACACTCGTCATATTACCAAAAGTACCACCATCTACCACACGCTAGAGGGAGATGAGGAATGGCACTCTCTTCCAATCCTTCACCACATAAGCATCAAGCTCAACCACCATTGGTTGGCAACAATGTCAACTTCATCGGCTCTAATTGCAACAAAGGACTTGGTCTCCCTTTGAATCACTCTCTCGAGAGCTTCAACCATCTCCCATATGGATCTATTAATCAAATGTTTTTTGGGGCAATTTATGAGGTTTAATACATCAAACAACTTCTTGAGAGCCTCATAGTCTAGCAATGGTTTCCACTCAACCATCAAATGCAAGATTGTGGCGAATTAAACTCATTTTCTCTTATTATATTGTACTCCATGGTGGTGGAGCTAGTCTAAGACATTGTCACCCATCCTACCAACTTGCAACCTCTCAATTTTTTGCATGCATGCAATTTCTTTTCATGTAATGGTCACCCTACTTCAACCCATTCCCACCAACCAGAGCCTTCCTACAACCAACATGCTTCCAAAGATTTTCAATTTTTGGTTGCAGGAACTTATCCTTGCCCTCTATGTGACTACAACCTTTGCATTTCACCATGCAAATACTTGCCCCATTTGAACCAAGGAGGTTCTTTGCCAAGGGTGCACAACAACCCATGCGTCCTTAAATTGGTGGTTGGCATCATATTCTTACCTTTTTCCCCTTATCAACTAACATGGGGGACACTTTCTTTTTACCCTTATTGATTGATCTCAATGAATTTGTTGTAGCATCTACAATTTGAACATCAATTGAGAATTGTGAAGATGGACTAGGCAAGGTGAAAGGGTTCCAACCTCAGACTCACAGTCATGGGGGCCCCAAAAACATCTAAACTTAAAGTTCTTAGGTGGAACCAGGGGGGAGCCATGAGGCTACAACAACAAGGACGCCGATACCACAAACAACTAAAAGACTACCGATATCTAGCCAAAGATTAAAATCAAATGGTGAGGGTGGGAAAAATACTCTATGGAACCTTTAATGTGGGCAATGCAGACACAAAACAAAAATCTAAAAATGCAGCACAGGTGCCTACAATGCAAAGGTGCAAGTTGCATACAAACAAAACTCAACTAACTTGCAAAAATAAACCAAGATGAAATTTCAAAGGCTTTGAGCAACCTCACTAAAAAGTTGCAAACAAAAATCTTGCAAGCTAAAGCCAAGATGAAATCTTATATTTTTCTTCACCCTCAAAAGTCCAAAAAATGCAAGATCTCACGTTCAAACATATTGCGATTCAAAGTTTTGTTTTTTTTAAATCCAAAAAACACCTCACAAATTTGAAAGACCTCGCCTGCAAATCACCACCATGCTCATTGTTGCCTCTCATAATTGATTCAAGGCTCAAGGCTCAAAGCTCAAAGCTCAAAGCTCAAGCACAAACGTACCCAATACACTCGCATTGCTCCACACACTAGGCTCCAAGTACAACAAAATCCCAACTGTTGAATGATAACCTAAATCCTAACCGGCAGTTGTAATGCAGTGAATGGGATTGCAACCTTGCACTAAGTAGTTGGGTATGGCTTTGCTACCAAAATCAAGGTCACAAGATTTGCAATTCGATAAATTTTGCCTTGTGGATGTTGCAACATTCATAATTTCAAAGGAGAAAGGTAAATGTGGGAGGCTCCGACACCATAATCCTAGGCAACAACTTGCCACCCATTGGAAAACCTTCAATGTTGGCATGATCCTTCAAGCTTGAATGCCTAATCCAAATCTCAAATGCAATCTCAATGAATCACCTACAAACCTACAAGGGACATGGCGAAACCAACAATCATCTAGGAACAAAGAGGCAAAATTAATGCAGACATGACTTTACGCAACTAGCAACATCGAATTGGGAACCCTGGTGGGAGATGGAAAGAAGACAATGAGAAACCCCTCCACTTAAATCACCACTTGTCTACCCCCACTCGAGGCAAGGGTCTAGGTGGTTGCCACCCAATTTTTGCATGACCACGTGGTGGCGATGGTTGTGGGTTGGCTCCCATGTCCTCACTACCGATCTTCGATTGGCTACAACCCTTTGATTTTCCCCCTTTATCCATTTGCAATTTAGTTGCCCACAATTTAGGTGTAAAATTGGCTACATTAAGCCAAATTAAAGAATGTTGGATGGGTTACTATATTGAGGAGGCACAACTTTGTAGGAGTGTCTTACACATTAGTCACAATGGGATAAAGGGTGCCAAGATTAAGAATGAGCCCTTTTGGGCATCCATTGGTGTGCATTATGAGCAGAAGAAACCTTCGCATTGTGTGTTACGACTAGTTCGATCTTTTGCCAAATTAGGTCAAATGTTATGAAGTTCATTTATGTTCATCATCAAGTTTTAGATCTCAACGAGTTGGGGAGGAGTGTTGAAGATGTGTTTGTCAAGGTGCTCGGTATTTATTAATTTAGGTTGATTAGTTCAAAAAACAACTCGTCCATGTGTAGAAAATGGAAATTAGTGCTTACCAAGAGGCAAATCCACCATTTAGGAATGGTTTAGATTATCTATTGATAAAGTCCAATATGGCATCCTATCCAAATGGAAAAAATACCTTCATTCATATTTGCACGACTATGCGGCAATCAAAATTTAACAAATGCCCTACATTAAAAACACCAAAAATTCTTAACATGATGTAACCCGACTCCATTCTCTTACCTAATTTAGTATGTAGATTGTGAAAAGATAATTGCGCGATAAATATATGTGTGTATTGGGGTGAATTCATTCAATATTTGGATGAACATCGAAGTTAAGTTTTGGGTCCAACTCACCATTGGATAGGTAGGCAGCATGTTTAAAGGTGGGTCCTGAGAGAAATAGGGTCGCAATCTGATGCATAACGGCCTTATGCGATGGTTGTATGGAAGGTGGGGACGCATTGGGAGTGGTCTTCTCTTTGAGCATTCCAACCCCGGGTTAGGAGCGGGCCCTATAAACCATGATATACACCCTAAACTCCGTAATATCAACCTCCATAATGTCACTCACTCTCTAATATCCCGAACCCCTAGGGAACGGATGTGCGTAGTTCAAATCTCACTCCTTATTGTCACCTTTTTCTCCCTTATATCACGAAATTTGTCATTAATGCAAACCACCAAAGAAGTCAACCCACACCCTTGCATTGCGCCATGTGTCAATATGTGGAGTGTCACCTTCTTCTTCTTCTTCTGCCACTTGTTGAATGTTGGTGCATGCATCCGCCACATCGCCCGGGAAGGCGAAGCGGAATGGACCACACCACACCATTTAATGTGTTGCACTTTGTGTTATTCCATAGTGTCACATGCTACACTAATTCACTACACTAAATAGTATATTTAGTGTTAGATTACATTCGGAGTTACTTACTCCTATATCTTTTTACTATTAATGTAATGTTTTTACCAACGAAGGTCGAATTGGGTTGTTGGACATTATAGAACATTAACATCTTTACATGGTAAAAAATTACATTAATAGTAAAAAGATATAGGAGTAAGTAACTCCGAATGTAATCTAACACTAAATATACTATTTAGTGTAGTATCACGCATCCATGTTAACACTACAAAACTCCGTAATATAATGTGCACTTTGGTTGCCACAGGTGTGATACTATGGAGTTTAGAGTGTACATGTTTGGGCCTCTATGAGTGGAATGCTCTAAGACAAACACTTTGGAAAGTATGGGTAGGTTAAGTTTATTGAGATTTTTTTTGACTTTTCAACTGTACCGATTGTTCTAGATCTCACCCTCCACGGAAAAACCAAACTGGTTAAAAATAGCATGCGTCCAAAAGGGCGTCAAGAATGTAGTAAAACAATAAAACTCGATTTCTAACAAAGGAAAAAAGTAAACTGGCTAAACATAGCCACACGTCCAAAAGGACGTCAAGAATGCAACAACCAATAAAACACGATTTTTAGCAAAGTCAACCCAGCTTCTATTTTTAACCAGTTTGGTTTTTCCGTGAAGGGTGAGAGATGCTTCTTGGTTTGACTTTTCACGATTAAAATACGAGATGTACAATTTTTGGCCGCTTCACCTAAAGGGGAGTAAGACTTAGTTGTGTGTCCCACCCTCTCACATAAGTTAAGATATTTAGTATTCATAGAATCAAACTCGGGCATGATATTATTCAACCTAGGGTTTCCATTCTCTTTCAATTATGGTGGAGATGGGATACTTAGGTAATTTGAGAAGAGAGCAGAGTAAAGTATTTCTATATTGAATCTGAAATTGGAGAATTGTGGGAGAAATTTTAGTGTCAAAGACTAAATAAATAAATAAATAAATAAATAATAACGCCCGTATCGCGATACCGGCATGAATGTGAGCCCGTTGGCCTTGTGCTGATCACAGCGGACTGTGATGCAGCATAAGGTGTTATGCCTCCTTTGGGAGGTGGGCTCTGGTGGTGTAGTAGTTAGCTTTTAATATAAATAATAAAATTATGGTGGGGGGACCGGTGTTTGTTTGTTTTCTAGTTTTCTTTTGTTTAGGATGAGGTATGTGAAGTATTTGATGGCATTTTGGTGTAGGTCTTTCATGAGGGTTTTGATATTAGTTTTGGGGATTTTAAGTTTGGTAAGTTTATCGATAGAGTGTTCATGTATGGCTCCTCTTACTCCTGCCGTGATGGTGATGAGGGGGTTGGTCTTCCAGCCATTGTTTTGTATATTGGTAATTAGTGGGTCATATTTGGTATGCTTTTGGGTAGTAGCTTGTTCGGGGAATCTGTCATGGCAGTATGTGAATTCTATGAGTTGGACTGTGCGTGTGGGGGAGGGTGTCATAGGTGTTTGTGTTTGGTTTGGGGCTCCTATTATGCATAAGATGTCCGGTCTGAGGTTGGCTTGACATTTACATGGTGGTTGTGGGCATGTACATTTAAGTAGCCAGTCAGGGATTGTTTGGTCGGGGGGTTTATTGTTAATTTTTCCGGCGTGTCAAAGACTACATGCATTGGGACCTATGTAACAATGAGGTGCCACTAATAATCTTATGTGTGTCATTATGTGACCAATGTCACAATGTTATCCTTATGCTTTTGTTTTATCTTTAACCCACTAACTGTTTTATCAAACTTTGTAAAGTATTAATTGACGATACTATATGATGTGGATTTGCAATCCAAAAGGCTGCACTATAATACATGAGAGTGGGAAATATACACTCTCGTGACATTTAAGCATTATGTATGCACAATAAAATTCACTACTTGGTTCGTCATCCCATGGTTCTAAGTGCTTGTATGAGTGCATCATATTTTGCGTGTTTCTTTTGGATAGTTTTCTCGGTGTATTTGTTGTGGCAATATGTGAACACAATTACATTGTTTTGTTTAATTAGTGTGGGTTACCATTTGGAGTTACATGTTGCGATAACTTTTTACCAACATTAACATTTGTATTGTGAGTTTTTCACTAGGGAGGTGAAGAATCATGCTTGTCTATGGACACATAGTACACATATGATGGTTAGGTCTAAGTATAGCTTACCACATGCATTGTTGTGTGTTGCATGTTTAATTTGAATAGCCAATAGCTGGGATTGTATTGTTGGATTGTTTGTAGTTGCGGGTGCCCGCCTTTATAAACCCTATCTTGACCTTGGGTGGATTACAATGAGCTTGAAATCTTCATACCACCCTTTTTGTTGAGGGCAATTCAACCTACTATAAACAACATGTTTTATGATCGACCGCTTGTATGTGAAAACCAACTCCATTGCAAAAGACATGGGAAGAAAAAACACTTCATTTCAACAAAATTTAAGAACATTTAACTGTTGAATGTTTGAAGTAACCCATATTTAAGTAAATCTAGACATATTTCTAAACTTTGAAGTTTTTGGTTGCTTCACTTCTATGGGGGGATCCGTCAATATATTTCTAATGCACCTAAAGTTAATTGTCACGTGAGGTGACATCGGGGGCTAAGTCACGTCAAATTAGGAGTAAATTAGGAGTCCATGTGTGTTTGGATGAGTAATGGATTCCATTAGGAGTCCTAGTTAGTTGTTCATCCACTCCATGGATGAAATCCACATAGACGGGGGATTATGTGGAGAGGAAGGTGCCTTGACTTGTCATTGTTGTCAAGTCAAGTCTTGTGAGTGTGTTTTGAGAGAGAGAGCTTGTTGTTGCTATCTTGTGGCTATGGTGTAGTAGATCATGAGTAAAGCCTTTGCATTCTTTCTCCATCACTTGCACTCTTGGATTCTCCCTTCGTGGAGTGAGAGATAGCTTGACTCTTGTGTGTGAATTTCAGAGTTTCTTAAGCTTTGTAAGGAGACTTCTTAGTTTCTTGAGCTTGAAGAGAGAAACCCTCATACTTGACAACAATTTCTTTGAATTTTTCAATTTTAGTTTGTATTTTGAGTTCAAATGGCCAAGAACTCATGAGCAACTGAGTAATACATGTGTTGAGAGGCTTAGTTTGCAATTCATTATAGCTTGCAAGACAAATCTTGCAAGAAATCTCCTTATCTCTTTCTTTCTCTCTTCACCTTCTTAAGAGAACAAAACCAACAAGAAGAAATTTTATTATTATAATTATAATAGTTAGTTGTTGGCAACTTGCAAACTTTTGCTTGCAAGCTTAGGAGGTTGGAGGCCAAAATCCAACAATTATTTCTTGCAATTTGCAAGAAGAAAAATTTTCCAATTTGGTTTTTTTGATTTTTGGGAGAGAGCTTCAAGAGCTCCCTCCCGGAGCCTCACCGAGCCTTTGGCCTCTCTGTCCGAGGGCGGGCGGCTCCAGTTGGCGACGGGGGCCCAGGTAAGCCCTTACCCCTTTCTATTTTTTTTATTTTTTATTTTTTTATTTTATTTTATTACTTTTTAGTTTACATTTTTAGTTTTATTTGGTTTACTTTTGACTTTTTACTGTTTTGACTTTGACTTTTAACTTTGACTCCCTAGATTCTCGCAATTTTTTTACTTTTTTTACTTTTACTTTTTTTACTTTTACATTTTAGTTTTTGAGTTTTCAATTTAACTTTTACATTCGACTTTTTACATTTTGATTTTGACTTTCGATTTTTCCTTTTCACTTGCTACGTTTTACTTTTCACCTTTTTACTTTAATTTTTAGGTTTTTGTTTTTATATTTTTACTTTCACCTTTCAAACTTGGCATTTAATTTCACAAACTTTGAGGTTCAAATTTGGGGGCATACTAGCTCCGATTGGAGTGAAATTTGAGCCTATCTTGTGTGAAATTTGCCAAGGAATCCAATGGTGTAATTGGATTGTTGATTGGAATTCAAAATCATTGCTGAAATTATTAATTTCAACGCTGATTTTTGTTTTTGGGAGCAAATTAACTCCGAACGGAGTGAAATTTGAGCCTAATTTGTGTGAAATCTTCCTAGGAGTCCATTGGTGCAATTAGTTTGTTGATTGGAGTCCATGATCACCTTGGAAATGAGCATTTTCAACGCTGGTTTTTTATTTTAATTACCAATCTCAAACCTTTGCACAATTTTGGAATTCTGAGGGCATAAATAAACACTTGGCATTTGGCAAGGGATTGCCATTTAGATAGCCCGCAACAGGTGCAGGTTGCCCATTACCTTGTAGATAGTTGCAGGTACTCAAGTAATTATTTTATGGTGCAAACTAGGAGCCGATATTATCGATCTCCATCACCAGATTACTTGGAGGACGTGCATACCACAAATCTTGAGCCAGAGGTAGATACCAACGAGGCTTTTGAGCCTATTTCGGCATTGGACACTACTAGTAGGCTTCGGATTTGGAGTGTCGGCACGTTCGACGAAATGGAGGATGATCACTACGGTTCAGTGCGTGATCGGTTCTCAGGTCGAGCTGGGGGCATTTTCTTGCCCGATTAGAAACTCCGGTTTCGTACCTAGATTAAGGAGAAACGTCAAAGGTCTTCTAATTTTAATGATTGGTATGCCTTTGAACTTCTGCCTCAGCATTTGGAGTATGAGGCACTCCAAACTTATGAACGTTGGATAGAAGGTCATCAGCGACAACTTCGGGAGGTGGAGCACTATTGGGAGGCTCGGGTTGAGCTTATTTCAGCTCTTAAAGATGGGGTGGTTGCCACCTTAGATCCACCTACCTTAAAAGAAGAGGAACCATTGGAGGAGTCTAAAGACAAAAAACTAGCACTTGGGCCAATGGTGGCTGGCAGTAGCACGACTACCCTTTCACGGATGGCACGTGCTACACAGGCAGCATTGACGGCTGTTGGTCCACCACCTTCATTTAATCCCCTTGTTGAATTTGTCGCACATTTGGAGGTGGAGTATGGTGGGTTTAGGCGAGACCAGATGCAGCGCATCCAAGATTTTCACCGGGAGAAGGATGACACTCCACGGACCATGTACACGCGAATCGCGTGATTTGCTGTTGAGGCGGGAGGTATTTTCGCTGAGAGCCAGCTTGTCAAAATCTTCTTGTCTAAGATTGATAAGCGGCTACTTGAGTTGGCATCACCTCGGATTATCCTGGACAACGAAGGCAGAGCTACGCTTGCACAAGCATTTGCCGTGGTTGAGAGATGTGATCGGGCTCTCTGTCAACACGATGCCATGGATATGGTATCTTGGATGACAGAGACTAGCAAATAAAAAAGAATTGTCATAGCTACTAGTAGTTTAGCTGAGACTCAACCTGTTAAGGAACAAAGGATTTTGCATTGTTGGGGTTGTGGAGAAGCTGGTCATTCAAAGAATGATGCCAATTGTCCCAAGAAGAAGAAAAACCAGCCTTTGGGAAAATTAAAACAAAAGATAGAACCGGTAAAGGCGGGGAAAATTTCTAAGAGGAAGCAATTGAAATGTAACCATTGTGGCGGCATTAACCACGATGTGGATCATTGTTTCCAACTTCATCCTGAGATGCGGCCTGCCAGTTATGTGACTAGAAAATCTCCACGGGAGCAGACTCTTGAGGCTAAGGTTGCAGAGCTTGAGCAAAAACTCAAATCTTCTGCATCTTTTGCTTAAATTTCTGAGCCACATGCAGGTGTTGGCACTTCGGGTTCTGACATATATATGTTTGGAGCATCTGGAGAGGTGGTAGCTGTAGCTTCTACTCGCGCACAAACATTGGCAAATTCAGTGGCTTCCACAAGTGCTGGTAGCAACGAGGCTTCACGTCCTCGCCATGTCGGTCCAGTAGACCAGGTTGGTCAAGCACAACTACCTCTATCATTTGGATTGGTAGACACTACTACTGCTGTTGGAGCTAAAAAAAATTTACCTTTGAGAGATGGAGATTCCATTTCAAAGGACATTATGCAGGTATTGGCACATAAAATTCTCCATATGCCAATTTTCTCGGGTTCGGAGTTGATGGCTCCGGATTTCAAACCTGCTGGAGTTTTCCGTTTAGCTGGGAGAATGTTAGAAGGCAAGGCGGATTTGCCATTCCTTCAAGTATCCCAAGCTGTTGTTGACGTGCTTGTGGCTGAGGAGGTGGAGGACTTAGCCAATTTGCGAGCGAACCTTGCAGATGCGACAATCATTGCTTTTGGTAAGCACACTGATATTCCTTCTCCAATAATTCCATCAATGGACACATCTTTTTCACATTGTGCAGCAGAAGCAGCCTATCTTGCAGATGTTTCTGCAAGATCTGCTCGAGAGCGGCATAATTTATAACATGGAGTTGTACGTCTGGTGAACGACAAAGCTTTATTTGTTGTGTCACGACGGATAATCCCGCTATTCGTGCTACACCACTGAGAGTTATGATGGATTCTGGTGCTCAACCGGTTATGATTGGCAAAGGACTTGCTGACAATCTGGGGTTGATGCCAACGAATTTAGATCCTTGTCCATTCACAATTGTGACTTCAGTAGGGGGCACTAAACGTGCAATATATTACACCAAGGCACCTCTCCGTTTGATTTTTAACGTGGGGGTAGGACCTACCTACACTCATTTAACAATGAAGTGTGTTGTTACCAATGCAACCAACTATGATATACTAGTTGGTCAGCAAGCTCTTTATCCACTTTGGCTTTGGTTTGGATAATTGGACCGAGGAGGCGTGGATTAGACCGGGATGGTCTACTGGTGATGGCAGGAAGGTATTTATTCATGTAGCATTTGCAGCTACTTCTATGACTATGGTTGCAGAGGCAATGTTTGGTTGTAGTGGTTTAGTTTCAGACTTGCCTTGTTCACCAATTTTGTTGGAGGAAACGTTGGCCTACACTTGTAATATAGCAGAGCAACAAATTTTGCCATTTATCGAAATTCTTGCTCGATATTTCAAGGATCCATCTCCACCATGGCGTATTCCTAAGGAGTTATCCGACCATTGTCGACACATTGTAGCGGATTTGGAGCTTGGGGAGACACCTCCAATATCATCCTCATTTGTTTTTGCCCAACCCATTCGTTGGTAACCGTCACTTGAAGGTATTGTCCTTGTAGAAATTTTTGGGGATATTGGCACAAGTTTGGCTGCAGTATTGGAGGCTGAGATTACAGTTAGGCAATATATTCATGTAGATAATGGATATGCAGCCAACAAAGCCGTTCGACACCACATCCAACAATTGTTGTTGAGGTATCCCACATAATTGTCAGCCTCTGCTATTCATGGATGTTGTGGTCAATTCCCTCAAGATATCACTATGATTAGTGATGAGGATTTGAGAAGGTTGGGCCATGTGGATTTGATTATTGCAGGATGGCCTTGTCAAGGCCATTCGCGTGCAGAAACTGGCCAAGGTTTGGATGACCCTAGGTCTAGTTTGTTTGTGGATTTGATGTGATTGACACAATGGTGGTTTGTCCACCAATCAACTCCGCCAGGGTACATTCTGGAAAAATATGCCATTATTGGGTGATACACGGTACAAAGTGGTGAAGGATGGTGAGTACATTAACCAACTTCTGGGCACTCCAACGTTTCTGGATGCTGCATCCTTGGGATCTTTTGCTCACCGGCCTCGTTGGTTTTGGACCAATTTGGTATCACCTTAGGTGCTTTCAGCGGTAGTCGTTCGAATTCCTCAGCTTATGAATCGCAAGGTGGATGACATTTTAGATGATCATCGTGTTTTCTTGGCAGTTACCAAGGATGACACCTTGCCACTTGCAATAATTAACAAGGTGAGAATTCCGCGAGGTACACTACCGACTTTTGTGACATATCCACGGTTTTTTGCATTTCGATCTCGTGGACCAGGCATGGTTTGGGATTTAAAATCCCAAACTCACGATGAGCCTACGGCAGATAAACGAGAACGAGCCATGGATTTTCCTATAGGCACCACAGCTGCTCACGGGCTTCAAGAAGGTCAGAGACGTTTTCTATTGGGACAAGCTATGGATCTCAATAGCATAGTGTGGATTATTAGAATTTGTCTTGCTGCTCAACAATATTTTCATGACCAATTGCTTACTCTGAGGGCAGAGGACAATGGTCAGGGGGCAATGGAGCTGCAATTCAAATTTCACATGGAGGTTTATGATGCTGAGGCATTATTTTCTTTGAAGCAGCATGCTGCAGAAGAGCTTCGAGCTCAACGTGTTTTTGCTGCTTTGGCCCAAGATTTTGGTATGTCTGATTGTAGTGGAGAGGATACGCATTTGATTTTAAGTGCAGATGATGGGGGCAAAGGTGTTGCCCTCTCCACGGACTAGCAATCACAGGTTGTGTTGGCACCAAGTGGCAATTCTTCTCTGGAGAAGGAAACCACGGAGTTTGACGATTGGCCAATTGAAGTGGGGCCAAAACTTACTGGTGCCGAAGCACGAAAGGTACGGGCATTTATTCGCTCTTACCGTAGTTGTTTTGCCTTTAGTCTTCATGATCTTGAAGGATATAAAGGTAAACCTGTTCGTATTCAATTCGAGGACGACCATCCTATATTCAGACGGCCATACAGACTTAGTACATCTGAAAGGTTGGGTGTTCAAACTCGATGTCAAGAATTATTGGTAGCGGAATTGATTGAACTCTCCAATGGAGAGTATGCTTGTGCCACGGTTATGCCTTCAAAGAAAGATATTTTTGGCAACTGGACGGAAAAACGGATGTGTGGTGATTATCGTCCAGTCAACTGCAAGACCAAGTTGGATCTATACCCAATGCCGATGCCAGAGGAGCTGTTTGATGCATTGGGATTTGTTAGAATCTTCAACACTCTGGATTTGAGGTCTGGTTATCATCAATTACCTTTGTTGTTGGGTGATCGGGTGAAGACCGCATTTTGGGGAATTGATAAAGATGGCAGGGATCAACTTTATCATTGGAAATTTTTGCCATTTGGTCTCAAGAATGTACCAGCTGAATTTCAGCGAGCGATGGACCAATTATTGGCTAGTTTACCGTTTGCTAGATGTTACATTGATGATGTTATCATTTTTAGTAATAATCCACAAGATCATGTGAGACATTTGCAAGCGGTATTTGAACGACTACAACGGTGAGGACTCCGTTTACATCATGGAAAATATAAGTTTTTCCATGATCAATTGTCATATTTAGGCCACTTGATTGTTCCTGGCGGTCTTGGTGTGTAACAGGCGAAGGTGGATGCTTTGCACAAAATTCCCGCACCTAGTGATGTACCACGACTTCGGACATTTCTAGAATTGGCAAATTATTATAGAAGGTTTGTCAAAAACTTTAGTTTGATTGTCAAACCTCTCACCATTTTCACGGGGAAAGACCAACCATGGATTTGGAGTTGGGAACAACAACATGCATTTGATACATTGAAGCAGAAGCTCGGTTCAGCGCTAGTGCTTCGACGTCCGGATGTGTCTAGAGCTTTTCAATTGCACACGGATTGGAGTGCAGTGGGATTGGGAGCGGTATTGATACAGAAAGATGTATAGGGAAAGGAATACATATGTGGTGGTTTATGCATCTAGAAGCAATAATAGTGCTGAATCTAATTATTCTTCTCATGAAGGCGAGGCTTTGGCGGCCGTTTGGGCCATTGCACATTTCCGACCTTATTTATATGGGTAAAAATTTACTTTAGTGACCGATCATCAGCTTTTAAAATGACTTATGGAATCAGATAAACTCACCGGGAAACTTGCTAGGTGGGCATTGTTACTTCAAGAATATGACTTTGAAGTCGTCCACCGAGCAGGAATTGCCAATTTGGATGCAGACGGATTATCTCGCAATCCAAGTCCTTCAGATGAGGATTTAACTGGAGCCAGGTGGCATGGAGATTGTGATCGTGAGGCGGTGCCGGGTTGGCATGCTGCCACATATCTCACAATTATGTCAAGATTGGCTGTTGAGATCCTTGTGGAACACCAAGATGAGGAGATCGATAAATCTCTCATTGTTAGTGATATGTGGGAAGATCATGCGGTCTTGCACAAACTTCAACAAGGGACATATCCCCTATGGAGCGAGATAGAGTTAGTCACCGAATAACAAGGTTTCGTTGGACAAATGGCTTATTATTTCGTGTGTGGCCAGACGAAACGAGGCGCATCGTTCCAAGGCCAGATCAAAGAGCTTCTTTAGTACGGCAAGTGCACGAGGAGCTTGGAAGTGCGAAGGACACACTCAATGTTACGCAACCAATATTGGTGGACTGGTATGTATCAACAGGTTGTCACTTATGTTTCCCGGTGTGAAGTATGTGACCGAATCAGGTCAAGTTTTAATATTTTATCACCTCAACTTCAGCCTTTACTTATTATGGGCTTGGGATATCGTTGGTCTTTGGATTTTGCCGGACTGCTTACTGTCACTCTACGTGGGGCAAAGTATGTACTTGTTATGGTGGAGCACTTTAGTAAGTGGATTGAACTCGTAGCAATTCTCCAAAATTTCTCAGAATTGGCAGCTATGGCATTTCTTGATCGAATTTTGGCATGGTTTGGAGCACCTGCAGAGGTGTTGACGGATCAAGGGAGAGAATTTCTTGGATCTTTCGAGGCTTTGTGCACCAAGGCTTTGATTGATCATCGAACAACCTCTAGAGATCACCCTGAGGCAGATGGCTTAGCTGAATGAGTTGTTCAGACTGTCAAGCTCGGTTTGCGGAAATATGGGTTGCTTCATGGCAACCATCGCGATTGGGACTTGATGTTACTATGGATAGCAATGGGTTACCGTTTCAGTAGGCAAGCATTTTTGGCATCCTATAGTCCTTACCAGCTATTGTATGGTCGGGAACCAATTTTACCTAGCACTGTGCGAGAGAAATTGACTCATGTGGTAAATTTGGATGATTCAGATGTTTGGACTCAATGTCTTCATGATCAAGCAGAGTTCTTTCAGAAGGCCATGCATATGACCATGGAAAACTTAAATATAGCTCAACATCGTGATACATTACGGATGTCCGGATCCGCAGTGGAGCTTATCGACCTCATGTTCGTAGATTTTCCAAGGGGGATTATGTTTACTTGCAACGGGAGGCGCCTACGACATTGGATGTCAAGGCTGGGCGCACAATTTTGCGGGTAAAAGATGTTTTACCAAGTGGTATATTATTGCTTGAAGGCAAGGATAGACGGGAATGTCGTGAGCATTCAAAGAATTGTGTTCCATGTCATCTTCCCATCGACGGCTCTGTGCATCCCGAGTTGGCGGTTGTACCACATGGTCTGCCTTGTTATGTGTGTGGAGAGAAGAAAAGAGCTGCAACAATGTTATTGTGCGACCAATATCAACGTGGATGGCACATGATATGTTTGACACCTTCCCTTTTGACTCTTCCTTCTGGCAATTGGGTTTGTCCTCGTTGTCGGAAATCCTCCCACTCCATGGTCGTTAATGGTCATGATTGAGGACTTTGTGGATGTTTGCCACATGTCTTAGTGGTGAAGTTGTTATCTAGTTGGTCGGTAGTTTTATAGGATTCAAAATCACATTGGGAGAGTTATCAAAGAATTCAACATAAATTGTTGAAGGCGATTAAGGATGGGGCTCACATTGCACCCAGCCTACAACTCTTGGGTTACTTCTTCAACCATGAGTTTAATTCCTTCGATTACCACTACACCAACATGGATATGTACAGATGTAGCAACAACTTCATCATGTTCAACACCTCTACCGATGAGTGTGTTTGTTCCTAGCTGATTGGAGGGGCTCCTTATCTGCTAGGGGGGCACTTGAAGAGGTGGTTGTTTAGCATATTAGTTTGCTATGTTTATATTGCTAATTGATGTTGATGACGACACTCGATCTGTTGTGTTTAACGATCTTAGTTTACACGACAGCTGTCACGTGAGGTGACATCGGGGGCTAAGTCACGTCAAATTAGGAGTAATTGGACTCCATTAGGAGTCCATGTGTGTTTGGATGAGTAATGGACTCCATTAGGAGTCCTAGTTAGTTGTTCATCCACTCCATGGATGAAATCCATATAGACGGGGGGTTATGTGGAAAGGAAGGTGCCTTGACTTGCCATTGTTGTCAAGTCAAGTCTTGTGAGTGTGTTTTGAGAGAGAGAGCTTGTTGTTGATATCTTGTGGCTATGGTGTAGTAGATCATGAGTAAAGCATTTGCATTCTTTCTCCATCACTTGCACTCTTGGATTCTCCCTTCGTGGAGTGAGAGATAGCTTGACTCTTGTGTGTAAATTTCAGAGTTTCTTAAGCTTTGTAAGGAGACTTCTTAGTTTCTTGAGCTTGAAGAGAGAAACCCTCATCTTGAAGAGGTGGTTGTTTAGCATATTAGTTTGCTATGTTTATTTTGCTAATTGATGTTGATGACGACATTCGATCTGTTGTGTTTAACGATCTTAGTTTACACGACATAATGGGAGACGGGTGCAGGCACAGTAAATGAAGAACTCTTGATCTTTGCATAGGTTTAAGTGAAAGTGATTTGATACTATGTATTAGCTTGGATTTTGTAAAACAAATATTATAAACATGTAGAAAACATATTGATTTGCAAAGCCAAGCATTACTTGTTCACAGATCTATCTATCTCTCTCTCTCTCTATATATATATATATATATACTTATTTTAGACAATGTTGTACGTGGTGTGCAATTGGTGATATTGAACAAGTAATTATCAAATAATAATTAAGAATACAATCAAATTATAATGCATTGATGGTTTTGTACAAAAATATTGACGATGATCTCTAGCCTATAATTCAAATAAGGAAGAAAAAAAACCTTAAGATTGTTAAGGTCGTGAAATGCACGTTCAAAACCAGATTAAGCCATTTATTTTAGCAATACTATTTATGATAAGTTTTGAAAATGTGATCTTGGTATTCTACATGTATGAATTAACACAACAATACATGGCACCATGAAAAAATATTCAATTTAAACAACATTTCACTATTATTTTTAGGTGTTTGATAAGGAAAACTATAGTTTTAGGATAATGGAACATTTTTTTGGTCCACTTTAACATGCTGTCACCCATATATGTGAATCCTTTATGATTACTAGAATGTTATGCCATTAACATATGATGAAAAAAAATCCTTGATGTCAAATCTACACAATTTGATGTTGAATAATGGACATATGTTTATAATAATTGCTATAATGTTATCATAATGAACTCTACATATTCTATTGGTGGATCATCTGATACAAGCCTATAGGAACATCCTATGATCGAATTCAACATCTTATAATTCTAGACTTGTACTTAACCTAGTGTTACTTACATATCAGTTATTTTCTCAAGGTGGGGCAACTACACTAAATATGATATTTAGGATCATATGGCATTTTATCTCACTATGGTAACTTTTTGGATGACACTTCTTATTGGTAAGTGAACAAATATTGTCATGGATGATGGATGAGCTCATCCATTGGCCAAGACCCTACCTTCTCTTGTCAACAACTTGTGATGAAATATTGTCATGGATGATTGGAATTTTGGATGAAAAATCATCGGGTAAGTGACAGTATTTGCAACACTATAAATCTATAATCCCCCCAAAAATTCATAGGGAATGACAAATACTGTTGGGTTAACATGTGGTGTTGGTGACACTATGCTGCAATTTACAGTTAGTATTGAGCAAGACGATTAGAATTGATGACACTAAATATCATATTTAGTGTAGTAATTTGATTTTTATTTTGAGAGAAATTGGATGTGAAAGGAAATGTTATATACATAGAGAATACATGTATGTGAGTGTTTGAATATCCAAATATGGGTATGCGTGCCAATTTTAGAGGTGGTCAAAGTTCATTGCCCAAATGATGAGCTTGAATGTCATTTAAGGGATTGTTAAAACGACCACATAGACATGTCATGTGGTCACATAACCTGTCAAATTTAGATTTTTCATTGCACACATGAAGAAGAACAAGGTACCAACTCTATGTTAAAATTACATAACTTGGGCAACGTTACTGCATGCAAAGTTGTGGTTGTTTTAACTTGCGTAAAGCGTGTTTGGTTGAAGTGTTTGCCCATTTTTCTTAAGAGGGTTGATCCTTACAATAGGCAACATACAAATTGGTTCCTTGTTCCAGTCTTAGTGACCTTCTAGGAGCTTCAAGATCACTTCAGAGCATCACTATCCTCCAAAATGAAATGTATTGGAAGTCAATAGGACTAAAGTTGAGAACGCACAAGCAAGAACACATATACGAAGGCATATGAATAATGCTTGAAGTGAGATGGTCTCATGCTCCCCTTGCTTTGCATTTTATTGTCTTTCTTCTTTTCCTTGGTTCATACAAACAATATGGGATAACTCTTATCCCTCTCGGACCAACGTTTTGGCCTTATTCTAACCTTATTGTTTATCATGCCTTCACAGGTCTTTTACAACTTCTGATGTACATAAGTTGGTTGTCTGCCAAGTTGAGGCCGATGATGGACATGCCCTTCTTGATACACCTTTGGTACTCCTTCAATACTTTGGGATGCACATTGGAAGGTGGAGCCTTCTCGGATCCGTCCACAATAACCCAAAGGTCCATGAAAGCCAAAACCATCTCTATGATTTTGAACTTCCAAAGGCTAAATTTCTCTCTGTGGGACTTGTCCATGACTCTAGCTCCTTCGCTCTTAAGATATGCCAACTTTTGCTCAATGAATGGGTTTGTATGCTCAAAACTTGCAGATCAAGCCCTAGTGCTCTTAAATGAGTCGTCCCTCTTTCAAAATGAACTTCAGATTCTTAAAATATTCAATTATGTTCCTTTTGATCTCAAATGATTAGCCTTATCCCTCAAACGTGCTTTCCAATGCTCAAATCACCCAAAACACTCAAGTATGCTTCTCTTGAGTTCAAATGTCTAGCTTATCCCTCACATGTCCTTTCCAACATTTAAATCCCTCACAACACTCAAGTATGTTCATCTTGAATTCAAATGATTAGCCTATCTCTCAAGTAAACGTTTCAGCACTCAAATGACCCAAGTAAGATCATTTCAAGCCTCAAATACGTTTAATTCCCTCAAAGAAGTCCTCAAACATTCAAGTCAAATTCAAATACATACCCTCGCTCTCTAAATGTATCCTTGCAATTCAATGCATTCGAATAACACCCTTTCAATCTCCAATGAACCCTCTTGCCTTCAAACTTTGTGCTTCCACTCTAATCCACTCAAATAAGGTCCATTTCAACTCAAAAATGCTCTCGAGGTGTCAAATGGGTTTTTGAACTCTCAAATCACTCGAATCAATTTCATTCACCACAAATAAGAGCTCTTGCTCTCAAATATGCCCTAGAACTATCAAAGTCTCAAGTTACATCTTCTTCACCTCAAATAAATCCACTTCCTCTCCAAAGTGCCCAAAGACACTACAAAACCTAAACCCAAGCCACCACCTCCAAAAAGTGTTGCCATGTAGGCATCCATGTCATACTTGGGACCCCGTGTGAAGTGGTAAGTCCCAACTTCCATGCTCTGAACGGCTAAGATTGCACGGATTGAGCTTAAGTGACTTGGGACTTGGGACCCGTGTGACCGGCCCTCGCTCTAGTATTTGAGATGTCTACGTCACACTGTCACAGTAGAGAGCAGGCAGACCTAGTTGAACGATGTTTGGCACGAGGGATGCGAAGAAGCTTCGTAAAAAATCAACGTAGGTCGCTGTTCGTGTCCCTCCTACGATCGTAGGATTCTCGCTAGGCTTCCCACTCCGTTCCCTCCTCGCCCTCCACTACCATCAAGATACTTAAAGCAGAGGGGGTTTATTCAGACAATCATTCGCACCATCCCCTTTGCATAAGCGAACAAGAGTTTCCTCAACATGTAGACGCCGTAGGTTGTGTGTCGTTCAGCCAAGCCTCCCTCCAATTGCCAGAGGCTTGGCTGGTTCCTTGCTCTGATCAGTTGTCAAGCTCTTGCCGCTGCTAATTTTGACGCTGTGTGTAACATCCCTGCGTAGGTCGTAACAGGTAAGAACATTAGTTCCCCGCCAACAGAAAGTTCCTTGTTCAATTCCTTAATAGATTCTCAATTGACAAATCGAGGGATATATTTATCAATTGAGAATCAATTAAAGAATTTAGCACCCGCATTTTCTTGTTCAGGTCGGAATCTAACCCACTTACCCGACTTACCTAGTTTTGAACATCTTGACAATCTCGAATGGTTACTACCAGCACGTTGTACTAGCCTCAGTGCAGAGCATGTTGACACTCTCATCAGTAGGCCCGTTAGCAAGCACCATGATATCCTAGCCACCCACAGAATTCTATCTACAAGGAAACGGAAAAGGTCGATAAGTGAATTCGACGATGCAGGTTACCAGTCTTACCAAGGTGTACACAAACAACCCTGTAAGAGAAAGTTTCGCCACACGTGTGGACCGGAGCATGTGAAGTTTGAGGCACGACTGAAACAGAATTCGAAGCAGCTAAACCTCGGTCAGTATGATCTTGCTGAAGAAGCTGCAGATGTGTATTTGATTGCATGCTTCTATTACGACAGGTTAGAGGCTGCCACTCAGAATACATTGCAAACTCTGCTCGGATCACTCCTTCCGCCCCTTGGTTCTTTTGAAGATGACAAAAGGAAGGAAGAATGGGTGAAAGAGAAGGCGGAGGGGTTTCTGGAAGCTTATGCTTCTCCATCGTCTGCAATCTGGAAGGCGCGGCGGAAGCGACGGATCGAAGGTGTACCTAAAATTCAACCCTGTAGCTTTGGTAAATTTTCAGTCGAGAACTCCGTGTCGTCGGGAGCTCCCGATGATGGTGGCGTGCAGAATAATCGCACGCCAGAGGGCATTAGCGACTTCGACATCTTAGAGTTTGATTCTTATTTTGGGTTTGGCGACTGCTCCGGCATCGGCCAAGCTGGAACGACTTCCCACCAGCTTCAAGGAGAACTGCAAGGTACTTCCTCTTTACAACAGCACTTTCTAAATCACTTCGGATGATTCTAATGAATTGATGATTTTGTTATTTCGAAAAGAGGAGCAACATGCTTAGAAAGAAAGAGGCCATTGAGAGGAGGAATTCATTGTGATGTAAAGCAAGCGTTACCATCCAGAACCCCCTGGGTTCTTGGTTGCATTCCACAAAAAATTATAAAAATTTCTTAGAATTTGTAGTCTTCAAAATGCTTATGTATAAAAGCAGCTCCAAACTAGTGCTTCTTAGAAATGTTATAGCAGGTTTCAATCCGGTGCTACACATAGTTGCTACTCCGGGGTACTTTTTAACAATTTAACAAGCTGATATTGTAATTTCTACAGGCCCTATGGCAGGCTCCGAGTTACCAGCTACCGGAGCACTTCGGGGTCTAGAATGCCGTGAAAGGTCAAGTACAGATTACACCACGCACACAGGACCTGTAACGACATGTCTGGAAACTAGTGTTCCAATTTCCTTGGCATTGCCTCCTATCACTTCTCCACCGCCTGAGGAACTGGGAGTAGTTCTGGGTTCGAATGTACCAACCACACCTCCTGCTCATCGACCCATGGACGAGTCGATCAACCATACGGAACAACAGAGAGTGGTTGTGAATGGACACCCCTCCGACGCCCAACGTGCTTCAAATCTTCGATTTACACCACCGATCGTTTCTGGACTGAACGAAATAACTGAGCAACGATGGGAATTGAGCGTTTCTGACTCTACCACGGTGATCTTAGTGCCAAAACTTGAAGAGGGGTTTTCTACTAAGCTTGTCATGACAGCCACGATGGTGTCTTGTTTTGATGAGATTTTGAAACAAGGTAGGGAGATCAGTCTAGAGTTCACTATTAATGGTGTGAAGTTTCCAGTGACAGCAAAGACACTCTCCATTTGTGAAGATGTCTTGCAGCAAGGTCTGAAGCCGCTCAGTCTTAAAGTGCCCAAGTGAAGGCCATGTTGTACCGCAGGTTACTTACCTACCCACCTTATTTTCTTACCTTCACATTTGTCCTTGCTTATATGAGGAAGTAACGAGCAGGCACAGTGTAACAATGAACCCTCTATACATTTGCGTGTGTTGTGCTTTGAAAAGTTTCCCGTATGTAGACTGCCATATGTTGCTTTTAGGTTATCAGTTCCAATCAAGCATTCCAACAATGTAAAATATGGGTTCGTTGGATGGTTATTGAGTATGCTGTGGTACACTAAAAATTGACCGTCTGACAAGTAGGTGTGGTAATTTTGCGTCTGCTGTTTGCCGGATTTCGTTTCCCCGGACTAATAAGGAAATGGAAATGGTAGACGTGTCTTGTAATGTCCACTGGTCTATTAAAAGCATACGCAATAATTCAAGCACAACCATTCGATTTGAGTAGACCAGAGTTGCTAGCACTTGTTATCAAGAAGCCTAACGAATATATGTGATCCACTTGACCATACAGGGATGATGGAAATTCTCTTTTATGGATTCTGCTTAGGAGCTTATTGATCAGCAGCAGCTGCGAAGCATTAAAAGGTCCTGCTTACGGGTTGAGCTTGGAGGAGTCATGCAAGACAGAACAAGGGGAGCTTGCCAATGTTTCCTTGCCAGGATTTGAGTACCCCTGCCATCAACTACACTAAATATGATATTTAGTGTGACTTACTATTTGGAGTTACACGGTGCTATATCCTTCTATCATTTATTGTGTAATTCCAACTAGTAAGTCACACTAAATATGATATTTAGTGTACTGCTTTAGAGTGCACATACTTTTAGCATAAGTTTGTTACATTCTTCCAGATCTGCAATGTGTGCTTCTGGAATGGATAGGATCGTTGATAGGGTGCCCTGTTTCTTGCAATGACATAATCGATGATCAACCATTGTCAGCAGATTTTGTGCAATTAGATTTTGTGTACATGTTGATTTTGTTATGTACCTTGAATGCTCATCGACTACCTGAGCTCTCCCTTCCATTTGGATTAAAAAACTAACCCTGATTGCAAGGCAATGTGTGAGCTTTGTATGGGAGTTGGTCATATACCACTTCTTATGGATTTAGGTAGGCTACTAGGTCGAAGGGAATACGCCTAGTGTTTCCAACTTCTAGTTAGCTATGGCATCTTGATATGGGAAGTTCTACAATGTGTAGAATTTCTTAGCAAACAACTTCATTGAACACTCCAAATGGTTGGTCAACATGTTTTTGAGAGTGTTTTTGGCACATATGCTACAATGCTAAAAACTCTATGATCTTTCACACTTTCCAGTATGAGTACCATAGCTATTTCAGCTAGCTTCGCACATTCAGAAATACACTTAGCCACTAGTGTCGCAACCCTTGCTAGCTCCCCTTAACATGTAAAACCAAAGTTTAAATGAGATGAATAATTATAAAACTTTACAAGGTCGACTTGCACCAAAATTACAATGTGGTGGTTTTCTCTTCCTTGAGAACCAAAATTGAAAAAGAAAGCAAAACAAATCAATGATGGAACGTGGTTTGGCAGGTCATTCCCAATTGTGCATCAACTGCCATGTACATACCTTTGCCGTTGCCAACACATATGCTATCTTAGTGCCCCCCCCCTTGTGACCTAACTTCAAATTTTTCAGGAAAATTTATAATGTATCGCCAATTTGAAAGTTGTTGGGTGAAACAAAATAAAAAACCACGCGATACTCTACCATTGTGCAATGTGTAGCCAACATGCAAATTCTCATGAAACCAAAAAAAAAAAAATATAGGTATGAACATTCTAAAATATTCTAGGGTTTAAAGCACAATCTTGAATATGGATGTTGTGAAGCTTCCATGAAGTTACATCCGAGTGGAGTACACACAATGTCTTTACAAAGTGGTGAATGGTCGGTGGGAAAGTTCACACCCCCCAACTCACTCTATATTGCATTGATATGCTTTCGGATTGGATGCTTCCGGGAGAGAGATAATTATTGTATACGAGCGTACCTCTCAACCAACATCAAAACTTGAATGGTTGATTGTCGATTCATCTCAAATGACCTCAAATAGGTTAACTCAAGGTCTTTAAAACTAATTATGGTGTCAAAATTAACTATGAAAATAACCTCTGGGTTGCATATTGTTCAAAGGCTTTTATGTTGGATGACTGAGAGGTATACTCATACACAATAATTCCCTCTCTTTGATGGTTCCTTAGCTAATTGTTCTCACCGTTGGAATCCCGGGAGCCATTCACTGACTTATTCCGCTAACATGACACAACTTGTTTCATTGCACGTGACAAACACAAACATCAATAAACTTTTACCTCCATCCAATCCATTGTTATTGAATACCTCGTGTATCTTATCTTTAATACCATCCTACCAAGATGGCTTCAACGGAATTTATATCATTTCAAAAATATACAAAATACCAGAAAGTATATTTTCATACTAATAAAATTTAGCAAAGGAATTTCAAAATATAATCAATTTCAAGTTTATTACAAAAAAAACATTGGAAATATTTAAACATTCAATTCTTAGATTTGAAACCGCCCAAGTAGGACAGTAAACGTAAACTTAAATGAAATATATAATATAAAATCTGGTGTTTTTCACTTGACCCTCCCTCTTCATTTCTTCCTCCTCACCAATAAAAACTCATTGTTGTTTGCCTTCTAATATTCCTAGTTACAATTATCTTGGCAATAGCTCTTGGTCAGCCGTCATTATGGGCGTTTTGAAGTAGCCGAGTGGTTCACGAGTTTCTTTTATGTTGATGTTAACACATCTTTGCTCCTTCTCTCGTATTTGCACTACATAGGTGACATGGTCAAAAAGCACTCAACTTGGTCCGAGATGACCCTAAACTACCGGATGATGGTGGAGGGATACCCAAATCTCAAGGAAGAGGTTGGCGGTTCGAATCCCGGCTGTGAAATCTCCTCTCTACCTGACGGAAAACTTGCCAAGTGGTCAACTGCCTCCTGGCTTTGGCATTGGCCTGTCGGCCTTTTGTCTCAAAAAAAAAGAAAAAGAAAAAAGCACTCAACTAAGTGAACGTTAGTTCATTCCCGTCTAAACGTAACCCCGACTTCGCAAGACTTGACAGGGTTGTTTTGAGTGCATTTCACTCAATATTGTTTGTGGAAATTTCATGGACAAGTTTTGAGGTCAAAATGGGATATATCCATTGGATCTTGAAACATGGGAGATGAGCTATTTGTAGGGGGGACAGGGTATGAAACATTGTATGCTTTTTAAAGCACAACAGTACAAATATGAAGGGGTGCACATGAAAATGCCATGTTTTACCGCCCCCCATAAAGAATCTTTCACCAATTTAATCCACCTTGAAAATGAGTGGAATACTGGTGTGATCCACTAGATGGGAAGGAACCAAATAATTGAGCACCTCTACAAAGTCTTGGGCCAAAATCTGCAAACCATAATGAGCTAGCCACCTTGCATTGGGATATCTAAATGGTCCCATATTTCTAGCTACATAATTGCAGAGAATTCCTTCAAATTCAAATAGTGTCTTAAAGTTGAATTGAATAGTTGATGTGAGCATGAAGAAAATATTTACAAGACATCAAGAAATATTTCACTTCTACCAAGTTTTCTTAACATCATTGATGTTTATGCAAAGTTTGCATCGGAGTGACAACCATTGATGGGGGTGAACACCCTCACATGAGCTCCCAATAGAACAAAAACATAACCACTTCCCCTTTTTCAACATTTTTATACACATTCTCATCATCTCCCAATTGCACAAATTAGGTGTATATGGGTAGATATCCATGTTGGCTTGATGTTCATAGTATTCTTGATTGTGGATGAATGAGGTAGGAGGGGTTAATGCATGGCATAAATCATCCATCAACCATAAGATGGTTGCTTGGGAAGTTAGGGGGTTAAGGAATCGGTTTTGTACCATGTGTTTGTTGTTAATGTATTATTGATGTGCTTCTAGACTAAGGTTTGTACCCCTATTGTAGAAACTTCCACCTTTACAAACATGTACGACCATTGGGTTGGCACATGAATCATCCGACATGGGTGACAAATGTAAACCATCAAGATTGTCACTTCAAAGTTTCAAAATTGGACTTGACATGCAAATTTAGTTAGAGGTCAAAGCAAATGTTCTCCTCTATTTTTAAAAGTGATCATATAGATCCTCCCAATTGTGTATACATTATGAGCACATAGTTCAATCTCATTGTAACACGCGTGTTTTCGGTGTTGGACTATGACTTGGATGGCTTTACTCACATCATTGCAACTTACTAAGAATGTTGCAAACCTTGGACAACTAACCAACTAATTCAACTATTAGTTAACTAGTTGCCTTTTGTAACTATAGTTGTTTGCAATTCGACTTACCAAAAAATGTAGTTAACTATAGTTGTTTTAAATTTGGTTTGCCAAAATTTATAGTTAACTGTAGTTATATGTAGTTAACTAAAGTTGAGTGCGGCCTGTCCACGGAATTATGTTGTAGTGTGTTGGTGCCACTACACTAAATAGGATATTTAGTGTTTGATACACTAAATACGATATTTAGTGTTTGATACACTAAATACGAATGCATACACTAAATACCAATATCCCTATGAAAGTAAATAACATTAAATGTAAACTCAAACACTAAATATCAACTATGGTAATATGTGAAAGTTTACATGTTTGAATTTAGTGTTAGGAAGGATATGAAAAAAAACAATGATAAAAGAAGAATTCCAACATATGTGCAAATATCTCCTGACACTAATTGTCAAAAAATTTGAAAATTAGTGTTGAGCAGGGTAGGGTGGTAACAACATTAAATATAATCAAACACTAAATATGTTATTTAGTGTAGTGTGTTATTTGTGTTGGTGGTGTATATGGAGGTCATTCCGGAGCCCAACACTGTGAGTGATCGTATAAAGGTGTTTCTTGATGATTGTCAATGGCCCAAGCATATTAAAATCCCTCAACTGAAGCAAATCAAGAGGCAAACTTCTTTGAATATATAATAATGCTTGGAAATTTCCTAGTTAACTATAGTTGTTCTTGAATCTGGTCTTAAATTTTTCGAGTTAACTTTAGTTGTTCTTCAAATTGGTTTGAAATTTTTCTGGTTAACTATAGTTGTTCCCTAAAATGTATTGAAAAAAATCTAGTTAACTATAGTTATTTTGGCAGTTGTCCAAGGTCTGGAATGTTGTCAAGGTAAACATAACTTTATTTCTTATTTGGTAAGTGAGTTGCTCAATTTTCAACATTGGGTCGTGGGTAACTCATGTATGTGGCCATATTGTGGGCATCAAATCCATCTTCACATACATTCATGACCCTCCCAATTGTGTTCATTGTTGAACTAGGGATTGTTATTATTTTGTATTTATTTATTTTTGGGTGTTGTTGTTGTGTAGCACCCGTAGTCCAATCTCATCATGACAAATGTCCGATGGTTTCCATTCTAAACTACAAGCCTTGTTGTATGCCAATCACTAAGAGGTGTATATGTAAGGAGAGTGATTTGCCATGATTATGATGAACTTCTAGGAACCACTTTGAAGGGGCCATTGTTTCACTGTGATTTTTTTGGGTGACATCTCCTCATCATATCCATTGTTGTGGAGTTCATGACACATCACTGGTAAGAAAAACTTGATTTGGTTTTATTTTGTGTGATCTAGGGGCCCTATTGTATGCACGACTACGAATCACTCCAATTACAATGTTTCCATACATAAAACACACGATTGTGGAATTTTAAGAATCAAAACAATGGATGTTTTCTTATATATATAGTGTTTTGTTTTTCCATCATATATTAAATGTTTTATATTGTCTCTTTAGGTTTGCGCAATTTTTTTGAAGTTCTTACATGACAAAGGGTTTTTTTTACTGCATGTCATTGGCAAAGTTTGAGGGAGAGGATTCAAAGGTGGAAATTCTTGCACATGTAGCCAATGGTGCGGCACTTCCAAAAAGGAACTGTATTTTTTACCAGCTTTAGAGTTTAATGGATAATGACCTCCTTATTGGTGATACATTGTTGAGGTTTAGATTGTTTGAGTGCCACGGCATGGCTACCACATATGCATGGGTGACAAGAGGCCAAACATGTGCACTTGGTCAACATTATTGTCTTTGGTCCTCTGCCACTAAGGCCAAGTCCTCCGACATTGTCATTTTAGCCCATCTTGAACAAAGTGACACCATTGCTACTATTGCATGCAATTGGGGGGTGTCTGAGACTTTATTCATGGTACTTTCTTTTCCTTCAATGCAATGTTACACATACGACATTTTGCATTATTATTTATATTTGTTCTCGTATTTACATGTTGTGACTACTTGTGAGCAAGAATTAAACAACATCATTTCCACTGGGTTTCCAAACAATGTCCCTCTTGTGGTCATTCATGTGGCTCCTTTGGTGTTAGTTGTGCAAAATTGACCATCCAATCGTAAAAATGACGGTAAGGTAGTCTAATATGATGGAACTTCTATTCCACACACTTTTTAGTTTTAGAATTATTAAAATATTATATTTCAATGGATTTGTTTCTTCTTGGTTATGAATGTTGTACAAACTACACCACCTCTTACAGAGGACGTGGTGTACTACATCAGACACACCAACATTAGGATAGTATGGAAACTCGTCACGTATCTTGAGATATTTGCGCAAAGTATGGATGCTATAGTGCCCCATCCATCCGGAATTACCAAATTTCAGATAATGCATGATGTGCTCATTGTAGAATCTCCTACTCCACTTGCCTTAGTCATGTTTTGTTTTATTATTGTTTGTTCATGTGTATTGGTATTTAATCATATCCATGATGTGTACAACAACCACCCCTCAAGGTACAAATATCGTTGAGCACTAAAACACAAGGGGATGTGCTTTCAAGAACCTTTTCTTATAGTTTGTCTACAATGTAGTTAGTAGTCACATTCTCCAGCATCACAAGTTACTCCTAGCTATAAGCATGCAATGTTAAACCACATGTGTTTCAAACATCATTAATTCATTGTTTTGGTCATTTCACTATGTGACTTGCTTTGTGCATCTTATATTGATGTTCAACGTATTGTGACACATGTAGTTGGCAATGTTTGTGTAGGTCATGGGTGTAGTGCCCAATCTCGTTGTCATGCACCCCATCCGGGGCATGTGGGGATTGTATAGACGCTTTAATGAATTGTAACAACTCTACAAGCATGTGCAAGCATAATTGCACACACCTTTTCTCCACATGTATGTGCACAATTTTTTTAGTGCTCCCCAACATTGCACCAACCATTGTTTCCATAATGTCAATGCCATTCATTCATAAATTATTTAATCAATTCCATATGGATCATGCATGATTTCCATAGGGATTTGAATACTATGCTTCTCAATGTTTTAGCCACTTCATCCTTACATACATATACAAGCCCACACAACTTCCAAATTGCAAACCTTGTCCGCTACCCTCACCTTGGGACTACTGAAGAATGAGGTGGTTGAGTAGAAACACTATGAATCCCAAAACCTCCACACAATGCAAGGAGTAGGTTGAGGTGGCCCATCAACAAAGATTCGAAGGGTGATGTTTTGAACCAAAATAAATTGATTTCTTTGTTTCATATCACATGTTTCTTAGTTGGCGATTTGAGAATATTTATGTTTGATGTTGTTAATATGTCAAATGCATTCTACATGTAGACATCATAGTGGGATAGGATGGACCTTAACAAGAAGTTCATGTCCTAGTGTTTGCATTTTTGGTTGGCATTTGAGGACATGCTTTCGGTATAGCACACAAATTTGAACTATGTTTATTTTACATTTTACTTGTAATGCATTCACTAGCATTGATGGTGTGCGCAAAAATTAACACCACACTCACAAAAGTAAGGATTCTTTGTGTTGTAGAGGAAACAAAAAAACGACACCATGAACATGCATTGAAGTTGACATTAAAGAAAATATTTTTGATGAGGCATGCCAAAAATTGGAGTCGGAGGAGGTTGAGATGTTACCCATCCATCTTGGTGGTGTTGCCACACCCGCAACATTGTACCAAACATTCAAGTATTGGGCATACGAGCACAAGCATGGAAGAGTGAGCCTCGTCCCCATTCATAGCACACATGCGGTAATGCTTCCCATCCATCATATGGTTGTCTATCCATTTCATATTGTGCATAACGAAGGGGTTTTCCTTCATGAAAACTAACCAATGTGCATGTTGTTGGGTGCATATGCAATTTGAAGATGGGGTGGATGTTGCAAAGGTCATGTGATATTATGGATTTAGCACTCGAAGCCGAGGGCGCCAGGAATGCGTCCAAGCAAATGAAAAAAAAACCCGTTTGGGGTAGTTGTGACAAATGGGGACACATGCACCTTGACAACCCCTCACAATGTTATTGGTCGTGGGCCCTTGGGTGTTACATGTGGACAAAGTGGTGGTGGCTGATCATTGGGGTTTTTCCACACCAATCACAAAGAATAGGATATATTTACAGTTCATGTACTATATGAAAATTAGTGTGTGTGTGTGTGTGTGTATAATTCCCTTTGACCACATAGGATAATAAGAAGATGTACCAATTTTTATATTTGTGTAGATATATGATTGCAAACTACATGACAACCATGTATTGTTTTTACGTCTTTGCATATGCTCACTAGCATTTCCCAAAATATATTGAATGCATGCATGTCAAACACAAAATATGTATCCTTTCATGCATGATATATATATATATATATATATATATACTTCAAATGATAACAATTGCAATATCATGAAGTATCACAGGAGGGTCTGGTAAATGGGTATGGTCGAAACATAACACAACTTTGTTGGACTCCATATATATATGTTTCATGTAAGTTGAACTTGGAGGTGCGGTGCCCGCCTCCATAGAGGGTAGAAACAAAATGACATAAAGGGACCTATCCTCATGTGGGTTGGATGCGGATGATCAAGCGCAATATGATGAAGAAATTTGTTAGGGAAGGTGGACTAGGTTATGATGAAACGGCATTGCAAAAGGCCGTATCTAGACACATGCAAGATGATGCACAATTCACAGTATTCCAAAATAACTTATGGTATACTCGTTTGAAAACCAAATGCCAAGTATCATTGTCACAAATTACATCTACAACTGATCTTGTTGTGGACACTCCACGGTGTCTCTTGCTGCCCATACGGTCAAATATCAGTCGAGCTATAAATGGAAACCATGCAACAACCTGCACATGTGGCTGAGGCATGCCCAAAGGAATAGCGCGTCATGGACAAAGAACACGGCTTGTGGCTAGGCAATGACTCACCATGTGCAACGGACCCCTGGTATCTAATTCCCTCTAGATCGACACACTATCACGCAAATGGACCATGAACTCACAAAAATAGGCTTGGTGTAGATGCACATGCCCAAACCAAAGGCTATAAAAGATCCGTGTGAAGAATACGTCAACGACATATGCAAATACAAACATGAAATTAAGCATGTATCAAAGTTATTCGTTGATTCAAGTTTATAGAAGTGGATAATGAAAGAAAGGGAAAAATAAATATCAAAATGGAATGCGTAGTATAAAACCGCTCTTGTTGCATGCATTTTTGACCACCATGTCCACTATCATGAACCAAATGCGGGATGTTGTAACCAAGACATTGCTCATCATGTTGGGCAAGGAAAATCCTACTTAGGATAACTTGACAGCCATTGCGCGTGTTGACCAAATAATGGAGAATCTCAACCACACGTGATACAAAGTTGGACATAATATGCACAATAGTACGTACAATCCTGGGCACACAAAAATTGTTTGGTCACCTGCAGATGACATGTGAGCATACATTAATTATTTTTATTTTATTTTAAAAAAATAAACCCATACCAAACGTTTCCCCTCTCCAAAAATAAGAGGGGGGGGAGAGGAATATCAAAAGAGGACCCAACATATGGTAATGAAGATTGTACCAATAGGGCAAAATATACCTCTTGTGGCGGAAGCAAGACAAACTCATCCTCGGTGGGGACACCAATGCAAAAGCAGAGTGTACTTCATTGAATTCCATCATACTGGAGACAACAAAAGCAAAAGGAAATGTGGTGAGGAACTTGAGTCCACATGGAACCCTAATGTGGAAGCCCTACGCAATACTTTCACAACAACTGAATCAACATCTAGTGATGGAAAATGATGGATGAACCCAAAAACTGCGCATGTGCTCGAATGATCTCGAACTATGATCGTCACACTCAAAGGGTGGGGTTTTGTGGTGGAGCTTGCTCGATGACAAGACATTTGCAACCACAATGCAAACCACACACAACAATCACCATATGAACAACGAACAATGCTAAGAGGGGGAGGGGTAATCTATATCTTTGACTGACGAGCATGTGACTCCTCATATTGACAAAGAGCAAGAGATCCAAAGATTAAGAGGAAAACCCCGATTGCTTTGATTTGGATATCCTAACCTCCTTATCCCAATCCAATTTATCACACTATTGAAGAAGTAAGGCATATAGAGGGAGAAACCATTGAAAACCCACCTTATCTATATATGTAACATGTAATGTTTCCCTTAAATGTACGTAGTCAACTCTATTCTAAAAACTTGCCTCCCAAGGACCCATATAAGGCCCCACATTGTATGAGATGGCACTGAAGGCAACCAAAAAGCAAAGCATTGAAATCATCCAGAGCTCCATAATTTTGGAAGGCAATGACGACATCAAATGCGAAAAAGACAAGCACCACAAATCCAAAATTCATGGATGCAATAACTTTGGTTTTGAATAGAATTATACAAACAACCCACAATAATCATGCATTTCATGCCCCATTGGATGCCAACTATCCGGGATTATGTGACATTTTGGAAGATAAAAGAAACTTGCAAGAGCACCTTTTGAACCCTAAACCCGACATACATAGGTTCATCAACGCGAAAAGTAGAAAGTCTTGAAGTTAACCACACAGAGAACTCAATCATTTATTTCATAAATATGCCTTGAACCCAGGGGCGCATGCCAATCATATTTTCATATTCTAATACCTAAGACAAATGACACACTCATGCTCTCCTCCGACTAGCCCAACACCATGGGTTCTTCATCGTAAAAACATGTTGGTGTGCGGTTGTCCCCACATGGCCTCGGAGACCCAAGGGGTTGCATTTTTTTTTCAAGAGGTACCATCCATGGGAGAACTAAATCCATGACCATGGCCCATCCTCAACAAATATTTTACTAAGCTCAAAGTGATGGGGTGATCGGCATGTGGGCGCCTACCCAAACACAATGTAAGTCTTGCCCCCGAGCCATGCACTGTAAAAATGGGACTAGGTGGCAGACATGGTGGTTGGTCAACCTCAATCAACTCCGTTTTACAAAGTTTATGCCATGAGCACTCCCCCCTAAACCCATCCCTAGTGGAAGGGGGGAGTTTTCCGTGGCTTATTGGGCGTGGAATGAGGCGATGGGGCCACTTCGTGTGATTGGGAATTGGAGGAAGGGGGATGATGAATTCAAGGAAGGTTCGCACATGGGGTTCGGAGTGGCCAAGTAGATGGGTGATGCTTTGCACCGGCTTGGTTGCACCTTTCAAAATCTCCTTGCCGCCATGGCCATCAACGTGAGGGAGGATCTCGTTGGATAACATGCTCACCGGGACAAAACTTGTATCAAACTCGCATTCCGGGACCCAAGAATCGTTCTTGAACCAAAATCGTGCCATCCTTATGCCAAAGAGTATGTACATGTAATTTAAATGTGGTTTACAAGTGTAAGCCAAAATGAGTTTCAAAGACGAGGGGTTGAAATGGTAAATGTTAAAATTATAAGTTTTCATGCCACCCACTTGCTCAAGGAAACCTTTATGGCAAATGACCTTGTGAGCCAAATTTGTGGCCAAATAGTTAAACTGTGGACGAATAGATAATAGTTGGATGAAATAGCATCCTAGTAGATGAAAATAGTTAAACTACAGGCTAGGAAGGTAGTTATAACTATTAGTGTGGGCTTAGGCGCCCCTAGTCAGTTACAGAAACTATCATCACCTTCCCTGCCGAGCCAAAAGGGTTGGCAACGGAGAGGAAGGCAGACATTTCCTTATTATTGTTGAGCGCAATGTTGAACCATAGACTTGTCTCCCTCGGCACCGTAAGTGGGTGAGGATAATTGTTACATTATTTTTGAGTAAATTTAGTGATCACCGCAGTGATTGCGGGGCATTGGTTTCTACTGAAGCATATTGGCATTTGGATTTTGAGTCTATTGAACGGCCGAAGTGAGTCGAACTATTTCCATGTTTTGATGAGCGAAGAAGGAATTGTGAAACGATTGTCCATTGTTGAAGTTGCAACTGATGGAGTGAGAGTTTGCGAGTATAATTGAGCGAGGCAGAGCGTGAAGCAGAATTGCCAAGAGTGATGTGATAAACTATTGTTTGTGTCGAGACCGCAGTCAATTGAGAGTGAACTCATGAATATAGTTGAGCAAATTGAAATTGTAAGCCAGGAGTGTGAAGATTGTGGTAGGAGGAAAACTATTGTTGAAGTGTTAAGTCCCTTTGGAAGTTCAAAGATTGAGAGAGCGAGTCCAAAGAGGAATAACCGAAATAGAGAAAGTGAGAAAGCTTAAACTATTGGCACATGGTGATGGAATGATTGTGAGCGAAAGAGACCATAGTGAAACTATAATTTGTAGTGTCTCGGGAGGCACAACATTTGAGCGACCAAGAGCGAGAAAGTGAAACTATGATCCGATAGTGCCGAGAGAAAGAGAGCCGAGCCCTGTCGGAGGAGACAGAGGGTAGAAAGAGAGTATTGTTGAGCGTCGTTGAAGAGCCACCCGGAGAGGGAGTGTATTCAAGGGTTGTCTGAGAGGGAAACCACTTGAGGGAATAAGTCCTATGAAGGGTAACAGTCGAGCAAAGCAGCCGAAAGGTCATGGGCCAATCCATGAAGTGAAATGATTGACTATAGTTGAGCTTGTGAGAGGCAGTGAGGAAGGAAAGAGTGAATTGTTTAACCGAGTGTGATTATAGTGAAAGTAAACACTATAGACTCATAGGAGTAAAATCCGATGAGTCAGTTTAATGAGGGAACCCAATCAATTGAATGTGATGAGAAATCAATTTTGATTAGTTGATTAACGGTGGATTTGAGGAGTTAAGAGGGATTACATGAACTTAAATTAGGATGAACTTTGGAATATCAAGGAGATTTAGGCATAAGTTTTCCTAGACTTATATAGAGTTATATATTGATACATGGTTTAGAGACCTGAGCTTTGAGTATAAAGTGCAAGCTAACCAAATCGACTATTGTCTTGTGTGTTACCATGGTTGTTGTTGTTGCAGGTTGTGCATGGCAACTAAGACTATAGCTTGACTCTGATGACTATTGTTAGTTGCAGAAGTTGTGAGTAATGATTACATCTTGGAATTAATGAATAAACAATTTGTCTTGTATTGAAATTAACATTGACCAATTAATGAAGGAGTTGTTGTGATTTGAAGATGCATTGGCCAATGGTTACAAAGACAATTGTGATACTCAAAGATTATTGTTCTCAAAAGACTATTGTTATACAATCTCATGAAAAGATGGATACTTATTGAGACTGACACACATACCCCACTGAATGAGAAACAATGAGAGAAAAACTTGAAAGAAAGGATAATAAAAGATGGATAAGTGATGTTTTAGAGTGAAGATAGCAGCCTTATTGTCTGATTAATGAACTATAATGTGACAAATGCCTGTAATAGACACTAGTAAAGCCTTCCTTGAGAGTTTGTACCCTGGGTTTTGAGTTATTTCAGTCATAGCAGAAAACTAACTACAGACCTCCCTAGAAAACCTTGCACCCCAAAAGCAAATGTTGGGTGCAATGAAATTTTGCACAAAGGTCAACCACAATGAATTCCACAAAATTTAGATTATTAATGGGACCCAAACATGTGAGGAGAGGCACAACAAGTCACAAGCTCCAAGGACAAAGAGAACCACTAGTTAGAATTCCCAATTGCCTAAACATGTTCTTAGGCCTCCAAGTAATTCACCTCTCACATACTCAAGGTACAAGTTGGGAAGATCCACAATAGTTGCGAAGATGGCAACCGCATTCAATTACTAAGCAAACACAAGCTCAACCTGCAATTACAGTCTAAAGTCTTTCAAACGAAGCCACCAAAATTCAAAATTCATGCACAAATGTTCGATTGTCACTTGCACTAAAATTTGTGAATTGTTGGCGAAATTGCTTACAATAACCCCAAAACTAAGATTAGATTATAGAAACTAGAAGAACGAAAGAGATTTGGAGATTAGAAATCAACACACATCCAACAACTACAACCTCAACTAGAACCTTGCAACGTGTTTGCCAAGTCCCTCCACAATTAACCTCTATGATAGTCTCATTTGAAATCACTAACCCACCACAATGAAGGTGTGGAATTCAACCACTTGATTTTGTGCAACACAACCGTTGTGAATTGTTGTTGTATTTAAAGTTGCTTGTCTAATCAAACTTTTGAGCCTTGCGACTTGCCTCACCAACTTAGCAACTTGCCTCGCATGGTAATCGACCTACCCTGTTGGTAGGTACCTAATGGCCTTGTGGTAGGCCTCATAAGATTAGGCGAACGCCTAATTTACCGAATTTAACATAAATTAGGCGTTTGATGGTTAGCTAAATTAGGCATTTACTGCTTTGCGGGATTTAGTCGGGATTTCATGTCTTCAGAGGTTGTGGACTGCATAGTCAAGAGTGAAGGGTGTGCTGCTATATATTGTCGAAGTCCTCAATTGTAAACAACTACTAGTGAGCAACCGGCTGCGCTTCGACCGGTGTAATCAGACCAAACATCTCGCGGATCATAGCAAGCTGCTTGGTCTGAAAGACGCCTTCGAGCGAAAGCGCCATCAAGTATGTGCGATATGCATCTTTCTCACACTTCAAGATCGAAAAGTCGCTTTCGACAGAGGTGGTGTTGGTGAAGGCGGTCGCCAAGCCACCGCAGAATGCGTGCACATGGTTCAAGGCAGGAAGGGCGGGCAGGGCGTCCCAGGCGTCATTGAACATTGTCTTGTGAGTGTGGCCCTTGACGATCGCCTTCAGCGGTGCCGAGATGCGGATCATCTCCAGTAGGGAGCGGTGCTCCTATTCGATCAGATCAACGCGTTGCTGGCCCCATGCTACGATCATGCAACGGACAACACGAAAACAAGAATAATTTGCAAAGGGGCATCCCCAAACAAGGTGATTGAATCCGTGGGTCGGCTTTGCAGGGCACGCCAACATGGAAGACCCGCCTGGGTGACTAGGGGTTGCATTGGACAAGTTTTTGAGCACTTACGATAATTTTCTTAAATTAGGCGTTGGGCTCGGTCTGAAAATAGGCATATTAGGCATTTTTTTATAGAACGCCTAATCTTATGAGGCCTGCCTTGTGGGGACGGCAATCCTGCAAGGATCCATGGACCTGTCAGAAGTGGGTCGTTAGCATGACGATTGAAGCTGCCCGATTCATATCACTAAGTGTCGGAAATCAACGCAACATAACTAATGCTACCCTAAATATGTGAGAAAATACTTTACATTAACTTTCCCCCTACATTTTTTATTCCCAATTTTTTCACTTTGCTTTAGAATGAAACAATTGGCTTGAGCTAAATCATGTTATGCTACCCTAAATTTGTAAGAAAATCCTTTACATTAACTTTCCTCCTACATTTTTTATTCCCAAATTTTTCACTTTGCTTTAGAATGAAACAATTGGCTTGAGCTAAATCATGTTATGCTGAGGAGCAGTTCAATGAATCGAGAGAACCAACCTATACTTACATATAAACTGGTTGAGTTTGAGAAATATCCGGTTCAGATTCAAGACTTCAAGAAAATGACCGATCCATTTAGAGGAATTTGCAGAATATTCTCCAATTTAATAAAGAAAAGCCAAAAGATGTCAACATGTAACTGGGTGGTCTTGAAAACACTAGGATCTTTGACCAACTATGCTCAAAAATCTCCCCGACACTGCTGCGGTTGAATGCAACTTACCTCCCCTGGGTGGTACATGTACCTGCATTTACAAGTCCAAAGACCTATAAAGAAACCAGTGTCTGGAAAGATTTTTGGGCATAATCAATCGAAATCCCAGTGTTTCCAAGTCCAGTGCGGTTACATGTTCACATATTTTTGTTTTCCTTTATTAAATTGTTGTATATTATATAATTCCTCTAAATTGATCAGTAAATTTTCTCAGAGCTTTGAACTTCAAGCGGTTATTTCTCAACCTCAACCGGTTTATCTGCAACTACGTACATAGCAGCCAGTATCTTGAGCATTATACTAATAGCATTCCCTGTTCATTGAAAGAAACTATTAAAATATAGTAGGCCTTGCCGACCCTACTGTACTATATCCTAAATATTAAGAAATCCAATTGAGTCTCCGACTACCCTTCCCGACTACCTTCCCGACTGACCTACAATAAGGTAGAGGATGCTAAAACCAACACCTATAAACGCTTGCCAATTGTCAACACTCTATTACCTTGAACTTGTTCCATGTGGTGTAAAAGTGTCCGCGCCCACATACTGACGGTTTCACGTGTCATTAGTGGCACCACCTCATATTGGCCTCTACTACCTCCATGTAGGGCAGGTAACGGGCTCCACTCTATCTTGGGTTGGTTCAAGGTGGGTTTAGGGTAGCTTGTCGGTGCCTATTCTACCCATCCTATTCAAAAAGCAGGGGGCGGGTGAGAGGGGGACGTTTCTAGCCATTCTATTCACCGAGTAAAGTAGGTAGGCCCACAAAGCACAAAGGGGATTAGTTATGGGCACAAAGGGGGTCGGTGCATGGGATGCAAGGTGACAATTTTGCAACCAAACCGGGTGGTATCATGGAGGTGGGTGTGTGGCTTTGTGCATTGTTACTAATTGGGCTTTGATCTAGCTTGGGTCTAGTACCTGACTATGTTGTGTTGGTTCTAAGCAATGAAGATGAGGGTCCTCGTCATATGCAAGGTCGTCATACACGGGGCCTAGGGATTGGTTTAAGGAAGCTAGTGATTTGACATTGAAAATTCATCAAATATGCAATCGATGCTTTTTTTAGACTTATGTTTAGCCCAACGGCTAATATGATATATTTATTTATTTTATATCAACCACATAGCCATATGTATGTGCAATAGCTTAAAGTGTTGGTTCAAAGCACTCACTACCTTGAAAGACATTGCTCATGTATCCCAAATTCACATTGCTTGGCACGTTACTCTCAGTCGAAGGAGTAGATGGTCATCACCTTATAAGTGCAAACAAAGTTGCAAGATCTGCTAAGCCAAGCTCCTTGTACAAGGGGCTTGGCTTGGCCTTGGCTTTTGCAGCAAAATAGGTTAGTTGTCAAGCTATCTCCGTTACGTACAAAAACAAGGAATTGGTTACAACATTATTGTGCAACAAGGTAGAGGCATAGTAGGCAATGATGACACCATGGATTTTTAAATCGACCACACACTGGTTAAAACAACCACATTCAATATGTAAGGCGTTGATTAGACTCTGACTTGTCATCCAAGTTGGCCAAGTTTATTAATTATAACACAAAGCTAATACCTTGCTCCTCTTCATGTGTGCAATGAAAAATCAATTTTTGACTGATCATATGACCATGTGACACATCTATGTGGTTTTTTTAATAAACTATGTGCTCGATTTAACAATTCCTATATATGGAAATATGTACAAAGACTAAATACAACGTACTTGCATTTGATTTGTACAAGGGGCCACATACATCCAAAAACGCTAGTTTTGAAATGGAGGTTGATAAGCCAAGGTGAAAGAATTTTGGCCTTGACATGTGTCTAACTTTGAGGAGCTTGGTTTCAAGGTTGGTCCCTCTTTTTAGTGGGTAGAATCGTCCATTTTCAACTTTGATCCAAGACAATGTATTTGCAAAGCTTAAAACCTTTATTTATGATTGGAGTTGGAATCATGCAGTTTTAACCAAAAAAGAGGGACCAATCTTGAAACCAGACTCCTTGAAGTTAGACACATGTCATGGCTAAAATTTTGTTACCTTGGCTTACCAAGCTATGTTTTGAACCAACGTGCATGGCCTCCCCTTCAATCCCACATGTTTGTGCAAAGAACATTTATGTGTGCGTCAATGCACAATGAATAAGATGGAACATTTGGATACTATTGAAACCTCAAGTTCCTTGTTTCACAAATGGATGTGTAAGTAAAAATAGTACTGCCTTTGAGATTTTTCAAAACACAAGTTAGGCCCATGGACCTGTCCCAAATCTTAAGTTTGGGTTTGGGGACATGTTGCAATTTCTTTTGCTGGTCAATTGGATCCTTGAAACGTTTGACCATAACACCCTCAAAAACCACTCTTCATTCCCATGTTCTAATCCTAGTACAATCTCTCCGAACACTGTAACGCTATAGTGTTCCGACCAATGACCGTTGTTGGATCTTCCTTTAACGCCAGAGAACCTCTACATGGACACTTCATTTGAGTTTCGACCTGAAATTTCAGCTTTGTTATTGATACACAAGATAGAGGGGCCTTAAGTGACTTGTTTTCTGAATCAAACCCCTAGATTCGATTGGTATGTGGTTCGGTGAGGATCAAAGAGCAAACGTCATAAAGACACATGTTTAAAAGAGATTGGACTATGTCTTCAAATATTAATAACTACACTACACTCAATAATGAACAAAATTGAGACGATCTATGTATCCAGTTAAGAAATCAACAAACATACACTTTTGATAACCATAAGTAAATCATGGGGAGGTCCGATTTCCAATCCGGTTTTCGCATATGTTTCATCGTTGATTTGCTAATGTAACATGAGTTCTGTTGTGTAAATCTAATCGGTAGAAGCTAGAGAACATGAAAAACGAATATAATAACACCCACATGCACTCAAGACTTGTTCACATGGGACCCCAAGTCCCAAGTCTCACTCATGTTAACAAGTCCCAACATGGAGGCAAAGTCCCAATTTTTGAACCTCAAGAAACCATCAAAATATGGTTAATGATCATTAAAGTCAAATCTTGATTATTGAATGCAAAAATACTTTCGGAACTTGTGTTGAGAGTTGGGTCTAGCTGCTTGCTTGACCCAATTCCCAACACAAGTCCCGAGCCTCACCTCCAAAAGATGTTGCCATGTAGGCATCCATGTCATACTTGGGACCCCATGTGAAGTGGTAAGTCCCAACTTCCATGCTCTGAACGGCTAAGATTGCACGGATTGACCTCAAGTGACTTGGGACATGGGACCCGTGTGAACTGGCCCTCGCTCTAGTATTTGAGATGTCTACGTCACAGTGGAGAGCAGGCAGACCTGGTTGAATGATGTTTCGCACGAGGAATGCGGAGAATCTTCATAAAAAATCATCATAGCTCACTGTTCATGTCCCTCCTACGATCGTAGGATTCTCTCTAGGCTTCCCACTCCGTTCCCTCCTCGCCCTCCACCACCATCAAGATACTTAAAGCAGAGGGGGTTTCTGCAGAAAATCATTCGCACCATCCCCTTTGCACAAGCGAACAAGAGTTTCCTCAACATGTAGACGCCGTAGGTTGTGTGTCGTTCAGCCAAGCCTCCCTCCAATTGCCAGAGGCTTGGCTGGATCCTTGCTCTGATCAGTTGCCAAGCTCTTGCCGATGCCAGTTTTGACGCTGTGTGTAACATTCCTAGGTAGGTCGTAACAGGTAGGAACATTAGTTCCCTCCCAACAGAAAGTTTCGTGTCAAACTCCTTTCTTAACTCTCTACCAACATTTTCAGGGATACTTGAAGGAGGACCCGATTTTTCCTGTTCAGGCTGGAATCTAACCGACTTACCCGACTTACCTAGTTTTGAATATCTTGACAATCTCGAATGCTTACTACCAGCACGTTATACTAGCCTCAGTGCAGAGCATGGTGACACTCTCATCAGTAAGCCCGTTAGCAAGCACCATGATATCCTAGCCATCCACAGAATATTATCTACAAGGAAACGGAAAAGGTTGATAAGTGAATTGGACGATGCAGGTTACCAGTCTTACCAAGGTGTACACAAACAACCCTGTAAGAGAAAGTCTCGCCACACGTGTGGACCGGAGCATGTGAAGTTTGAGGCACGACTGAAACAGAATTCGAAGCAGCTAAACCTCGGTCAGTATGATCTTGCTGAAGAAGCTGCAGATGTGTACTTGATTGCATGTTTCTACTACGATAGGTTAGAGGCTGCCAAGGAGAATACATTGCGAACTCTGCTCGGACCACTCCTTCCGCCCCTTGGTCCTTTCCAAGATGACAAAAGGAAGGAAGAATGGGTGAAAGAGAAGGCGGAGGGGTTTCTGGAAGCTTATGCTTCTCCATCGTCTGCAAGCTGGAAGGCGCGGCGGAAGCGACGGATCGAAGGTGTACCAATAATTCAACCCTGCAGCTCTGGTGCATTTTCAGTCGAGAACCCCGTGTCGTCGGGAGCTCCCGATGATGGTTTCGTGCAGAATAATCGCATTCCAGAGGACATAAGCGACTTCGACTACTCCGGCATCGGCCAAGCTGGAACGACTTCCCACCAGCTTCAAGGAGATCTGGGTACTTCCTCTTTACAACAGCTCTTTCTAAATCACTTCTGACGATTCTAATGAATTGATGATTTTGTTATTTCGCAAAGAGGAGCAACATGCTTAGAAAGAAAGAGGCCATTGACAGGAGGAATTCATTGTTATGTAAAGCAAGCGTTACCATCCAGACCCCTGGGTTTTTGGTTGCATTCCACAAAAATTTATAAAATTCCTCAGAATTTGTAGTCTTCAAAATGCTTATGTATGAAAGCAGCTCCAAAATAGTGCTTCTTAGAAATGTTATAGCAGCTTCCAATCCGGTGCTACACATAGTTGCTACTCCGGGGTACTTTTTAACAATTTAACAAGCTGATGTTGTAATTTCTACAGGCCCTATGGCAGGCTCTGAGTTACCAGCTACCGGAGCACTTCGGGGTCTAGAATGCCGTGACAGGTCAAGTACAGATTACACCACGCACACAGGACCTGTAACGACATATCTGGAAACTAGAGTTCCAATTTCCTTGGCATTGCCTCCTATCACTTCTCCACCGCCTGAGGAACTGGGAGTAGTTCTGGGTTCGAATGTACCAACCACACCTCCTGCTCATCGACCCATGGACGAGTCGATCAACCATACGGAACAACAGAGAGTGGTTGTGAATGGACACCCCTCCAACCCCCAACGTGCTTCAAACCTTCGATTTACACCACCAATCCTTTCTGCACTGAACGAAATAACTGAGCAACGATGGGAATTGAGCGTTTCTGACTCTACCACGGTGATCTTAGTGCCAAAACTTGAAGAGGGGTTTTCTACTAAGCTTGTCATGACAACCACGATGGTCGCCTGTTTTGATGAGATTTTGAAACAAGGTAGGGAGATCAGTCTAGAGTTCACGATTAATGGTGTGAAGTTTCCAGTGACAGCAAAGATACTCTCCACTTTTGATGATGTCTTGCAGCAAGGTCTTAAGCCGCTCAGTCTTGAAGTGCCCAAGTGAAGGCCATGTTGTACCGCAGGTTACTTACCTACCCACCTTATTTTCTTACCTTCACATTTGTCCTTCCTTATATGAGGAAGTAACGAGGAGGCAGAATGTAACAATGAACCCTCTATACATTTGCATGTGTTGTGCTTGAAAAGTTTCCCGTATGTAGACTGCCATACGTTGCTTTTACGTCATCAGTTCCAATCAAGCATTCCAACAATGTAAAACACAACGTGTTCTGCGTATTCGTTCGTTGGATGGTTATTGAGTATGCTGTGGTACACTAAAAATTGACCGTCTGAGAAGTAGGTGTGGTAATTTTGTGTCTGCTTTTTGCCGGATTTCGTTTCGCCGGACTAATAAGGAAATGGAAATGGTAGACGTGTCTTGTAATGTCCACTGGTCTATTAGAAGCGTAAGCAATAATACCAGCACAACCATTTGATTTGAGTAGACCAGAGTTGCTAGCATTGTTATCAAGAAGCCTAACAAATATATGTGATCCACGTGACCATACAGGGATGATGGAAATTCTCTTTTATGGATTCTACTTAGGAGCTTACTGGTCATCAGCAGCTGCTAAGCATTAAAAGGTCCTGCTTACGGGTTGAGCTTGGAGGAGTCATGCAAGACAGAACAAGGAGAGCTTGCCAATGTTTCCTTGCCCGGATTTCCCACTGCCATCAACTACTGCTTTGGACTTTTAGTATAAGGCTGTTACAATGTTTGAGATCTGCAAAGTGCGCTTCTGGAATGGATAGGATCGTTGTTAGCGTGCCCTGTTTCTTGCAATGACATAATCGATGATCAACCTTTGTGAGCAGATTTTTTGCAATCAAATTTTGTGTACATGTTGATTTTGTTATGTACCTTGAATACTCATCCACTGCCTAAGCTCTCCCTTCCATTTGGATATTAAAATTAACCCTGATTGCAAGACAATGTGTGAGCTTTGTATGGGAGTTGGTCATATACCACTTCTTATGAATTTAGGTAGGCTACTGGGTCGAAGGGAATATGCCTACTCTAGTTTCTGTGTGTCACTTGTAAACTTTGTTGGGAAACGATTCATTGAGGGAAATGCATAATCTCTTCCCCATGAGAATGATGTTAGACAATGGAAATTGGGTGGCCCTAGCGTGTGACCACCCAAGGGCAACCTGTTATGCTCATAATACAAAATGCCCAATATATTTTAGAATTTGGAGGATGTAGACCAAGTCTAGTAAATATTGTTCGTATTGTTGTGGACATGTTCTTCAAAGCTCCTATTGAGATTGCATCATGTATGAGAAGTTGTAGGATATTTGTGGTATTGAGGATGGTGTGTTGTTGTGAAAGTGTTCCACATATCAATCTCTGTTACTAGACTTCAAAGACTTTAAACTTTATCAATTTACAGTTCTTTAGTTGCAAGCGGTTTTTGGTTCAATTCTACAGTTGCATGTTGTGCACATGATCACATGAATATTTTAGTTTCTTGGGAGATTCGGACCATGAAATAGTTCAATAGTTTATTTTTTGCTCTTGCGTATGGATCACACTGTTAAGACAATCTTAGAGATAGGATGACCCACATTAATAGATCTAATATTGTATAACTTGGTGGGGACTAAACCCCACAATCATCAATGTCCTCCATACACTAGAGTAAAACCTGGGTTTTGCATCCAACCCTTGCGACTCAGAAATCGTTGCAACTGCCTTGTTGGAATTCTCTTTTGATGCATAGTGCTAAGTTGCAATGAACAAGTCACAATGGTTGGTGGTGACTCCATGTCATTTCCTTTTGGGCGGATGTCCATGAAAAAATTGCAATCCACTTGCAATTGTGTGTTGATGGTTTTTATTTTCATGTCTTACATGGCATGTCAATCTCCATGTCATTGCGCTCCACACACGTCACACCCCTCCCTTCCCTCGCACGTGCCACGTAGTTTGTCTAGTTGGTTGTCTTTAGTGTCCATACTCTCCTAAGGTATGCGGGCCTTTCATGGTCAAGTAAGTGGTGTGTGGTTGGGCGTGGATCTAAGACACCAAACATTTAAAATAAACAACCACTCTACCAAAATATGTAGCATCCAACCCTAAAGTTGGTACATTGCCTAGTGGGCAACACTCACATGCAAGTCCCACATAGGTATTGTACAACCAATAAAAATGTTTAAGCTGAAACAAAAATCAATTATCTTGAGTAGGTATTTCCAGATTTCAACAACTCTCCTACATTTAAATAATTTTTATGTGCCATGGGCCAACTTGGATGGCCCCAATTTGGGTTATATTTGCTCCACAAAACTACCGAAAACTAACCTCAAAACTATTTGCTACAAAAGGTAACATACATTTTTTCCCACCATGAACAATGAACCGGTACCTACATTCCATGTTTCTCAAGCATGACACATGGGACTTCTCCATAGCCCCCACCCACCCAATTGGGTTTGAAGATGCAAACCCATGCATCACTAAGCATGCCCTTGTCACATAAATAGGGGATAAAACGGGGGCACAATTCATGGGCATCTATATGGGGTTGAAGGCCAAAGGTCATGAGGCGGATGGGTAGCATTATATGAACCACTTACATACCTACCTACTCACATAATATACCCCCTCCTAGATAGTAAAGTTGTATTTTGCAAGACTTGGCATAATATGGGATTTCCGCCTCTGAGTGGGTTTGTAGATGCAAATCCAAAGTTCATGACTAACCATGCCCAAATCACACGTACACAATTGCAAACATGTACTATAGCATCTATGTGGGATGAATGAAGGTTGGTTCCAAGACTTGTAGGTATCAATGGAGGAAACAACCCATCTAAGGAGGAGTAATAGTCGGGGATTATTTTTCTTGCGAAGAGAAACAAATTATAAGGAGATTTTTTTTTTCCTTTTCCTTTCATGAATATGGAATTTGCTATAAATTTTGAAGCGGTCAAGTTTACTAAAACACACACTCGATCTACAGGTTAACCCATAACCGCTCATCTAACTGCTAATTATTCTTGACTACAATAATTGTCAAAACTCTTATGTCACAAGCTGCCACCACATAAACCTTAGCTCTGTTTGCCTAAATAATATAGATCTTATCCATGTCGACATTGCAAGTACAACACCCTAGCAAGAGGTTAAATGGACCTGGTCAACTATGGATGCCTCAACCTTATCTACTGTACCTACTCACATACCCCCCAATATAGCCCCTCTCAAGATAGTCGAGAGTCATAATTTTTAGACATACACGCATGTCATGAAACTAAAAAGCATGTAGCATGGCGCATATGAGGCGCATCTATGTGAGATTAAAGAGGGACCGTCCCAAGTAGGGTTAGTAGTAGTGAAGGAGTTACCCACCCCATGCCTACCAATCAAGCTAACTCACACAAACCTCCCTCTCTAAGGTCGAGGCATCCACGACCAATAAAATAAGAGAGTTTGCATCTATTTGGGAGGAGTAATAGCGGGGATTTTTTCATTTATGTGTGTGAAGAGAAACGTGTTCTAAGGAGAATGCAATTTTTTTTTCTTTCATGAATATAACACTATATTCGGTAATCGGAGACTTTTTGATGACTTTGAGACTTTTTAAGGACGTGGCTTTCACAGTTGTAGGAAGGAAAACACTACGAATATACTATGTTCCCAAATTTGAATACAAGTATGAGACACAAATGCATGAGACACACACGCCGAAATAAGAAAATGGGATATATGAAAACAATTGCGTATACAAAAATGGTATCATATTTATTGAATAGGATTGAAATACAAAATACAAGTGGAATATCCAATATTAGGCCAAAATCCTTCAAATATAATCGATCACCAACCAGTGCATTCGACAATTAATACATATTAATATGATCTATACGTTTGGATCGTCAATACGACACACTCCTTTTATTTTTGCGATAGCCTTTGCGGCCGTCTCTTTTTCTTTTGCTTTAATGGCCTCCATGGCTCTAAAGATCTCGGGCCCGCGGCTGTAACCTTGATTGTTTGTTGGGAAGGAATATATGCCGTTCGCCCATATTTGGCGACGCGCTACCGAATTGTAGGACGTGGTGTTGTAAGTGGAATACGAAGGCGTTTGCGACACGGAATGTCTTGCACTCTTCCGAAGGGCCAAACAATGATCGGACTCGTAAGAAGCGGTCTTGAGGGTTCCCCTATCCAATGAAGAAGTCGAGCATGGACGGCCCACATTCGAGTACGGTGGGGTCTGAAACAACGACCACAGAGTCATACAATGAAGCGGGTTGGTATGAGTGAGCACAAGTTACGGATGCAAGTCCGAAAACCCCAAGAAACACAAATGCACTAATACACGGAAACCAGCAAGGAAAAACTCGAGAAGGCCAAAAGTTGGGCACCTTGGCATTGGGGGTGTTGGTTTGAGCTTCGGGGACATCGAGGGGGGCAGAGGCAAGCACGACAGGGACGTTCGTAAACGTCGGGACATCACTCCGGGGTTCATCCACGCGAAGGCGTCTGGTCGAACGGGGACCCTTGGGGACGGAATATTTGGATGGTGACGCATCGAAGTCAATAATACGAACGTACTTCTCGTTGCGGAGGGGAGATGGAGACGGAGACGGAGCGCGGTTGTGTTTTGCTACCTTTGCAGGAGGGCTATCCACGACTCCGTCTTCAAACCCAGAGTCTTTGGAGTAATCAACAGCAGAGGTGGCATCGACGGCCGAGAATTGGAATAGTGAAGGCATTGCAACGTCGCTCACACCAAGGGAAGGGGAGCCGGGGACCGACGGAGATGCGGACGGGCCATTGACGACACTTTGGGACGCTTGGTGAGGCAACTAGGACACAAAAATACATTACAAAGAAAAGGGGGGAACGGTTAGATATAAACATGGAGAATCCAAGTACAATTCCAAAAATGTTCAAAGTTCTCAAATTAATTTATTGAGTTTGGCGTACCCGTACAACATCCTAAATACTTCATCTCGTGGACCGAGAGGCCTATTGCCAATGGGGTTGAAGAGGACAAAATCCGGGACACTTCCGGGGTGACATGCAAGCCTCCTAATGTATGGACCTAGCTCATTCTCTAGGAAGGTGTCGTTTCTATCGCCTTTCCAAGGATCCGGGAAGATGGCGTTGCCCGGGGGGTTGAGGATGCTCTTCGCGGGGTTGTCGTCGACGAGGAGAGTGTTCTCCGGCGTTGGCCAAGAACCGTGGGGCACCCCCTCCAACATGGGGACGCCGACCCAGAGGTTCTTCCTGAGGACCTTCAGGAATTGCGGCCCGCCGCCTCCTGCGACCTTCGGTACAATCCTGCCACTACGGTCATGGAGCTCATCGCAGTGTTCTTGACCAAGAAGCAAGAAAGGCATTGCGAGTTCTCGGAAAAGGAAACCGGCGATGGCCTCCGTGTTGTCCATGAGCATAGAGCTCCAGACGACCACATGAGCCAAGCCAAGGACGTCACGGAGGAAGCGCCTCAAGCCGGGTCGGGCCCGGACGGCCTTGTTGTTAATGAAGGTATCGAAGCACCCGCCGTAATCCATGTCTTGTGGACTACGGAGGGGCCCCTGGACGCGCCATGCTGGATGTGTTTGGAATGGCAAAGCACCCCATTGAGGTCAAATATTATGAACGGTTTCCTCATGGGCCAATTTGGTCTTCCAAAGGGGTTGCGAGCTATCTCCGACGGACCCTGTGATGAAACATTTTACCTAGGTGAATGTTGCTACTAACGAAAACCAATTGACAAACCTTTCATGAATTCAACAAAGAAATAGAATGCCAAAATTGTGCGAACTATGTGGTTCGAAAAAATTTATTAATGTAAATGGTGATATACAATTTTCAAAGGACATCTATCGATGAGCCCAAGAATCTAGCGCTTTCTCTGCTGAAACTAATGGATCCTACGCTACAAAATTTGCGTCCACTCGCGGGGGGGGGGAGGCCGGAGTTGAACTCGTAAAAATACACCGCCACGAAGGTGACAAACAGGGAACATACGGACGCGCGTCCGCAAGGAGGGAGGCATGCTCAAAGGTTGGTTACCTCTTCATCGGCGAGATCCGCGCCAGCAGTGCCTCCCTCAGCAGGACTCGTCACCATGGGCACAGCTTCCGGACGCGCGTCCGTAAAATCGTAGAGTCCATCTGTGTCGACCAGCAAGGTGTCTCCAACCGCTTGAGAGGCTTGGGTGCCTGCGTAATGCTGCTCCGTGGAGTCTTGGCTGCCCCGCATATGTACATCTTCATCCTCGAGGGGGGCGTCGGCTTCATCGGCCTCTATGTCCTCGTGGCCTGTTGTCTCCCGTGTCGGGCTCTCCTGCGACTCCTCCACATTGTCGGTGTGTCGCGCAGTGTCATTGCCCGCGCTATTTACATCCGGCCTCTGAGGGGGTGCGGCCCCTGCACTGAGAAGGGAGGGCAACTCTGGGGGGTTTCGGACGCACGTCCGTAAGTCCTGGACGCCGGACGAGGTAGGTCGGGGGGAGGGTTCTAGTGTGGGCGCAACTTGGGCAAGGGGTGGGACGTTGAATGCGGGGGTTGCATAGGCATGCTCTGGTATGTACACATCATGGCTATGAGATGGAGGCGGCATGAGATCGGTGGGCATCGGCATGCCGGCCTGGGGAGCTGCATACACCAACGGAGGCCTCGCCTGCAGGCTCTGCATCATGGACATGAATTGTTGGCTCTGGGCCAGGAACTGTTGATTCTGAGCCATGAGATTGGCGTGCCTGCGAGCGGATTCCAACCTGGATTGTTCCATCTCAGCTTGGATGGCCGCCATCTTCTTGGCGTGCAGCTCGTTTGCCTCCCGGAGCCGTTGGTCAAGCTCCTCCCTCTTCTCGTCCAATTCGGAGACGGACATCGGCTCTTTCTTCACCTTGTCGGGCTTGCTAGGCAAGGCGGAGATGGCATTGTACATCTAAACCTCGTCCTCGTCTTCATCGGAAAGGTCCAAGATCGCCCCTTCAGGGTATTCATTGTAAGGCGTTTTGTTCCTCTTCCGTCGGGTCTCACGGTAGAGATTGAGGTCGGGCCTCAAGATCAGCTCCAGCATATCCCTGCCCTCCATAGCTGGGAGCTCTGCCTGCTGAGACTCACCCCCGGAAGAAGCTGTGCAGCCGGCTTCTGTCGCGAGCTCCACATCCATCTCTGCCCTAACCCCTGCAGCACGGGACGGACCCGCAATGGAAGGAAACCCAACACGAGAAGTGGGAGTCCCAAAAGGCGAGGCACTTGGCCCATGAGGGACCCTCAATGGAGTGATGGTGGGATGCGGCTCCTCCGTATCCATGTGGTCCGCGCCCAGGAGGAAATGACCTGTGGTGGGATCACGAACAAGGCTCGGTAAATCCTCGTGCGCCCTGGGCTGTTCCGTGGGGTGGATGGGATCTTGCTCTGTGTCAGTGTCCGTCTCCATTTCAGGCATCGCCTCAATTCGCGAGGCGAGCGGCAACATAGGCTGGGGAGGTAGCACGTCCACGATGTTGAGGATGTCCATTTTAGAGGCATTAACCCTGTGGGCCTTTGCATCGTTGTAGTCGCCGACATCCACAAACGAATTCACCTGCAGCCCAAGCATCTGGAACATAACAACGAGAGTTAGAGGGGCGAATGTGGTCGGGGACATCTACATGAGAGGCTAGATATGATCAAATGTAACAACAGGAAGTAGTGTAATTTTACGGACGCGCGTCCGTAAAATTACACAGCCAAGAGGTGCTGGGGGAAACCAAGCATATGAAGATACGGGGGAATTTACGGACGCGCGTCCGTAAATTTCCATTGGGGGCAGGCAACTCACCAATGCTGCATACACAAATTTGGTGCCGCCGAAGACGTTGTACACAGTCTCGCTCATAACCGTCAAAATCTTCAGGATCCCGAGGTAGAATTCCATACGAAGCTCGTACGCCGGGTAGATTGTGTACATGGTCTCCTCCACGAGCTCCTTGGGATGTGGTGTGGGAAGCGAGTACATTTTCTTGAACACCGCACTAGCTTTCACAGGCGGCCGCCCAGTCGGTGAAGACTTGTGTGTCAAGAAATAGAGTTGCACAGCTCTCACTTGCTTCACTTCCCTTGCCTCTTGGATAGGTGTGACCCCTTCCATCTTGGCCGGGATGTACGTGTTGTGGTAGAGGTCGTAGTCGACGTCCATCTTGGAGTTGTAGAGCTTCAGGACTGCTGCGGACTTCTCTTGCTCTACAATCCAAAGCCACACATTTGGCTCGCGGAGGGCCGGCGACCGAAATGCCTTGAAGGCTCCAAAGAACGGCTCGTAGAAAGGGGTTCCGGCACCCCCCTGTTTCCAAGCTCCGGGGATTGCACGGAAGTCGAAGATTGCCAAAGGACACCCCCGGGGGTCGTCTCTCACCGTGGCTCTCGAGGCGTGAGTGTCCCATTTGCCGAACTTCAAGGGCGTAGCGACTGTGCAAAATCTTGCAACCCCCCCGAACTTCGCGTTTTTCTTTCTGTTGAGGAAGTTCGCGTACATCATCGTCTCCCTCTCGTCGATGGAACCCTTCTTCTCATTCATCCTGGATCGCTGGGCCAGGAAAGTGGAAGCCTCTCTTGTCAAAGCTCGCATGGAGACACTGTTGATGTGGTATTTGTCCTTCAACCTCCTCCAATTCTCCCACACGATCTCCCCATCTGCATTGGTGAGGTAGTGGGCGGGCAGCAGTTTGCTGATCTCCCTTATGGCCATGGTCTTCTTCTTCCTGTATTCGCACCACTCCTTCATGTGGCACGTCGAAGGCTTCATGTGCTTCGGCCTCTTGAGGAAGATCTTTGGGTAGGGCAGAGTCCTTCTTGGAGTTTCGAGAAGGACGTGCGCTGCCGCTCTGTACATCTCCGAGTCAAGCAACCCTTGGAGGGGACGGAAGAACTCTCTCAGGATAGGTGGTATTTTCGTCATGGAGTCAGTCTTGTACGTGGTCTCCGTGTCTGGATTGACCAGGTCCCCGTGGTTGTGAGCATCGAAGAGTCGCAACCAGATTTCTCATGTCTCCTCTGATGCAGTGATGAGCTTGATCTCACCTTTTAGTTCCTGCACCGTCTTCGTACCACTTGTTTTCATGTCAATGCTAGAGAACTTTGTCAAGATGGCATTGCTGAATGTCTGCAAGAGGGATGAACATAACGAAATTAGCAAAGAGAACATTCAAACAATCAAAACATTCAAGGTCAAAGGGCCAGGGTTACGGACGCGCGTCCGTAAAGCTATTATAGTTGCTTACCTGCCATTTAGGATTCTTGATCGTTGCGTTCGCCCTTTCTTTTGGTGGGCAGTCGTGCTCCACCCATAAGGTCCTCCCAGCCACGATGTTGGCTGCCCATGAGGCCTCAAACTACCTCACTTTGTTGCCTTGGTTCATGAAGGCCGAGATTGCGATGAGTTGGTTCGAGTCCTTGGAATGCATGACAAATGCCTTCCAGTATCGAATTGCGTCCTTCCATGGGTTTTTCCACTCATCGTTTTCGAGGAGCGCTTTTGCAGCCATCACGTTGTGTTGGCCGTCGACAATGTAGAACTCTCCTTCCTTGAGGATTGGCCAATTCTTCTCGTTCACTTCAACCGCCGGGTCCTTGGGCGTCACACAAATCGTTTGCCTGTCGAACTTGGGGTTGTTCATGAGGTTATTCATTTGCCACCACACCCCGTGTTCTTCTTTTGCCCTTGTATTCATACTCTCGGTCCCGGGGTGGCACTTGTAGACGTCCACGTTGAACGTGAAATACATGCCCAGTGGCCAGCATCCATTTGTCTTCTCGTCGAACTCTTGGAATATCTTTGTCGAGAGTTCGGCGTCAGGTTGTTGGCCCCTTTTGAGGAGAGGGGCGACGGTAAGAGTAGAACTGACGTCTAGCCCCTCTGTGAGCCCAGACGACTCCATCTACGAGTGCGACCGTTTGCTTCATTGTCTGCTCCCAGTAGACGCACCACTCTGGGAGGGTCTTGAATTGCTTGGGACGGGCATAGGCACACGTTTTGTTTGTGCAATTGTGGAAGGTTTCTTCTTCTCTTTCCTTTTTTTGGCCTCTAGCAAGGCGCCATTCACTCTTATCACATTGTTCAAGAGGCGTCCAAGCCGCTTACCCGTCCAAGGCGCATTGCACGCGTAGTCTTGGAATTCCTTCGCGAGATTCAAGCAACCCGCATCTGGACTGTTATTTTCACACTCGTTCTTGTTGAAGGGATGGTACGACTCGTGCAAAATGAAGGTTACTTTATCCTCCTTCTTCTCCATGTCAATCACGACATAGTCCCCCTGGGCTACTGCGCACTCTATTGTCCAGAATCTTAGTCTGACCCACTTCTCTGGTTCTTCTAATGGTGTCCTTAATTGGTACGAAAATCTGCGCACAAATAAATCCTTTTCATCTTTTTCTACAATGACTATCAAATTGTCTACAGTATCTTCCTTCGGCTTGTAATGGTCGTTGTTGCTTTGATCTTTGATAGCGTCTGGCAGTGGAGGAGAGAGAAGCTCTGCGAACATGTCAATAGCGGGTCTCTTCGTGGATGCCATCTGTAAAATAGGACAAACAGTAAGTTAGTGTAATATTCAAGGATAACGTAGCCTAATTTACGAACGCGCGTTCGTAAATATTGGGGGAACAGTAGAGGAGAGGATTTCTTTTCCATACATGACTGGGTATTTAGCAAATATGATTTAGCATTATATTTGAAGGTATATATTTTACGTTGTTGGAGTTACATGTGTCTACTTTATATAATTCAATTTAATCAATATTGATCTTAACACAAAGCACCTACATTGTGAATTTACGGATGCGCGGCCGTAAACATGTATAAGACTAAACTATTCTTTCATAAATTTAGTCGTGCGGTAATTAATTTATGCATTGCATGGCATAGTGCGGGGTGGGGCGATCCAACCCATATATTGGTACCTTACCGGGGAGGGCAAACGGCTGGGGATTCGTGACACTCAAAATCAACCATCCTACATATCGTGGATGAAGTGGCTCCAATACAACCTCCCATGGGGTTGGGGGCTGATTCATTCCAATGTGACATCACTAGACATCCGGTAAGGTACCAATGTATGGGTCGGTTCACCCTAGCCGTATATTGCGTATAATTCTCAGTGAACTCGTGCCTTTTCTATTAAGAGTTTTGGTATGCATGATCAGGTATTATTATATGACATATAATCTTGTCATATGTTCATGACGTAGTGTTTTGGCTAATTATATTGTTTGGACAGTTTTTTACGGATGCGCGTCCGTAAAATATGCGGTGGGATATATGAGGCCAGCAGATGGATATGATATTATTTAATGAATATATTTACGGACGCGCGTCCGTAATATATGTCCTCTGGTCGAGATAATGTTCATGGTCATTAGATGAATCGGCTATTATTCAATGTATATATTTACGGACGCGCGGCCGTAACCTCTGCATATATATTGTGCATTACAATTCCCTGTCTTAAGCAAACATCCCGAGTTTACAGACGCGCATCCGTAAACTATAGTCCATTTCGTGGCTCCGCATTTTTCGGGCATTTTTGGGTTTAGGGAACTATACACTAATCTACAATGTTTCTTACCATGAAATGCGATTTGGCTCTCTTGCGAGTTGAAAGCAATAGCAGACTCTGCACTCCATAGTGACAAAATAACGCCAACAACATATGTTAGAAACAATGAATCATAGACATCTGTACGGAAATTTTGAGACAATGAATTCTACAATGCACATACTTGTTGTTTTGGAGCCTCAATCTTAACACTTCACTCTACTTCTTCAATCTGTATTCTTATACCTCAATCTCATTCCTCAATCTTCCAACTCTCAACTGTTGAAACCCCAATCACAAATTATGCAAATTATCTCAAGCCCTCTATTGCCAAAGGCATATCTTTGAAATCTCATAAAGTTGTATGTGAGCCCAAATTGATGCCCACATGTGTTGTTAACAATTGTAAAACATTACAAGTAGTGTTTTGTTGATTTATGATTATTCACAAAAATATAAAAAGAGTGAAGCTTGAAGAAAGCTAAGTTTGAAGCATTAGGCTTGTGTGGAGTGGACTTAAGTAGTATGAGGACATACCTTGATAAAGTGTGATAGGTAGAAAGCCAAGGTTAGTTAAATGTTTGAATTAGGATCTTTGTTGATCATTTGAGGGAGGAAGGCTTAGGAGATAAGATGAGAGCCTACAATGTAGGAGGAGATTTCGAAGGCTTATCGAGAGCCTTGTGAATGGGATGAGTCCCTACTTAGAAGGAGAAGGTTAAGGGGTTGTGATTGGAGGCTCTAATCCTCTCACCCTATCCTTACCTCATGCCCTCTCAACTTACTATATAATCTTTCATTCTTCCCTCACTCATCCTCTCTTTCCTTCGTGCTCCTTAAGCACCCCACGGGTTATAAGTGTAGGTGTGTGGGAAGCAAGATAGGAGTACATGTGTGTGTTTAGTTCTTAGGAGAAGAGCCAAGGCTATTTAGCCTTGAAGAGGGATTGACCTCTTGTTAGAAGTAGATTGGGTTTAAAGAATTTGGAGTTTGATTGTAAACTTCAACTTGTTGCATTGAGATTCATATTGAAGTGAGAGAGTTCAAACTTGTTTAAACTTGTGGCATTTAGAGTGACTAGATTGTACTAGGTGCATTACTTGTAGTGTTTTATTAGTTATGAACTTGAGCAGAACTTTATAGTGAGAGATTTGTCAATTATAGATGATCAGAGTGTTCAATGGGTATGAAAATTTGAGGGATTGTTTATTATAAAGTATGGGAGTTGTGGTAAAAATTTGAGAGCTTCAGTCATTGGGATGAAAGAGTTATTAAAAGTTGAAGGGGAGGGTGTCTAAGAACAAAGCAGCAAGGTTTAAAAATATGTATCTCTTAGAGGGTTATAGATATGGATACCAAAATTTGACACTACCTTTTGAACTTATATATCTATCTTGTGTCAAAATTTTAGATTGATTGGACGTAGGAGTTGGAAGTTATTAGAGTTTTAATGACCGGATGCTTTATCACAGCATTCATACTAAGTAGTTAGAGTTAGAATTTCATGCATAACTTTTGCATATGAACTCTGTTTGTGCCAAAATTTGGTGTGGAGATTTTTGATAAGGTACTTAATAAGTGTACCAAATTTCACTTGAAGAACATAAGTTGGGTGGGAGTTATACTATTCTGAAGTTTAGTAGGAAGACATTGATAGAGATTTACATCAAGAAGAACTTAGAGAATGAAGGGCAAGGATAAGTATATAAGTATTTTTTAATACTTGTATTTAAAGCCTATGTGCTCATGGAATCCACAAGCGAAGTGTCATGTACCAATACGGAATCAACCACGATGACATGTGATAGCACGGAATCAATAAGCGAGAACTCATATAGTAGTGTGGAGTCGACGGCAAGGACTCGATTCACAAGAGGGATATCTTTGAAGGCATGCGTGGCCAAAGCGGCCGGGTGGACATTAGAAAAGGCTAAGGATATAACCTTGCCCGACATTAAGGAATGTAAAACTACATAGTGTGGTGTTAATCAAGTTGTGTATATTCCAAGGGTAGATTGGAATTATATATTGGGTTACAAAGAGAGAAGTCTCTACATGTCATTATAAACTTTTCCACTCGGGCTAGGACGAAATCGAAGGGTGGAGGATTTTTGGTGACATTGTAGACCAACTCAATGCTCTCAAACCTCTTAAAGCTCTTAAAGCCTTCAATTCTCAAATCTCAGATGTCAATTGCCCTTTAGAATAATGAAATGCCTAAAACTAAATGATTTCTGGAATCTGGCATTTTCTCAAGCTAGCTACCAAACAAACCCTAAATTGCTTCAAACTGAAACCTCACATGCTCTCAATTTATATGAAGCAGACATGCTTTCAAGCTAACAAAACAAACTCTAAACCCCAACAACCCAGAAGTGCAATCATACTTAAAACAAGAGCAATGTTAAACCAATACTTACCTCTTGTAGAATGCTAGCTCCCACACCACAACTCCTCCTCTGAAACCTCTCAAGCTCTCTACCTCTCAAGCTCTCAAGCTCTCAAACCTCTCAAACTCTCAAGCTCTCAAACCTCTCAAGCTCTCCAACCTCTCAAACCTCTGAAGCCTCTCAAGCTCTCAAGCTCTCAAACCTCTCAAGCTCCCAAGCTCTCAAGCTCTCTAGCTCTCAAACCTCCCAAGCATCCCAAGTTGCTTCAGAAAAGAAAGCACAACTCCTAACAAAATCCTCACAATACTCACTCACACACACTCGCTCACACCCTCAACCAACACACACTCTCCACACAAAAATCCCAGTGCAAGAACGCTCCTATGCACACAGAAAATTTCGCCAGCACCGCCCAACACCAAGCGCACAACGTTGCAAATGACGCTGGTGTGGGCGGGCGGCGTCGCTTAGGGTTGGGGAGAGGGGAAGAGGGGGCGCGGGCACGTGACACCTCCTGGGATGGGGCGCATGGCGATAGGGGGATGGGGATGGGATAGGGGGCTGGGATAGGATGGGACGGGGGCTGGGATGGGATGGGGGGCTGGGTTGGGATGGAATGGGGGGCTAGGGGGAATGGGTTAATATGACACTCGTTAATACGACACCCTCGATATTACGACACATTTTTGTGCGACCAAATTTTTTAGTTCAAACTCCCTCTTTTATACGACTACGACACTTGATAATGCGACATTTAGAATCCCCATTTTGTCATATTAAAGAGGTATGTCATGCTAAAATGCCTTTCATCTATATTATGTACATCTAACATACATCCATTTTCACTTGGGAACAGCTTGGGAACTTCACTTATCATTGGTAACTTAATGATTATTAGGGTTACTAGTATAGAATACACATGGTTAGGGTTCGAGTGGCCTCCTGCCTAGTATGTTGCCTTGCACTCATGGTGATATCTTTTAGTGATGCTATACGTCATGCATCATTGTTGTCTAGTTTCTTATTAAAGAACTCTTTATATTTTGGTGTTAATGAAATTATTAGTTTTCAAAAGTTAGTAGGGAATTTACAAAAGATGATAGTTGCTAACTTGGGTAGGCAACACGAGAGATATTTGGACTCCTATATCAAGAGATCTTGAGAATATTTATATTTGTTTGGAGTTATAGGTTATTATTTCATACCATCTATATTGCTTAACCTCGCGGTGTATATGTTTAAGATCATATTACTTGCGTTTTCGTATTCCCTCAATAATACGACATCTTTTGTGTTTCCCAAACATGTCATACTAAAGTAGGACACTTTGGATGCTTTGATGCGAGTATCATTATGCAACATAGAGTTGGAGAATATGGACTGGAGCGCAATATTTGAGTTAATATGGTGCAACATGAGGAACCCCCAAACCCTAAACCCCTAAACCCCTAAACCATAAACCCATTAAGCACAGTTGAATGCCAAGTGTGAAGGGTGATACTAATGGTGAAGTTGTTAACCATTAGTGTATCCTAGCATACCCCCAAAAATACGTAAAGTGACATACATTTCCCCTCCGACATCTTAATTCCCTAAAATAAAAGCAACCCTAGACTATGCGCGAGTGACATTGTTTGCAAATACATGCCAACCCACTACCTAATATCCATCTTGTACATTAAACAACCTTCAGGATTAATTCAATCTTTGCACACCTAGGTCTGATCTTGTATTAGAGCCTATAAGTAGACGCAAAATGTTGTTTAAATTGGAGTTTTGTTTCCATGTTGGCCTGTATTGTTGTGTTAAGTACTCGATTATAGAATATCAATATGAGATCTTCAAAACCTTTCATGAAAACTAATGGTTTAAAGAAAATGATTGAATCATATGGTTTAGAACATAAATTTCTTGAATCTTAAATATTTTGAAGTTGTAATTGTTTTTATAATATTCTTTGAATTCATTATAAACTTGAGGTCAACATAATTTATTGGCAGAACTCGATCAATGCGATGTAATGTTTTCGTATTTTAAACAAGTTTGCATGTCAATTCTTTGTTCAATGACACCTACTTTTTCACCACTTACACCGTATTCTAGAATTATACTTTGTGAGCATATATTTGCTCGACTTTTCAAATGTTTATGGTGTTTTTTACAAAATAAAGTTAGTATAATAAAGGTTTGAATTATTTGGCCTTTACCGTGTTTGCACCCCTATGTCCTCATGTTTGTTTAGGGTATAGGCGGCTATACCATGCTCTTAAGTCATTTAACACGTATATGCGAAATAAAAATAAACCCCAACACCTTGGTCTTAAATCGAAATTAGCCCAACACCCAATAATGATACAATGTTTTGTACCATTGCATACAAATGTTTTGTTTGATACCAAGTACGAACTAATGTGAGTGTAAGAGTTGGTATTGTTGAGTCATTGCCGTACATAATATACATAAGGTACTAAAAAATGTGTTTTCTCAAGTATAGTACATAAAGAAGGCTCTTAGTTTTTTTGAAGTAAATGTTGATGTACTCAAGGGGGCACTAAGGTTTCGAGAGGAAATTGGCAATATTGATTTTAATTCAACCCATACCTAGGACAATAGATGTGTTACTCTCATGGCGTCTAGGCGTTGCTAGTTTGTGTATCTATTAATACAATTATGTATAGGTGTGTATAGGTGGGTAGATTAAACGGGTTTGATGGTAGGATGGTGGTCAATGTAATTGCAATATTAAATGCAAGATGACATGAGAGAACATGATATTGTAGTGAATACCATTACATTGTATGCAAACCAATAAAATATTTGCTATTTCAATTTTGAATTACATATATTCTTATATTCCACGTACTATTGTTGTTGTTGTGGTCGATTTGTCCCATGATTCTATAATTTTTTTCTACTCATTCTACAATGAATTCTTAATACTAAGCATTCCAATATTCTAAACCACCCCTCAAAAATGTATAATGCTCATATATTATTGGCCAATAGATGCCTTTTGCTTTGTCATTATGTGGACTCATGCTCTATGGATGCTCTCCGCCATGAATACATGTTCTATTGTGAGCATGGCCCATGGAATATAGTAATCTTAGGTTTTTATTTTTAGGGTTTGGTTGGCGGCTAGTATCCTATGTCGAAAAACGGATCCAAGGAAGAACGATCACTACTTAAGGGGACATCCCCCCACCAAGGGATTCTTTTTGCATCTTAGATGTGGGTTGCGCTCCCTGGACCCTTGTATGCTTTTCTCGTCCAGGTACAGACCCCGATGCAATGGTCCGGTTATACCGCTGCAAATACTGGAGGTTTACGGACGCGCGTCCGTAAACCTTAACCCTCTTGGTGCATTGAACCTCTATATTTGCCCTAAACATTGTGATTGACCTAGTAATGAGGTTTCCGTCAGAGAGGTTTACGGACGCACGTCCGTAAACCTACCTCACCCTATGCACCATTGTAGAATATTTTGACATTGTGGAAAAACCAGCAGGTATATTAACCTGTCCAAATTCGTGTTGTCATGAGCCCTGGGTATACATGTAGGTGGCACCTACATGTCTTGATGCCCTGAACTTGTAGGCTTCTTGGTCAACACTGAGTTTCTACATACAGATGTTTACGGACGCGCGTCCGTAAACCTATGGGCTATAGGTTACCAGAGCCTTTACGCCTGGCAGTGACCTCTCTAAACAGGAAGAGGTTTACGGACGCGCGTCCGTAAACCTCTGCCTGTCCAGAGAGGTCACTACGAAACGTAAAGGCCTTGGTAACCTATAGCCCATCTTCCTGTCCAGAGAGGTCATTACGAACCGTAAAGGCCTTGGTAACCTATAGACCATCTTCTTGTCCAGAGAGGTCACTGCGAACCATAAAGGCCTTGGTAACCTATAGACCATAGGTTTACGAACGCGCGTCAGTAAACCTATGGTCTATAGGTTACCAAGGCCTTTACGGTTCGCAGTGACCTCTCTGGACATGAAGAGTTGTACGGACGCGCAAGCCTAAACCTATGGTCTATATGTAACCAAAGCCTTTACGCCTAGCACTGTCCTCTCTGAACAGGCAGAGGTTTACGGACGCGCGTCCGTAAACCTATGGTCTATAGGTTACCAGAGCATTCACGCCTGGCAGTGACCTCCCTGGACAGGTATAGGTTTACGGACGCACGGCCGCAAACCCGATGTCTATGTCTGCAATGACAATGTTGCCACATGGAGTTATACGGACGCGCGTTCGTATACCATTGTATTTTTGTTTCCACGCCATGAAAGCCACTATTGCCCGTATTGTGTTTTTCTTGATAATATGTGTTTACGCTATCCATGACATACACTTGGACCTATGCTTAATTGGATATTTTGACATACTCATAATTTGGCTTTCTTGTAGTGGCCATGGATTCCGACGTCGGTGATAGTGCGTTCGAGTTGTCTTCGGATCCATCAACCTCGGCTAGCGATTTTGAATCTGTCGTGGAACATGGAGCCACAAGTGTTGTTGCCAATGTAGTCGACGATATAGTAACTGGAAGTTCTCCTCCGGACGTTGCTGTTGGGTTTGTTGATAGCGCAGAGGATGATTTCCTTCCACCATGTGAGGGTTATTCACGAGAACAGTGGGTTGATCTTGATGTTGTCCTAGTCAATGGCTGTGGCGTTCCCGTGGCCGATGGTGTTTGTAGGAACTCGGATCATAAGGATTGTATTGATGCATATCCCCTTGGGGAGGAAGATGTTGGGGTGTGCATTTTAAATTCTTTCCATCCATCAGAAGTGCCTCCAGGTTGGAGATTCTCTCTTCGTCGATGGCCGTTGCGAAGTGTTCTTCATGATGGTGTCAGCTTGTGGAATCATTCCCGCCGTTATGGGGAACTACAAGCAGCTTTGTTGGTCACAATGCGTCCTAGAAAAGGTGTACAGAAATATGATTATTTTCGTGTGCCTCGGGAACCCACGCAACGTCGTCGAGATCAAACATTGGAAGAAACATCTATTAGGTCCATAGCAACAAAAGATTGTTGTACGAAAAAATGTTGCCAACTATTTCCACGTGACAAAATAAAATCTTTGAGGCAAGAGATGTGGCTTGCGGACTTTCGAATGCGATCCGCAAAGAAACTTGAGGTTCATCGCAATACGCACTTTGATGCCGAAGGTCGTAAGGTGGTGACCTTAGAAAATATAGAAGTGTGTTGCACGGCGTGGTATATTATTCATGTAGTTTCAAAGGCAGATTTTTATAGGTTCCGGAACTACTCGTCCCAAGAACGGCATTCTCGGTTCCATGGCAATTTTGGCATGAAGAAGCCTAGGGAGGCAACACTCCAAGCGGCTGCAACACTATCAACCATCATTATGCCATTAGCGGATGCGATGCCACACAAGACCAGGACTCTAGCGTCGGGGGAAAAGGTTGTTCAGATGGTTTTGACAACAGGGACGAAATGGAAGAAACATACTAATGGACATTAATGAAGTTGGCAAAAAAGCGGGATGTGGGCCAATTTCGTTGTCAAAACTGAGTGTGATCAAGAATCAACAATTCGCGGAATACATTACGAAGAGACCTGGGGACAAGTTTGCTAGGTGTACTGCTTGTGAGAAATACAAAGGCCTTCGAGACGCACATCCAATAGGGACTGAGTCGCACAATAGACATCAACGGAAATACATTGAGCATGTCAACAACCAGGAGGCACACCGTCAAGACTACTATAAGAACCGCGTACTATCGATAATGAGGCCGAACGAGGTTTTGACGATCATTCATGACAAAATGGACCATGCGAAGACTGCGTGCCCATGTTATGCGCGGAAAATAAAGGCTACAGATGGATATTTTAAGCTCCCAATAGCTGTCACAGGTTTCTTAGTCTTTCACATTGTTTTTTACGCACCCACATACACATTTGTACGGGTTACGGATGCACGTCCGCAAATGTGTGTTCATTTTTGTCAATTGTTTGTGGGAAAATTCAATTTGTTTCGCTTGGATGATTTCGGAATGTACGTCTCATTTGTATGTTTGAACGTGTTTATCTAAACTCAGGTATGATCGCACATGGCCATGTGGACGTCAAGTATGCACATTATGGCTTGGACTTCTACCCTGGTGATGCCAACCATACAGTAGGGTCTTTTGCAAAACTTCTACGGGATCTTGAGAGGCCACCAACATCATCCTCTCGTGCTCTTTTCGTGGGATGTGGAACAACACCGATTTACGAGGCAGTGCTAGTGAGGAAGGAAGTTTGTCTATCTTCATTGCAAGAACCGCTTGAACAACTCGTTTTTGCCAAACCTTTGCCTCCAACTCTACACGTGCAACTTGACAATTGTGCCAAGGACAACAAATGTCGATACGTGTTTTGTTTTTGGTCTTTGCTCCTAGCCAAAGGCATATTCAAGGAAGTTTTTGTGTCTTTTTTGATGGTTGGCCATACGCACGATGACATTGATGCTTCATTTGGACATTGGAGTATGAAGTTGCACGAGGAGGATTTTCCGACAATTCCTCTTCTCGTGAAATCGTACATGGATTTGGATAATGTGCCAGTCATTCCGCATTTGATTGAAGAAGTGTCCGATTTCAAAACGTTTATCAAACCATTCATTCTTAAAGGAGGTGACCGCTTGGTAGGCCATACCAAGGCTCAACAATTCCGATTCTATATGCGTGATGACGGTCTGCCGGCCATGCAGTTCAAGGCTTTGTGCACTTCACCGAATTGGGGTCCAGAGGAAGGGATACTAGTATGGCGCCAAGACGAAGATGGCAAATGTATGCTACCCGATGGGGAGCCAAAGCCTTGCACACCTAGCCCCATGAGGAATGGACCGGAAATCATCAAAGGTATATCCGGATTCATTGAGTATTGGAAAGAATTGTGTGAGGAAGACATCACAAGACGCGTGCGGGATACCCATGGACCATTGATTGCGTATTGGGATCGCATTTGCTCGGCACTGCTGGCACCTGATGTCGATACACGTCCATATTTGACACAAGGATTTTGGCCAAAAGCCGAGTGACAATCGTGGAGTCTGAGGCCATGTTCTTCAGCAATGGAGACGTCCGTGAAGAGTTCGCTGCGGACGACCATTACGTTGGCCCTGCTCGTAATCGTCCGGCTCCATCATTTCGTGTGGCTGTTGATTGCTACGAAGGTTACATGGTCCTCGTACGAGCAGGAGATGAGGGGCACCCTAAATCGATTTGGTTGGTGAAAGCATTGTCGTCGCCGAATTTTGTCCCAACTAGCCCCAATTTTCGTCAAATTGAGGTGGAATATTGCCGTCCAAGCACCAAAGATCAAAATGTGCTTCGCACATATTTAGGTTGGGACACCAAAAAGGATTTCAAGTGGACAATGGACTCGGCGTACGAACCAGTTTGGATAAACACGAATACCATACTTTGTGCTTGGAAGCCACGCAAAGGTTCCAAATCGGAGACAATGACCATCCCGCAAAAATATATAGAATTTGCTAAAGACAACTTGGCACGTATTGTTGCCGCAGAAAACAATGTCCAAAATGGAAATGAAGCTGAAGATGAAGATGGGGAATGATAGTGACGCAAGTCAGGACCAAAGTTGTTTGAAATATGTATTCGCCTTTTCATGAAATATATGACATTGGGGTATGATACCATATTAGACACACTTTATAGAAATTTTATAGATTACAATTATATTGCATGATTGTATTAGTTTACGGATGTGGAAACCAACTTCCCATGCGCTATCAAATGTTTTTTATATGTTTTGTTACGGATGTGGAATCCAAATTATATATTCAAGATGCTAATTTGGGAATTCTCATGAACAATGTCAAATTATTTTAAGTTTTGGTAGGTTTGGGATGTGCCGTCCAATTCAATAAGACCTTTATGTTTGGGATGCGCATCCAAGAGTCTATAGTGATAAAAACAAATGGTTATTTATGGATTCAATCATTTTGTTTGATACAAAACTGACAAGACAAAATATTTTTGAAATTCTGTCATTGAAATATCATGTTTGATTATCATTATATAACTACTATATTTAGAAACATACATATTCATTGGATATGAATTTCCAAAACATTATGTTGTCATTGTACCCTATGTTCCCGATGTTCCCTACGTTCACAATATTCGCATCCGAAACTATGGGTCAAATTTATTTTGAGACTTCCCAAAGTCTCCGATTAACGAATATAGTGTTATATGATTAAATGTAATTAAATGTAACATGCCATGCTCGGGGGGCCTAATCAAGTAACATGCCTCAGCTTAATTAGGCCTTAATTAGGCCAAGGCCTATTAATTAAGCAGAGGCATGTTACTTAATTAGGCCCCCCGAGCCTGGCATTTTACACTTAATTACATTTAATCACACTTAATTAGTTTGAATGTGTATGAATACTTTGTGAAAGTAAAATGTATTAACTAAACTATTATAAAATAAACATACTAAAATAAAACACTAATTTTTAGTCCCTTTTAGAATGACAAAGACCCTTTCAATGGTAAGTCACAAAAACTATAACCTCAGTGCTAATGAGGGTTTTGTAATGTTTTGCTTCACTTTGAAAAGGAAATCCCAATCAATTGCTTATTTACTCAATGGAAGTGATTTTGGACCTTGAAGATGAAGTGCACTCAATATGGGTTATATGGACAAGCAAGCTCCAAGAATGCAAGGGTCAAGCTAGGGTCGGGGGACTGAGGTTCTAGCTTTTTCGGTGTTGCCCCTACCCGTTGCCCTGACAAGTGCAATGCTCGTTGGGGGTATTTAGAAAGCCCTGGTTCTACCCCACGTTGGATTTGTTGATGCAAATCCATACATGACCGGCCATACCTTAATCACATGAATACTTTGTACCATGGCATCTACGTGGGATGAAAAAGGGAAGACCCCATGACACCAATGGGCCGATTGTGTGCATAGAGATCAATGGGTCAATAAAACCAAGTTCAAAACTCATGACACAATGGGATGAATGAGAGAATGTGGCAAATTGGGTTGGTAGCATTGGAAGAACCACCTAGGTATTTGCCTACATACACAAACATTTCTCTCTAGATCCCAAAATTCCTTGTTTTTTAGACATAGTATGTATTAACCATACTCCTCATTGGGGTTGTAGGTGTAGATTCAAACATGATTGGTCATGTCATAATGTAGATGATGCTAAAACCAATGCCTACAAATCTTGCACAATAAGTACATAGTGTTTATGAGAACAACCACCACCTAAACATCATGTTCCTATGTTAGTTTTGGGTCATCTACCAATAAATATTTGAATAAGACACGACTTGGTGCATTGGAATAAGTATTGGAATTTGACAAGACCTTATTTTTTGACAAGCTATTTTGTGTTTTCCTTTTGTGTGACATGGTACTTAAGAAAATTATTTCAAACGATAGGATTTGTGAATTCAAAGTGATAGTGCATGATATCTTCTCCCAGATTGCTACTAGAAATACTAAAATTGGCATTTTATTCATAGATGGAAGTTTTAAACTAGAGGAAGGAATTGTGTATCCTAGGATATTTTTCCATAACTCAAATGGTGCAATGCACATTCATTTTATCATTGAGGGGCACAACAATTTACTACCCAAAAGGCTAAAGCAAAGGGTTTAGGAGTTGCTCACATTCTAATGATAGAATCCACTTGTATCCGTAATATAGGATGCACAACCTTAAATTGTAAAAACAATGACATGTCGTCCCCAACTATCCATGTCAATTGACGAGTGACTTTTTCCTCTTTCTTGTGATAGATAATTTTTGAAAGTTCTCTTTCAAATGACGGGCTGAGTTAAAAGAATCTTAAAGTATACTGGTTTTTTTGTTGCCTTGTGATGGGTGAAAATTCCAACCTAGGTTGGAATTCTTTGTCAATTGCTAATGCGAATCAAAATTTAAATACTACATGAATATATATGATCAATGCTTATAGTGACATGGTTTTTAGCACCATCTATTTTAGGACCAGTTTAAGACTACGGTGAAGAAGTGCACCGGTTAAGAATTTTAGGGAAATGGAGCGTTATGATTGGGCACAACCTGGGTTCTTCACTGGCCGGGGTTTACACTACGGCCAAGACTTACCCGGTGGAGAGCTTCAAGCATGGATGAAATATGACATGGTTGCCAACATGGCAACACTTTTTGCTAGGGGGGTTCTCCATAGGTCAAGTTCTTGGGCAACCTCAAACCCTCGTACAAGAAACTTGGCCTTCAGAGAACTCCAACTTGAGACATTTTTTTTATTGTTTTTCCCTCTTATTTACCCTACCAACTGTTGTCTCAAATAACCATATCTTGGGCTGAAATTCGTGAACAACCAGTGCACTCCTCCACCGTAGTCTTAACTGGCCCTTCACATGAACAATTTGTACCATAGCATCTATGGTATCCTAGCCTATGACCGAGAGCTACACATTGGTGAATTTTCACAATGACCTCTTCTATGGTAATGAACGATTTAAAATTTTTCATGCAAGGTAAAATGAAATATTTGTCTATTTGAAAAATTTGGAAAATTTTAAAATTAAATTTGAATTAAATATGATTTTTTAAAAGATGTTCCCTAGGGTATCTTTTGATAGACCTAAAGAAGTTTGACGTCAATGCTAATACAACTTATGAGCATTCTATAATTATCTCTTATGAACATGTTCGAGAACCGCAGACTGACTTTGACCTTACTATGTCAAGAGACATCCTAAACGAACAACTAATCTCATCCTAACACGTTGTGGCAAGGTCTCATGTGCCTTGAACCGAGACCTATGGGCCTCAATGACCACCTTCCTCTCTCCCACCACACCTCTCATTCTCGCGTTGGCTCCCTAGTCCCTCCTCCTTCCCCCTCTTCCTCCTCCTCCTCCTTCCTCCTCCCCTCTCTCTCTCCTCCCCTCTCTCTCTCTCCCTCCACGTCATTAAATGCATTAATGTGAGGTTAGTTGAGCTAGGGACATGTCATCCACGTAGGGAACATTATTTATAATTTGTTCCCTAGAGCTCGGTTTAAGGTCACATATCGGTAATAGGCCAGGTTACCATAAATGGGATGAAAGAGGGGAGGTCCTCTCTCTACCCACTCACACAAACCTCCCTCTCTAGACCTTCTCTAGATTGTAGAGAGTAGAAAGAGAGAGAGAGAGCAGAGAGAGAAGTTCGGACAGTATCATAAGACTAGTCTGACCAACCCGCCCACTGGGCTGGCTCTCTTCTAGAAGGAGAGAAGCCTTTCACAACCCAAACACAGGAGGTACTATCCGGTTGCGCTCCACACTGTTGCGATGCTGTCTTCTAGAATCAATCGCCACACAACGAGAACCAGAGCTCCGGGAGCCACTTTTGAAGTTGGTGCATACCGGTGCTGTGGCAGGACCTGGTCGCATTCAAGCAAATGGTTGTCGAGCTTTCAAACAACTGGGTCTGGTTTCAATTTTAGTCTTAAACATTTGATCCTATTGTTTCATTCTTGTGGTGGAAGCATGTGGCGAGTATGATGAGTGCGTACGAGAGGACGGCTGCCGCTGAATGAGTAAGCTTGCAGACTCCATTTGTCAAGTTTGGAGTTTGAGTTTGATTTTGATTTTGATTTAGTGTTGGGTTTTGGGTTTAATTTCATCCAGTGGTTTCGGTGCTTGTGGTTGGGGCATGTGGAGATTATAAGTGCGTATGAGAAGAGATTGCGTCTCAGTGATTATTGCAGACTCATCTGTCTGGTTTTGGGTTTAATTTTGAATTTAGTGCTGAGTTCGGTTTTTGTGGAACTTGGGGCATTTGGCCATTGTGATGAGTGCGTACAAGACGCTGGTGCTGCTGAAGGACCAAGCTTGCAGAAACATCGGTCTGATTTAAGTTTTTTTAATATTTGCAGTAGGTTCATGCTTGTGGTTGGCGCATTCGGTGATCATTTACAGTAGACTTGGTGCTCTGAGTTTTGTTTTTTTGTTTTAGGTTTTGGTTTGATTTTGTGTTAGGTTAATCCAGCTGTTTCATGCTTGAGGAACTTGGGACATTCGGCGGTTATGAGTGCGCACAAGAGGATTCTGCTGCTGAATGATTAAACTTGCAGACTCATCGGTCTGGGTTTGTGTCTAGGACTGATTTTTAGTGTTGGGTTAATCCAGTAGTTTCATGCTTGTGCTTGGGGCGATTTAGCTTGCATTCACCCGTCTAGTGTTGGGTTCGGTTTTGGGTTTTGGGTTTTGGGTTTTGGGTTTTGGGTTTAGGTCTGTTGGCTTAACCAAGTAGTTTCATGCTTGTGGTTGGGGCATTCGACGATCATTTGCAGATTCGATGCTCTGGTTTTGGTTTCGGGTTTAGGACTGATTTCGGTGTCGGTATAATCCAATGGTTTCGTTCTTGTGGAACTTGGGGCGACCACGCTTGCAGACTCATCCAGCTGGATTTTGATTCCGATTTGGGTTAAGGTCTGAGTTTTAGTGTTGCCTTATATCTTGTAGTTTCATGCTTGTGGAGCTTGGGGCGATTCAGCTTGCAGACTCATCCGTCTGGGTTTGAATTCGGGATTGGGGTCAGGTCTGATTTTCAGTGTTGGCTTTAATCCAGAACTTTCATCCTTGTGGAAACTTACCCCATTCGTCGACGACGATGAGTGCATACGAGAGGAGGCTCCTGTTGAATGACTACCAAGTGGGTCCGGTGCTTGGTACCGGAGGATTCTCGGTGGTCCGCGCGGGCATTCGGAAGGAAGATGGCCTACAAGTGGCCATCAAGACGCTCAAGAAATTTGGCTATGGCACTGCTGGTGGAGGGGTAGCAGAAGCTCTGGTGAAGAACGAGATTTTAGTGATGATGCGGATCGTGGAGGAGGTCTCCCCTCATCACAACGTCATCCACCTCGTCGACGTGTACGAGGATCAGATGGGCGTCCACCTGGTCCTGGAGCTGTGCAGGGGTGGGGAGCTCTTCGACCGCATCGTGACGCAAGAGCGGTACTCGGAGGCGGGCGCGGCTGCGGTGGTGCGGGAGATCGCGGCAGGACTGTCCAAATTGCACCTCGCGCAAATCGTCCACCGGGACTTGAAACCGGAGAATTGTCTGTACCTGACCGCCGACCCTGCCTCCCCTTTGAAGATTATGGACTTCGGGTTGAGCCATATTGTCAATGTGACGCATCCAGTTGTGGGGATGTTTGGGTCGATCGATTATGTCGCCCCCGAGCAGCTCACCCAGAAGAGCGTGGAGCCTGCCAACGACATGTGGTCGCTTGGAGTCATTCTTTATATCCTTCTCTCGGGGTATGTCCTTCCTATCACCTTCAGATTTGTTGTTCGCATAACGTCGGACAAGAAATTTCCAGTATCTGTTCTCACATCCGATGGGATGAAGTTGTTGTCTCCTGGTTGCTGGATTATTAGGTTAGGCAACGATCGACTTCATTCCTTGCCCTAATTTCCATGGGGAAGAGTTATGCCCGTCACCCAAAGGTTCTCAGTTTGAACCACACATTCAAACATTCAAACACATCCATTTCATTCAGAAAATGCCATGTGGTCCAATAATTTGTTTACAAAGGTCTTCAACTATGTGATGGAAATTACAGATTAGATAACTGCCATTGTTGTCATTTATTTTTGATAGATTAGGTAAGTATTCACTTTCATTCCTGTAAACAATTTCCATCGGGAAGAGAGTATACCTGCCACCCGAAGTTTTGTAGGTGAACCACACATTTAAACACATCCACCAAATCAGAAAATATTAGAAGCTCCAACAGATTGTTTCCAAAAAATTTCAATGATGTTTATAATCCCTTCCCAATGAAAATTACTTTTGTACCAGACGATGACCATTGGGTGGACCTGCCTCGGGGCCACCGCCACTTGGCTAGGTCAATCGAATGGCCGTTTTCTAATACCAAGTGCATCTGACATTGGGTTGAGCCACATCCACAATGTGATGCCTTCCATCGAGGTCAATCAATTACATCACTCAACCTGCAAACGCATGTGGTCATTTGGTGTCATTTTTACAACCTTCTCTCTGGGTATGTCCCTGCAAGCACATTATAACCTTCAATTTTGTTATCCACAGAACATCACACAAGACTTTTTGTTATTGAACAACACTTCAGATTGTCATATATCTGTCTCACATTGAATTGTATAAAGTTGTTGTTTCCCGATTTCATTGTTTGAAAGGTTGTAAGTAATTTCCATCAAGAGATTATGCCCTCTACCTGCCAAAGTGCTGAAGTTTCTTAGGGTGAACTGGACTTTTAAGCACATCCACTTTGGGCAGAGTCCAACAGAGACTGCCATCTGGTCCAACAGATTGTTTACAAAGTTTCAAATGATGTGCAAAATATCCTCTTGATAGAAATATGTCAGATAATGGCCATTGTGTGGACCTGGCTCGTGGCCACCCATGGTTTGGCCTTGTCCGCCCAAAGGCCACTATCTAATACATAATTGGGTGGAGGAGAGTGGATGAGGCATCCACCTACTTGAGCCACAACCGGTATGCTTATGAACAAAACTGGAGGTTATGGACGAAATGTCTCTTTTCTTGCATGGAAAAGCGACATGGTATTTAACTGAGTGTATCTGATGAATGATTAGGGCTCAAACCAGTATTGGTGAATAGGTCGAGGCAACAATGATACAACAGGTACTAATTCATTCAGTGCAATGGTTTCACATATTTCGGCAATAGTGTGATCTTGTATAGTAGATTGTGCATGAAGGAACTTGGTTCATTAGCACTGGTACCCCTCTCCCATCTCAAGAAGTATTAGCGAAAACAAAAAAAAACCAAGGGATCCATGTCAAGACAAAAGTAAATTATACTTGGGTCACTTGGCTCAAGTGCAAAGGGAAAGTCCTCTTCAAGAGGTTGCTCTCTTATATGTGTGCACACAATCACCTTCCATTTTCAGACATTGAAGTGTTGCAGTGACTAAACCTACTTGGAGTCATTTTCGCTACTTGCCATGGGCAACTATCCACATGTCGATTCAGATTCATCTCCAAGTGGCGCTTCCTTCTCATCGTGCACATGGTGAAATGAACTGATGACTGCCAGGAAATTGTCATTCCTCTGGTTATGGTGCCCCATTGTAAATAACCCATCTCACATTGGGCCCTCCTATGAATTGCCTTCTTTGTAATTCTGGATTCATTGTAGTTGGCCTAATAATTCTGATAATGTCTTGTTTCTTTTTTCAGGTATCCACCTTTCCATGCTAAAACCACTCGGGACAAGCAAATACGGATATTAACGGTGCCTTTCATCCCCATGCTGACATATTGTAAATCCAGGGTTGTTGCAGGTTGCCTGCCTGCCATGCTGAAAAGTACAGTTGCAGAGGGAGCACAGAGCACAAAGCAGGGATCATTCTTTCTATTACGTTTGTATGATGCACATGTGGACCTCCTGTATATCAACTTGTATTCATGAAAATGCAGCCATCAAAAGTGCACATTGGAATGCAGGGTTCTTTTGATTTGGATGAAGAAAGCTGGGGAGGAATATCCTTGGAAGCGAAGCAGCTGATCAAGAGGCTGCTCTCAGTAGATCCACTGTGTCGTCCTTCTGCCACAGAGGTGTGTCTTGCGTAACTTCATGCTTTTAACTTCAATCATACATAAGATCAAGTTACAAGAAGCTTGTAAAATCTGGTCTGGTAGAAAAAAAACTGTGTGATGTGGAAACTGTGTTGAATTAGGATCAAATAATGGTGCCAACCATTTTCCTAGTCTAACAACATCATTCCCTTGCTACTAAGTTTAATGGATATATATAGTCAATCTCATGATGTGTCTTGGAAGTACATTTGTGTCACTAATTATAAATCATGGCGGTTGTAACACATCACTGGAATACAAAGTGCATGAAACTGTGAAGCTCATTTAGGTCACCGGGTAGCAAAGGCTCAAATGCATAAGAATCTTGAGTAGAAAAGTGCCAAACTCTGCTTTCATCAATTGTCTTCAGAATGCTAGACTGGAATCAGACTCTATTTCTGTGTATTGTATACAATGCATAGTGTGTAATTTGTGCTGTTACTTCTTGCTATTTTTCTCTTCATGCCCCTCTTACTCTGGCATGTATCGATGCTATTTATTTTCTTGTTAGGGCATATTTGAATGTTACCAGTTGAAGTGGCATAAGAGTTAGTATTCACAGGATCTAAATAGCCACATGGGCTGGTCAATAATGTTTTGGGATTCTTCTGTTGTACTTAGTAATTGGGTCAGAATGTCATGGATTCTTCTGTTTAAAATTTAAAATTTAAATTTAATTTTAGGTTGAGTGATTAGTTGCTAAGCAATTTGACATAAGAGTAGGATGTGGTTCGAAGTGATGAGTAGGAGTTGCTGACAGGGCACCGATGGCGGATGCCTAGTTATTGTCACACCCATGGGTGACAGGTAAAACAGCAAGTTCGGAGCTTATTGATGAAGATGTTTTCATGCGCTTACAAAATTTCAATGCACGACGAAAGTTTCGTGCTACAGCTTATGCAAGCATTGTTAGAACAAAGTTCCAGCTGCGCAACAAATATCTTAAGGAGCTCCTGGGAGACCGTGTGCTCACTGCTGCTGAGCTGGAAAATTTGCGAGTCACATTTCAACGAATGTATGTAGTTGGTCCACTCTTTTTCGAGGTCCCTTCTGCTTGTTGTTCAGGAAGCTTCATTTATACCATGTCCTTGGTTCTCAATTGCAGGAGGGTTTGGAGCTCTTATTGTTCCTTCTAACTTTCATATGGTTAAGAGGTTCAAATGCTGCTCAAATTCACTCCTACTGCTCACCACAAAGAGGGGCCTGTATTGGTAGCCACATGTTCTTTGGCTGGAGATTAATGCACCACAAGTACTCAATTAACAACTAGGGTTTGGTGCATGAAGAGATCACCCCTGGCAGGTAACAGTCACCAAGGAAATCCTGGTAGTTGTGGGACTTTAGTGCAAGTAAACAGAGGTCGGTTGGATGGCAGCAACAATTATCAACTTGGGATTATGACATTGTTTCTATTCGTGCAGCTCACCAAATGGGCAGACAGCCACACTTGATGACTTTCAGGAGGTTCTGCGCTCCATGAACATGTGTAGCTTGGTGCCATTGGCACCTCGCATTTTCGAATTGTTTGACTACAATCACGATGGCTGGGTAGACCTGCGCGAAGTAATCTGCGGATTCTCTCTTTTGCGAACATCGCAGGCAGAAGAAGCTCTACAACTTTGCTTCCAGGTATGTGTAAAGGCAACTGAGGGCAGTTTGAGTTTTCTTTGGTTGACTTCCCTGTCTCTGCATGCCCAGATTACCTGTAAGGTAGACAATGCTAAAACCGTCACTTTAAGCATTGAGTGTAGCTACTCTTATCAAATTGGTATATTTCTAAATAGTTCTTGTTAGCAATTGAAAGGGGATTCGAACACATCAAGTATGCCTTCTTTGAATTCTGTATGAAAAAGTTATAAGGGTTCAAAGTGTTATCGGTAGATAAACAACACGGCAGCCTGATGTTAAGGTGGTGGACACTTTCGAAATCAACATGTAATTATTGTGCAAGATTTTAGGGTGTTGGTTTTGGGTGGGGTATTGGTTTTAGCATGCTCTACTTCGCTCTTCATGGTATAGAAGAACAGTCTTTCCAAGAATAGATTCACTGGACAGCTTTGCCATGAACAAATAAGGCATGGGGTAAAGGAGATGTAAGAATTTGTGTGCTAGATTAGCTCTTCCTGTGGTCTGTCACTGATGATATGGAGGACATTAGGTATCACCTTCTGCACATATAAAATTCATGTTCTGTATGATACCAACAGTTGCTTGGGATAGTGCAGCTTTCATAATAATTGCAAATTCTACAATCCAAAGATCTCAACAAGTCCTACTTTCAGCTGGTTTCTGTTCAAGCCGCCTAGGTAGGATAGTCGTTGTGTGGGCAAATTCCAAGAAGTGACATTTGATTGTGTTGGTATGTACAGATATATGATCATGATAACTCAGGCTACATCTCAAAAGATGAATTGGCTCACGTTCTAGGGGTATGTGCTTATCTTTGCTTGAGTTTGAGTAATGTTTGTGTCATTTGGTCTGCATTCTTGTGCAATTCTTCAATCTTGCTGGCTGTATTCTTTTTAAAATCTACACTCAACATGTTTGTTATTGAAGCATATGTTACATATGGCATTTTTTTTTTTGGAGGCAAATATTAATCTCATACTTGCTAAGCAGGCATTGCCAGAGGATTACTTGCCACAAGATATAAGTCACGTGAAGATGGATGAGCTTTTTGAACACATTGATACTGACAGTGACGGACGCATCAGTTTTCAGGAGTTCAGAACAGCTCTTCACCTACAGGATGCTATCTTGTCCCATTTTCGTTCTTCAGGTGGTCAGGATATGGGAGTGCACATAGCATCGGTCTCTTAAAAAGGGTGAGTTGAAAATGGAAATCATCAGATTCACCAGGACTGAGCAATATGGCTGGATAATGGAGTCAGGGTGCCTAAGTATCTGTGCTACAAGCTACTGATCTTGATTTGGTATTCATCAAGTTGCATCCATATTGCGTTTGTTGTATATTCAAAGCAACTGGAGTCCCAGAGGCTTGTGATACTAAAATCAACAATTATCTTTGTGATATTGAAATTTTGTCCACTACATGTAGACCTGATGTAATGAAAAATGTGTGAAATTGCCATTGATTGCATACTGTCACTTTGAAGCTGGATATTAAGATCCAATGTATTTGCATTTTAGTTCAATATAGATCCATGCTGGATGTGAGGGACCATCTGAAGGGACTAGGCAAGGGTGGAAGGCTTCTGTTCTACATCTCTTTCTTGTGTAAGATATTTGGGCCTTATCTGGTTGCTCTTCTTAACTGGACATCTATATTTGAGTGGTATTTGGCAAGGCTTGTGGTTCACAATGGACACTAAAAGACACGTGTTACAATGAGATTGGACAATTGTACTCAAAATACATTGACCATTATGTGTTCAATAGGTAACACAGTTTTGGAGGGCCTATGTGATCACTTAGCCCCTAAAGAACCACACCATTTTTTGCGCAACTCCTCTATTGATGTGGATTGTTGTATTGTAAGTCCATGGTTGTCCTTTACAAATGCTAGTTGGCTGTGGTTTTTTCCATGACTATATTTGGATGTATGCATGATTGCTAATTTGTTGGGGGTGGGGGGTAATGATATATATGTGTTTGGGATTGAGACACATTGTTAACTTTTGCCTAATATTTTTTGCCTCTCAAGTATGTGTGAGCATATTTGAACGCTTTCTCCTATTGAAAGCTACATCCAGGGTACTAGACAATGATGGATACTCCAAGTCAAGTGGTCATATTGTTACCAGAACATGTCAAATGATTTCATCATTTACCCTTCACCAATAGGAAGGAAGGTCATTGAGCATCCCTTGTGACTGATTGAGTTGGTAAAACAATCGTGAGGTCATTGATTTACTTTGGGATGCATCCTTGGTGATTGATTGAGCAGGTAATGTCCAATCTCTTTTTGGATGTAGCACCAATTATGACATCTTTGAGTACAATACATATGGAATGGCTCCCCAATGGTTGTGGATACAAATAACTCCCTCTTGGAACAAATAAACATGTCCATATCTTCATTTTTATTTTTGCCAAAAAATGTTCTGAGGTTTTTGCACTTGTGCTCACAAGTTTCCATTGTTGAGCTACAACAAATACAAAGGCCACCACTCACACAATATGAAGTTCATCGCTTCCACTTTTGAGTTCTTTGGTTTATTAGGGTTTAGGGGTTAAGGAAAGTCTTCACTTTGATCCCTTATAGCCTTTGGATCTCAAGTCTGATTTGAGATGTGGGAGATTTTTGTGCATGTTGCCACCTCTTCTAGATTAGAGAAGTTTGTAACTTCTTTAGTTTATGTTTTTATTTTGATATTTGGATCAACAACATTTTGATTCTCTGCTTGGCTCTCATTTCCTTCCTCAAGTCCTTGTACATATGTTTTACAAATACAAAGAGATATATATTTGATTTGTGATGTTGGAATCCTTTTTGGTTTCATTTTAAGGGTAAGACCTAGTGAGTGAAGCGAGTTGTAGAATACCCATCTTGAATTAAGAATTTATAAAAAAAATAAACATTGAGAAACTACTAGGTTGAAATCTGGAACGAAGGTAGGTCATCTTTGGAGCCTTGCCCAACTCACAGGCCTAGAGTTTGCCCCTTCCACCGAGGGAGCTTGTTGGGAGTTCCTCAACAACTTGCTAGTTTTGGAGCTTCTACAAATATCTTATTCAACATGAATAAAAATGACAATTCTTCATAAATGATCATATGTAGGTCCCTCCCCCACCCATGTTGACTATTAAACCTACAACACTTAACAGATATTGAGCACATAGTCCAACAACCTCTTCTACAATGAAATATCTTTTTGGTGTTCATTCTTAGATCTTGTGTATATATATGGCAATTTGTAGATGGCTAAGGAGTCCATTCGTGATGTCCCAATTGTCTTTGTCACACGTGTTCGGTCACATGATTCGCAGTTTGCATGCTTTTCTGTAATCCACACCATGCTTTCACATCTTGCACATATCCATATCTCCCATATATCCATCAAGAGATCCCTTGCAACATGCACATAACTTAAGTCAATTCCTCATCAAATCACGGGTATAATTCTTCCCAACCGCACATATTCTAAGTTGCATATTACTTTGTCAATAGCACATTTTTGAAGTGCGAGAGTCTTCAAATATTTGTGGAAGGCCTGGGTACTTGTTTTTGATGGTTGCCTTTATTTGCTTGCTTCTTTCGTTTGTATGTTTGTTTATCAACCCTACTTGAAACATGGAAATCCTAGATGTCTTGTTCTTTCAATCGGGCCCCCACCAATGTTACTTAAGGTGCAAACACAATGCACTATATTATACCACATACATCACTTTCTTTAGCTGATTTGATTACAGAGGAGAGGGAAGAGATACAACAATAATGCATCCCTCTCAAGTTTGTTGTTAATCCATTTCAATTGGATCCCACTAAACAACATCTGCATCTCTATTTAAAAGATACTTTTGGCAAAGAAACTAAAATAGAAATCACCGGACTACCTAGTATTGTTCTCCCTGTTTATTGAGACACGTTTGGTTGTGCAAGAAAGTGTCATATTATCCAAATGTTGCATTCTTGGTAATACGACGCTTTGGCCTCAAATGTCACACTATCGATGTTTTTCAACACAATTGGCCTATTTAAATCTAAAATGTCATTATGTGTACATGAATGAAGATACACAAGTATAAAAGAACATGTGTATTGAAGAAATAAGCTCACAACGTTCACCAAGGTTCTCCAATGCTCACAACGTGCCCCAATGTTCCCCTATATGTTCCAAAACACTGATTGCATATGAACCTTATGGGTCCCCCCACCGATGCACATTAATTGTCTCTATTACATGACAAACGGGGCCTAATAAATGTCGTATCATGAGCATTGTAGTCGTAGTATGGAAATAAATCAACACCATAAACTTTGATCGACGGGAAATGCGATGTATAGTCGAGGTGTTGTATGATCTAGTGTCATAATATGGAAGTCAAACTACACCTATACAATGTTGTTTCTCTACAGTGTCCAAGGAGATTTTCGAGCATAATTGGTCAAGATCCAAGTGTTTCCAAGTCCAACCGGTTACACGTTGCGATCTTTCGGTGCTCCTTAATTAAATGTGAGGTATATTCCACATATTCCTCTAAAATGATTGGTAATTCTCTTGAAGTCTTTAATTGGCACCAGTTGTTTCTCAAACTCCACCAGTTCGTCTACAAGCCTTCCGGGGCTGGGGCGAAACAACCCGTACACTGGTTCCTTTTTTTGAGACAGAAGGCCGACATGCCAACGCCAAAGCACAAGAGGCAGTTGACCACCTGACAAGTTTTCCGTCAGGTAGAGAGGAGATTTCACAGCCGGGATTCGAACCGCCAACTTCTTCCTTGAGATTTGGGTATCCCTCCACCATCATCCAATAGTTTAGGGTCGTCTCGAACCTCGTACACTGGTTCCTGGAGGCAAGGGTTTAGGCATCCAACAAGAAACGAGTGTATGGGTTGGTTCGCCCAAATTGCCTTCCCGTGCATTGCTGCTGTGTGTTTTTAACCCTCCCCCTGGGAAAGTGGGTGTGGTGAGGCTTTACCCAAAGCAAGGAAGCTTCTTGAGTGCTCTCGGAGAACATGGAATGATGGCCGAAGCCAAGGAATGAGGGCGGCCAAAGTTAGTAAGGGCGTTGGGTCACCACCGCCGCGGCGGATGAGGCTCATCATAAGTTGTGTTCTTTCCCATCCCGACGAAGAAGCCCGTACCTCAATTAAATTTGCACAAAAGTCCCTTTACGGTGGAGATGATCAAGCCCAAGAAACCCGGGCGCCAAGGAGGTCCAACTTGGGACGCCATGAGTGGAGTGGGGCCGAAAGAAAGTGAGGGAGGCGGAAAGCTGATGTATGGTTGGTCATTATTTGCAATTCGACCTCTACCCAGTTTCTGCCCCCAGAAACTTGGCCTATTAGCCACACAAGGGCTGGTTTAGACGACGGGGGAGAAGTGCACCGGTCAAGAATTTAGGGGGAATGGAGCAATATGATTGGTTACGAAATGGGTTCTTCACCAACCCGGGTTTACACTACGACCAAGACTTCTTTGATGGAGAACTTCAAGAATGGATGAAAAATAACATGGTTGCCAACATGGCAACACTTTTTACTAGGGGAGTTTTCTGAAGGTCAAGTTTCTTGAGCAACCTCGAACCCTCAGACATGAAACTTGGCCTCCAGAGAACTCCAACTTGAGGCATTTTTAAAATTGTTTTGTATCTTGTCTGCCATACCAACCATTGCTTGAAATAACGTTGTCTTGGGTTGAAATTATTGAACAACATGTGCCCTTTTTCATTGTCGTCTAAACTAGCCCTAAGTCTAAGTGTTAGCACTTCACCTATGGTGGCCATTGACTTCTAAGATATGTGTGCCTAGCGTAAGCACTTCCAACTTCAAACACATATATGGTCGTTGGATCAGTGAGCTGAAGAATCTCACGTAGCTATCACTTCATGGAGCTACATATACTTACAATGGCAAGTTTTGTGTGTACTTTAGTTTCACATAATGTGTAAACAACTGTGTTGAAACAAATAAGTGTTATGTTTGAAACTTTGCCAATGAGGCACTTGTGGTATGCATGAATGTGGTTTCAACATAGTTACCAAAAAAACAAGAAAACATTAAAATGGTATGGCTTTGGCCATGTTTATAAAATAAGAGCCTATGTTTCCTTCAAGTGCTTGGTTCAAGCTTGACTAAAAATGATTGCCTATGTAGAGGTCGCCTTGAAATGGCATGTTTTCATGCCGTATACACAACATTAGAATTTGACCAACTTAACTATGATCAAAGGCTAATGACCACCAGAAACCAAACAACCACATAAATCCTACATGATAAAGATTGGTACTCAATTAAACAATTAGGATGGCAACATAGGCAAATAGCTAGTCTGGCACACTTGTGCCAATTAATTATTCAATTTGTCAAATGTTGGTCTGACATAACATTAGTTAGTTTTGAAGCTCACTTCTAGGCCCAAGCTTGTTGACCCCCCCCCATGGCCACCCCAACTCCCCAAGGCAGCTGAACAATGCTATGGAGTTCGTTCGACACCTTTTTTAATCAAATTTTTAATCAATTTCGGCTTGTTCACCAATGCCCAATCAATGGGTAGTACATGTGCACATTGAATCAACTATAAGGTTTGGGAGAGAAGCCCTCCCAAAGCCCTCCACTTTATACAAGTAGAGGAAAGTTGTGTCCCCAATCATGTGGGATGTGTAAACTTGAGAGATGAAACCCATATAGTATTTGTTCGTATCTTGTGTATAACAACTTCAAATCACAAAAAATATTGTTGCAAATAATACTATGTCTAATTGTCTAAGTTTTCTTAGTATAACATGACTCCAAGAAAATAATTGTTCTTTGCATAAATAAGCTCTAGAAATATGTTCATAACACATTTTTTCTTCAAACCTCCTTGCCTCTTAAATTTTTTGTTGAGATTTCTTCATATTTTTTGCATGAAATCTTCAAATCACTTAATTGTTTTGGAGATGGAACTATGCTTGATGTCCTAACTTCTATTAGAGTAAAGGAACCTATAACCAATCACCTAAGAGATTCTACGCCAAATCATGAGAAGTATAAGGTGGTGCAAAAAAATTCCCGTGTAGGAAGATAGAAATCAAGAGGATTGCAATTTTTTGGTAATTTTATTCATGAAATTGAAATTACTATGAAATTTTGAAACCAAAAGTTGGCCCAAACACATTACCAATGTCTAGAGTCTGACATAACCACTCATTTTGAGACAAATTTCTCCTCACTTTAGCACTTAAAACCAAGGACATGTGCCATGGCACTATCAATTCCTTGGTAATACCATAATTGAAGTTGGAGACTTAGGATTAGTTACCATGTAGGCCGCTTTGCCCACTAGATTCTAGTAGAAAAGTAGAACTTACTTGGCAGCATCTACATTTCCACTAGAATTTGGTGGGTGAATGGTCTATGTGGAAACTAACCCTTAGAAACCGTAGAATGTGGAACCTTATTTTACGGCCCACGAAAGAAATCACCAAAATCAATCCCAACCTGATCAAAATTATGACACCCTAGATATTCTCGATGGATTCTTGATTGGAAATAGGTGGTTTGACTCAAATTCAACACAATTCAAAATAAGTGCATCTGAAAAAATATTGAGGACATAGACCAAGTTCTTACTACATAGTCTTGCAACTACATGTTAACCCGTATTCTATGCAGTGACTTAGTTTGACCTTGAATGAAATGTGAACACAATATTCACCTAGCATCTTGCAATGTACTGTCAACATTACAAAACCTTGTGTATAGTGAGAAATTTACCACATTTCAGTAATTGTGTAAGGTAATTAAAAGTAAATTCGGCAAAATATGTCTATATTTTTCAAAATAATATGGATTTTAATTTTAGAGTTAGTTTGTGCCAGACCAAGTATCCGGTTACGGTAGTACATTTGGATTCCCATATGAACTCACATGTTTGTTAAAGTTGCATGTGTTTGCAAATAGTCATGGTCTTAACCCCTAACTTATCATGCCCAATCTCTCCCAAATTTGTCCAGAACATGTAACCTCAATTTCAATGATTGTAGCTAAAGATCTAAAACTTTTTTTTGGCAAATCCAACCGTGTAGATGTTTGCAGGGTAGAGGCGACTACTCACAATCCAAATTTTAGATCTGAAGTTCTGTTATGTAGGAGATAATAATAAGAATGTTAATAGCGGTCTTGAGTGGCAACAATTTAGAAATTAAGTTAGGGTTGGTTTTTTTGGATCAAATCTCCCCTCAAATCATCTCCAAATGACAAAATGTTACCCTCATTTAGAGAGGGGAAACATACCTACTCAAATTGGCTCACAAATCTTGAAACCATTATTTTGTGATTTTTGGGAGGCTTTGTAATTGAGGCAGAGGTGCCACAACCACACACCTTCCACATGCCCAACTAAAAATTCCAATAGTAGATGTTTAGGATATGCTACATTTAAGTGTCATGCAAATTTTTAGATGAATTGGGAATCATTTGCACAAAAAACATGTTTAGGACATGCTGCCCCTAAACCGTGGAGGTGACAATTATCAAGTTTTGGTTTGTGGACGGGCTCCATTGTAAATCAATTGAGAGCACACTCCCATATTTGAATTAATCCAAATATAGCTAACTTTGTTGGATCAAAATTATCCACATGACAGAACATAGAAGACTTGAACTTGAACAAGAGGAGTAGTTGAAACATTCAAGAAACCATCCGAACTAGTGTCAAAGGGGTCAGAGCGAACTGCTCACGACCAAATAATGGTCGCTTAGGACATTAGGGGTTAATGTATGTGGTCCTATTGTGGGCACTCCCAAACCCACACAACAATTTGGACTATTTGATCGAATCGCGGCTTATCTCATCTCATTGATAGAGCTCTCCAACCATTTCTAAACAACCACATGGATAATAGACACCCAAATCACACAAGATCTGAAAATTTGATATGCCCAAATACTTGAGCAACCTACGTAAACAAACCTTCTGGCCCAAAACGACAAAGACAATTGACCCACAAAGAACAAGAGGAGTAGTTGAAACATTCAAGAAACCATCCGAACTAGTGTCAAAGGGGTCAGAGCGAACTGCTCACGACCAGATAATGGTCGCTTAGGACATTAGTGGTTAATGTATGTGGTCCTATTGTGGGCACTCCCAAACCCACACAACAATTTGGACTATTTGATCGAATCACGGCTAATCTCATCTCATTGATAGAGCTTTCCAACCGTTTCTAAACAACCACATGGATAACAGGCGCCCAAATCACACAAGATCTGAAATTTTGATATGCCCAAATACTTGAGCAACCTACGTAAACGAACCTTCTGGCCCTACCGCCAACCATGAAATGCGAACCATGCGTGCAAAACGACAAAGACAATTGACCCCCCCCCCCACTAAATTGTACACACCGTTCATAAAAGGTTTTAGAATCAATCGACTTAACAAAGGAGTCCATGTGATAGTTACAACCTTATTATTATCTTATAACATCACCTAGAATTACCCTACATCAATGCAAGCACAAACAACCCCCCCCCCCCCCAAAAAAAAATTGCAGTTCCCACATGCCCATCTCCATTCCCACGCAACACCTGCAGATGCACATGTCTAGCATGACCAAGACCATACATCACCAACCTCATCAACATACATGAACATGCTTTGCCCCCATTCTCTCCAATGCCAACAACCATGGTCCAATTTATGGAAATCACTCATTGGCGTGACATATTCACTAATCAATCCATACGAGACAAATACTACAAATACAACCCACTCATAGAATCCCTTAGACTAAAGGATGGAATCTCAACCCCAAGTAGTTTTAATTGTCGGTGTAAGCGGAGCTATCCACACCTCAACCCCATGACATTACTCAAGAGGCCTGAGCTGTTCCATGGGACCTTTAGAAGATTGGCCCGGAGTTAGTCTAAAAGAGCTAAAGATGCCAACATTAGACTTCATTGTGCCCGAATCTTCCGAGGGTCCCATAGAACAACTTAGGCCTCCTAAGTATTGTCATGCCAACAACCAAATACCTCAAAAAAATTAAAACGCCCAAACACATCATCAAAACACTCATGAAAAAGTTACCACTAAATTCTATTGAATACTCAACTTACATTATCCTTAACAAATGCAAACAGAAAGGAACCAACACACCATACAATCCCCATAATAATAATAATAATAGTAATAATAATACAACTCCATGATTAGGTCCCAATAAGGCTCTACCCTAAGGGTAGAGCAGAACCCACCTACCTACAAATAGGCATTACACCACCATTGAAACTACCCATGCACTACATGAGTATTCTTTGGTGATGAACCTGGGGGGTGGACTCTTCATTGGAAACCTAAATGCCGTGCGTGGGTCACTATGAAATTAAATCCCCTTTATACGAGAAGTTTATGGAGAAAAACAAATTTGTATGTACTAATGGCATGCTAAATATGAACTTGTGTATTTATACTAAGCTTTTCAATTTGATGTAATAAATGTCTCCACTATATATACAAACTATACATTGTGAGTTAAATAAGACTTTATTACATATAAAATCCACTTTCACTTTTCAATAAGAGAGTTATTGAGTGCTTTTCAACCATAGCATGTAACTCAACGATTATATCAAATAGACAAAAGATAAGAGCACAATAACTTAGCTACAATCTAGAGAGAAAAACTAAGGAAGCCCATGAGACCTTCAAGAGCCTCTAGTTGTAAAAACCTAGAACCCAAATGCAAAACCTGACAAGAAGAAACATGGTAGTCATTGAGGACTATAACCATATGAAACCATGGATGAAAATGTGAAGTGGATGAAACCAACACATCTATTGTCAAATTTCTCTAAACCTTAGGGCCCCCTTTTGTTCATCTACCTTTACTTCATAAAATATAATAGCCTTTTTAGATGCACACACTAGAGAAAACAACACCACTCCCTTATGTATACTTTGTATGCTAATGCCTCAAATAATATCTCTTCTTACACTCATGTTAGTTTGTATGTGGTATGAAGAGTCCACACCTCGGGGTGACGAATGGCTTTTTATTCATGCAAGTGCCAAGAAACATTTGTGTTCTTATATGGTTGAGGCATTTATAACCGATAAAATAAGAGAGTTTGCATATGTTTAGGAGGAGTGATAGCAGGGAATTATTTTTCTTGCAAAGAGAAACCTATTCTAAGGAGAATGACAATTGTTTAAAAAAAATTCATGAACATGGAAATTGCTACAAATTTCAAAGCGTAAATTTTAGTGTTACACATAGTCGAGATTCTATAGGTTAACCCATAACCGCTCATCTCAATGCTACCCCTTGGCTACGACAATTGTCAAAATTGTTATGGGTGTGATCAATCACAGGCTGCCAACACATAAACTTTAACTTTGTTTGCCTAAAAAACATAGACCTCATCTAAGTCGGCATTACATGACCTTGGTGAGTAGCGAAATGGACTTGGTCGACTATGGATGCCTCAACTTTATATTTATTTACTTATTCTCGTGCTCATTGAATGGCCATATAAGTCCAACCAATTATGTCGACTATTGAGCTTAGAATGCTTCCCATGTTATGAGCACATAGTGCAATCTCTATCAAACATGCGTCTTTTTGGTATCCGTTTTTGGAGACACGGCTAACCATACCACTCGAATACAGGTGTCCGATTAAGATAAGGAAGCGAATTAGGCACATCTACCTTAACTGTTGACTTCCGCGGGAGCGCCAGTGAGCTGCACAATATACCATTTTGTAAGCACTCAAATTACACAGATTTCAAAGGACATTGATAACTCCAACTCTCATGCATGGACACTTGACCACACTTAATTTGTCAACAGGATACACGACGATGACTCGCAGGTGAATCCTGACTAGACTGAAGATTTGAGTTCGGATGGTGGTCTTCGTCCACGAAAATTTAAGCGGTGCTCCTCATGCTTGACCTCGATTGGATGTTTGCTCCAGATTCACAAGGAGTCCACCGTCCGGCCAGCCACGAGCCTTTTAATTTAAGTGCTTCACATGCATCGGTTGCATCACGACATGACGATGTTGTTTTTTCCTTTCCCGATGATGAAATCCTGTGTCAAAATGGTTAGGGTTAGGGTTGAACCTCATGAGCTCCGCCTTCTTGATTACTTTATGATCAGAAACAAGGAAAATTCTCCACAGCATTTCAATGGTCACCGTCCTGCTGTTCACGTAGGTGGATTATGCAGCGCGAATTGTGATGTCCGTTGCTTTTTCCCTTGGCACTTTGAGACTCAACAACACTGGACTTCTTCGTATTAACCTGAAAGAGTTCTTGCCAAAATATGTACTGAGTGCATGATATGGGAAGTGGAAGATTATCATGGTTGCTACAGTTGTTGTGTATAAATTTTGCGTTCATGTGAAACTTGGGAAGAATAGATATTGGGTGACAGTTGTCTTGAAGTTGACTCCAAGATGACCTACTACAGAGTTTAATTACTCCACATCAAGCGAATTACAAAGAATGCCGTAACTTACGGAGAATTGTTGCTGATGAAGGTGCAACATGTATGCAAAAAACTTACTGACATCTGTGGCTTGAAGATTATATCCTGGAATGACATTCTTCATAACGGTTCATAACTTAGGGCCACTTCACACATGAACCAAGAGCCGTGACCTTGTAATGGTGAGGACCCTTGACTCTCATCCAAAGGCCGTACCATGGGTGTTGGGAAAGCCGTTTTATGTGGTCACGGGCCCTAAGAATAGTGTGAAGTGAGAATGGACCATGTTGCGGGACCATTGCATATTTTGTTGGTGGAAAAAGAGGGGAGGATTTGGTTTAATATAATATGTCTCCAATTCTATCAATTTAAGAGAATTACTTGGTGGTATTTGTTTGTCCTAGAATCTGTTATGGAACCTACCCTGCAATTTGTCTTGAAATTTGTCTTGCTGAAAAAATATTAAAAAAGTCATGGTCTCCCGGAATTTGTGTTAGGCCCACCTCTTGGAGGTGGGCTTGACGAAAATTCCGGGAGACCTTGAAACCTTATCCATAGTCTGCCATGTAGGACTCCATGTAGACTTTTCATCCATGAAGTCTTCTTTGGGCCATTAGGCCTTCACCTTCGTGTGTGAAGTGAACTTGGATGGTCTCCACCCTTTCAACCAATGAGAGCTCTTAGATTGCAATGGTCATGGGCCAGTCTTGTGTGTGAAGTGGCCCTTAGTGTAGTGTTGAAGGTCTCGAAGCTCTGATGACGCCACGTGAGAGAAGAAGTTCTTCACTCATGTCACTAAGGGCCATTATATACTATAAGCTTGAGGGCCCTTGACCCATAATATACAAATTGTCTCATTGGTTGAGAGCATAACATTATTGAGTAGTGTGCGTTCATTCATGTGGGCCTTAAGAATATAACCATGGGATGCCCCAACCTAGTGGAAGGAGACTCATATTAAGTTTGATACGCACTAGGTTAGAGCATCCCATGGTTATATTCTCAAGGCCCGCATGAACGAACGCACATTATTTAGTAATATTATGAGGCTAGGGAGGCTCCATGTTGCTTTACACTAAACCTTGCGGACATGAGGGATTGAGGAAATCCGAATGGATGAAAAATCTACATGGTGTCGTGCATGGTAACAAGAGGAAATTGTTTCATAGTCAACCAGATATTGTGTCATGCCCACCAAAAAGGAGTCGGCCTTACGCCAAAAAAAGAAAAGACCATGGCAAAAAATATCGTTGGCATTGGCTCCCAATGACGTTTTACTGATAATTCTCAACAACAACATTATTTTACATCGTTACTATGGTGGTTGTGGGGGTGGCAGGGAGAGAGACCTTCTTACTACAAATTACCTCAAGGGCCATCATCTCTCCCAGTTGCAAAAATGATTTTTTTTTCCACAGTATTAGAGTTATCCGCAAAGTTCCTCAAAGAGAAACAAAACTATGGGTATGATCCTTCTTTAAGAAAATAATCAATTAAGGGCCACTTCACACATGAGCCAAGAGCCGTGACCTTGTTATGGTGAGGACCCTTCACTCTCATCCAAAGGCCGTACCATGGGTGTTGGGAAAGCCGTTTTATGTAGTCACGGGCCCTCAAGCATAGTGTGAAGAGAGAATCACTACAAGCATATGAGTCCTAGGCAATTGACCTACGTCACTGGAAACTGGTCCTGTGTAACTAGAAAATTCACAAATCTAGCACAGTGGTAGATTTGCATTGTTCCTTCACCGACGTGGGACGATTGCGTAGGACTCGTATGGGCGTAGTGAATGGACAATGTTGCAGGACCATTGCATATTTTGTTGGCGGAAAAAGACGGGAGGATTTGGTTTAATATAATATGTCTCCAACTCTATCAATTTAAGAGAATTGCTTGGTGGTGTTTGTCTGTCCTAGAATATGTTATGGAATCAACCATGCAATCTGTCATGTTGGAAAAAATATTAAAAAAAGTCATGGTCTCCTGGAATTTGCATCAGGCCCACCTCTTGGAGGTGGGCCTGATGAAAACTCCGGGAGACCATGAAACCTTATCCATAGTCCGCCATGTAGGACTCCATGTAGACTCTTCATCCATGAAGTCTTCTTTGGACCTTTAAGCCTTCACCTTCGTGTGTGAAGTGAACTTGGACGGTCTCCGCCCTTTCAACCAATGAGAGCTCTTAGATTGCAATGGTCACGGGCCTTCAATCTTGTGTGTGAAATGGCCCTAAGAGCTCGTTAGCCTGTCATGTATCGAAGCCTATTTTGAAAAGTTGGGTGGCACTTTTGAGACCTCCATAACATTATCCGGTTGAGTATGGAGGGTGGGTGGGGTTGGGAATATGTTAGATACTATTCGGAAACTATACCATGGTTATTCTCTTACCAACACTGTTATTTAAGATTTGGCTTGATAAACTCGGGTGAAGCATTGTCATTGAATATTATTAGAATGAAACGGTTGAAAGCAGTTGAATAATATTATGTCCTCTTTCACCTCTCAAACTTTGAGAGAATTTTAGGATCTAAAATAAGGTATACGCATGAGACTCATTGTCCTAAATCATGGACTGGCCTATGCAAGCCTAGTGTGGCCCACCCATCCTAGTAAGACAAGCTAGAAAGCCATGTTTTAATAACCCAACACCACTCTTTGTGCATGATAATTTAAGCATCAAGAGAGATTGGATGTCTTTGTGTTAATTCTCATTAACTCAGGATTTGGGACTAAACCCATGGTTTTCATCTGCTATACTTTACAAATAACTTTATTATCTTTGGATGATTTCCAAAGGGTCTTAGAATTTCATGGTCATGGCTCTTGGCCTGTGTGGAAAGCAATCCTAAAAGCAGACTTGGTCTACTGTTTGTTTTGCAACTAAGTTATTAAATGGCAGACGGCTTGTAATCCTTGATCAATTGTAGAGAGCCCAAAATTGAGGGCTGATAACATATTAGGTAGAATTATAACAAAAGAAAACGAGTACCTTAAGGTAAGCGGGCCTAATTCGGTCACACATGTTAAATGGACACCCAACTTTTTTGAGTGGTGTGTAGCTCGGTGCGGATCTAAGAATGGACACCAAAAAACGACAAGTTTTTAAAAGAGGTTGGATTATGTGCTTAGAATTTGTTAACCATTATCTAGGCTCAATAATGAACATAATTGAGTGAGGGGCCTATATAATCATTCGATAAGAAAGAGAACCATCATTTTGATTATGAATAAGATATTCATATGAACTCCAAACATTGTGAGGAAAATGGCCACCTACACGATTTGGATTTGCTATTCACCTTGCACTAATCGTGTCTTCCATTACCCATGAGAGGAGGAGTGTAGAACTAAAAGTGTCCTTTTAAGACATGTTTACTTTAGAGGGCTCTCTGTTCCGACAAATGCCAATTTATTCTCCCATCAAATTATGCCACGTGTCATGTCTACTTTGGTTGACACCATTTGAATCCCATGTGGAAGCTACATTATGGTACTAGTAATGATGTGAGAGAGGGAATTATTGTATATGAGCGTGCCTCCATTCATCCAACATAAAAATGTAGACCCCCTCTAGGTTTGTTGTAGATTCGTCTCAAACGACCTCAAGTATAGTAATTCAGAATCTGTAAAGTTAATTCTAGTGTCAAATCAACTAATAAAGTAACCTTTGGATTGCATACTATTTTAGGGATTTTATGATGGATGTATGAGAGGTACGCTTAAATATGGTACTTCCCTCTCTCTGTAAGGATGATGTAGAGTCCCTTTTATAGTCATAGTAGGCAACACAAGAGTACATAATAGGGCAGTTTTACGTATGGCATAAGGTAGGTATACTCAAAACCATCACCGAACCTAAAACCACCACTATGTACTACATGCATACATGTGGAAGCAACAAATGTATGCATGTGGTACATAGTAGTGGTGGTTTTAAGTTCGGTGATGGTTTTGGGTATAACCACCACCACTATGTATCACATGCATACATTTGTTGCTTCCACATAGTAGTGGTTTTAGGTTCATTGACGGTTTTGGGTGTACCTACCTTAATTGCAATCGTTTATACGATTATAAGAATCAAAATGGCACTTGATGCAAAGATACATAGAAGAAACATGTACACATAAGTGTTGTCCAGGCAATTATACAGTGGAATGCTTTACATAAGGGGATGATATAAATGCCAGCTCATCAAGCTTACAAGCTTAGAGTGTGACCACATGTTATCATAACAAGCCCCCACAACGGGATAGTGTTGGGTTTCGCCCGCAAGCTAGACCCATGCGTGAGGCCTAACCACTACTGTATCATTGGCATGGTTTGGAAAGCCTTCTTGGGTCAAAATCGCTTGGGTATATTGTGACCCAACTTTCAACTCCTCAATAAGAGAATCAACTATCAATACCTCACAATCTTTGACCAAATCGAAGCTTAGATCTATTCAACTATTTCTATGTAAGGTCCAATGTATTGTAAGGTATAAGTTTTGATCGTGGGACCCATAGTTTATGAAGCTCGTATAGAGTGAACATGTGGGACATATAATGAGACTACTCCAGTACCCCAGACAAGTTTTTTCTTTCTTTCTAAATGGACATTCGATTGATCCTAGGTCCGACAAGTGAAGCTTTGATGTGGAGAGCACCATGTGGTAGCTATGGATAAAAAGGAAAAAGAAAAAGAAGGTTGATTAGTTGCATGTTGCTCACCCGTAGCATGCGAAGCAATACATTTTCCTTCATACAAATGTGACAATGACATTCTCTACATCTATTGTGGATTTTACAACTCTTTGCACCTGTCATTATTAGCATGCCCGTCTTCTCTAGAATAAGGGTTGAACACTTTGTAGTATCCAAAGAAAGAGACACATGATGGCCAACCTAAAAGAAGACGCGAATAAGATATCCTTCACCCTTTAAGGGCCGCTTCACACTATGGCCGTCGAAGTCGAGAGGCCGTGGGATTGAGTGGCCAAACTTTGTTGAGAGTCCAAAGAAATGGGCTGAAAATAGCGAATAAAATATAGTAATTGGAGCCTTCGGCCGGGCATAGTGTGAAGCCTCCAAAGGCCAAGCCCAAAGTTCAAACCCAAAGGAGCATCCCACTTTATTCCTTGCCCAAAACAATCCCTCCAATCTAACGGCCAAGATCTTGTCAATGATTGATATTTTTATGGAAAAATACCAACGGCCTCTCGACCATAGTTTGGGTTTCCATTCCCGTCCAACCCAAACTTTCTTCGAGAGTCCGTCGCCTTCTTCAAAAAGTAAGCATTTTAAATTACGACGGCTTTTGGACTTTGGCCTTAATGTGAAGGGTCGAGAGGCTAAACTCTTGGTCTTGCAATACGATTGGTGGAAATCGACGGCCTCTCGACCTTCGGTCATAGTGTGAAGCGCTCCTAAAAATGACTTTGGCTCATTTACATTATCTAGTGTTAACTACAATAAATTGGAACTCGTTTCCCTTATTTTGTCCACATGACGCATCGCTAGGTGTCCACATCAAAAGAATATGCATTCAACTAGAATATATAAATGACATGAAACAATGTCCACAATGCACGTGTCATTAGACCCGCATGTATTGGCTTAGTCCATGTGAATCATGTACCATGAAATCAATGCGTACATTGTATTACGTGAACCATATGTAAATCGATCAACTCATCACTCGGGTACTATGATCATTGCCAACTAGTAGGTGATAATGTTAGGATGATTGTTAGCATCAAATAGAGGGAGGTGATTCATGACATGAAAGGACAAGACGGGGATCCGATAAGCATCATTGAAGTGGAAACAAGTAAAAGTGGAAGTTAATTCTCAAAAGTCTAAGGTCGCAAATGTATTAGTACGTGAACATTTGGTAAACTATGGAGGTTTCTCACTTTCAATAAGCGTTGTGTGTTATACAACATTCTCCAAGATTAAAAAGAAAATGGGCGGGGCTTATTAAAATGAAAATAATCTCGATTTTGCAAAAATGAAAGGAGGTGGCGTTTTCAAGCAATGTGTTATATGGGCGGTGCTACCTCTGAAAATCATCATAGCAAGCATTTGAGGCACCATTCGAAACCTCATAGATCTTAAAATCCCCAAAAATAAAGCCCAAAAACTAATGGAAAATTCTCACAAATCTCTAACCAATAACTAACACGTGTTATACCAAACAAAAGGAAACTAGAAAGAAACAAACCCCGATCCCACTAGCTAACCTCTCTCACCCCTAATGAATACGGATAAAATAGAAATACAAACTAACCAAAAGTAAACTACAGTCCACCTACTGAAAAATAAGGCATTAACCATCCCAACCCCCGTGACCACACGAATGTGGAGATGGCGGTGAACATACATTGCATGTCCATGTAAACAAGTTGACGTTCCTTTTCCTTTCTTTATTGTGCTATATGTGCAGGGTTTTGTGCACGACATCCGGGTAGGCAAGTAGGTCCCATCCGCAATGCATTTGCACATAACGGACGATGGCGACATACTCGACACTATGTTGCATGGTAGTTTTTGTCTCCACTCTAGATTACGTGATGCCTTCTAAGAATAAACAAGTTGCCAGGACAACGACCAGGCAACAACCATATTGCAAAGAACAAAAGTTGTTATTGTTTTACATAGAGGCATTGGTTGTATACGGGACGTGGTAGCAATATAGATTTGAGGATTCTTGTTAGAATTAAAATGTTTCCCAAGCATCATATTACTAGATGGCCTTGTGTTGTATAGAGAGGTGGAGCTTGACTCACATGCACCTACAAAATTTGGAGTAGTAGATGCAAGAATTCAGATTGATCAAGGTAGAGGGTGATGTAACCATCACTCAATCCAAAACCCAACACCTATGCACGTCTCCTAATCCCGTGCCCGGAACACTCCTCAAACCATCCAGATGTGTTTGACGCAAAGCGGGGCAGATTTGGGTGTCAAATGGGGTGGTTCCGGAAGAATGTGGGGTTTGTTTTTGGTGAAAGTGGGATTGCATTTGGGCGAACCTTGGAACATAGCTAGGGGTGGGTTATTTATAGGATTTTATTAAGATCCTGCATACAAAAGTTATAAGGGTTCAAATTGTTTATCGAGTCCAGAGTATTGGTTTCAATGTGGGGGGCAGTTTGGGCAAAAGGCGGGGACGATTTTGGGCAAAAATGAGAGCGGTTTAGGACAAGTGTTGGGACGGTTTTGGGAGCCGTTCACATTGGAGAAAGTATGGGTCGAGGGATGGATTTTGGAATGTAGAGGTAAGTGACTTCAAAAATTTGTAGTATATTCATGTAATGTGTAATTTGTTTTGTTTTTGTTGAACTACTCTGTTCAAACCAATTTACTAAGCCAATCATGCATATCACTAGTCCAAATGTGCTCTAGAAATAGGTTAAATTGCTTAAGAGTGTTGGTTTAAGCACCCTCTACCTAATGATTACAATTCACATGTAGGTCATCTTTTGCAAAGCTTGTGCATTATAAGTTGTTATGTAATGAAATTAAGTCAAAATTGATTTTGGTAGTACCAATGTGATCCTCGGGGATAAAAACGAGGAGGCAAAGAGATACTAGGTTCATTTTAAGAGATTATGACGTTGCATGAAGTTGTGGAAATCAAGGATATTTGAACTTGATACAATCACAAATAATTCAAGGAGGTATTGTAAGGTATTGTAATGTCGCTTAGATGGTTGAGGAGGATAAACTAGGTGAATGAGTAGCGGGGGACAACAATGAAGTATTGGAGATTGTTTTCAAAATTAGTGCATGTATCTCATTGCAGTGGCATACACAATATATTTACATGCACAATGAACTATAGGGATTGGCACCCGGTGGTACCTAACGCTTTATAATCTACCAACATGATCACATTGCTTGACATGGGCTTGGAGGATGGTCTACTAGAGAAATGCAACGGTGGAGCGGGGAACATTAAGTCCACCAATTGCTTGATGCAAAGGCTATTGATGATGGCAATGACGCTTGTGGTGTTCATGGTGGAGGACCAATGGAAAAGCTTTGATTGGGTCAAGACATGCATTCCCCTATGTGACATAGGGTAGGATAGAACATATAAATAAAGTTTAAGTCTTTGCACTGTTCAAAAATGTAGTATTTGTGGTCCGAGATGACCCTAAACTACCGGATGACAGTGGAGAGATACCTAGACCGAACAGAGTGGTTGGCGGTTCGATTCCCGGCCGTGAAATCGTCACTCTACTTGACGGAAAAACTAGCCAGGTGGTCAAGCGCCTCTTGTGTTCCAAAAAAAGAAAAAGAAAAAAGAAAAAGAAAAGAAAAAAACAATATTTGTTTTGTGCATAGGAAGAACATGTTTAGGCAATGTGTGAGAGCCTATGTCTTCCTTTTTGTAATGTTTACGAGGGATGGCAACCTTGCATATAGGGGGTGGGGGTTAGCGCCATGCTTGTGTTCCTTGATCCTATAGAAGGGTTTGAAGAGATGACTCCGGTGCTGCCATTGCCGTGAATTATGATGTTGATTCATCATCATTTTGGTTTAATTTTAAGCATGTAACTTCTTAAACGAATATTATGAGAATAAAGAGACCTCATTGAATATCACCTTCTTTCAAATGTGAACACCTTAGATGGGATTCTTTATAAGGATTGGATATTTGATATCCATCCATGACTACAAAAAAAACCTTTTGTATATATAAAAAATTATTAATTATAGATAAATATGAGCATTAGTACTAATGCTTGCTGAATAGACCCAAAATGGCTATTTGTTAAAGTGGTGGCCCAAAAGGATGTAGTGATGGGCCAAATGCAATGATTGACTGGATAGGTCATGTTTCACACCACTTGGGATCACTTTTGGGTGCCATTGAGTTAATTGTTTTGTGTGCATTCGTATGTAGAGTAGGCTATTTTGATGCTCAAATTAGGGAGACTCTATTGTACAAGTGGGGAGTTTGACTTACTTGCCATTTTTGAGAAATTGTAACCAATTAATTATAGGGAATAAAAGTACAAAACAACTTACATTCCTCAACATTTCCTCTACTGCATCTCTGAAAGTTTTGTACAAAATTTCAAGCCACTCCATCTGGCCAAATCAGCTTATTTTCACCATTTTCCGCTTTTCTACCTTAAACTTGGTTGCTTCTCTTGCAAGGCCACATTGTTTCCGCACAAGAGATTCTAGGGTTTAACCCAAAACCCTAGACCCTCAATCCCACATGGCACTATACAAAATGCTTTACAATCCTTTAAAAATTCATTTGATAGTTTCACTTCCCAGCCACCATGTCAAGTGGGACTGCCAATTTTCCATTCTATGTATGTAAATTACTTGCACAACTTCCGGAACCAAGGCGGCGGCAGGTCATGAGACCACATAACATATATATTCGACTAAACATATATTTGGTGCACTTGTCTGAATTGGGATACACAAAAGACGAAATCATGTATTTCAAAATATATAGAACTCATCGTGTTTTGCCTCAAAACTTGGGTTGGGTGATTATCTCCAAAGATTTTAGGGCATACTTCCTTGTGCCAACGTTTCAGCAAAGCCTCGGACATGATCTTTCAACACAATTTGTTGGCTAAGCACTTCCATGTTGAGTTATAGGGGGTCAAACTGAGTTGGGGTACGCAAAATACGAGATCATGCATTTCAAAATATTCTATGCACATTCAAAATGTTTGTCACAAAGTTGAATTTGATGATACGCTCCAAGGAATTTAGGGCATATTTCCATGTGTTGGACATTTCAATGATGTTTTGGACGGGATAACCCAAAACAACTTGTTGGCTGAGCATATGTGCATGTTGAGTAAATAAGGGGTTCAACATACGAGAGAGTAGATTTGCCTTGTTGTCACCAGAGTGTGGGTGTCATCCCATTATTGTTGCATCAAAGAATTTCATGAACTTTATACCTCAAAGTTTTAGAAATGAAAATGAAAATGGGAAGAAAAAACCTTAACAAACTTATGTGATTGCCTGATTTTATATGTTAGCAAATGAAAACTTAATGTAAAATACGGTAATCTCAAACTCATGCTAACGAGGTTATGCAAATCAATCATATGCCGCTCAAATCAAAGTGAATTTCTAGTTTCAGAATAGTGACTTGGCGGCCAACTCCCCTTCTTGGCAACCATCAACTTCCCCCTACAATTATGCTAGTAAACAATTTTTGTTTTCCTTGTAGAGTCAAAATTTTGTCATTTTGTGATTTTTGCTAACTTGGTGGGCACATGAAAACATGCCTTGAGTTGTGCTAAGGTGATTGCACCTATCTTGAACCGTGGCCTAAAAACTTGTTCTAAAGTAACACGTACATATCCAAGTTTGAAATGCACGTATCCGAAAAATATTAAAAAATCATCATGAATCATCTAATTTTCACTTCAAAAATTCATAAGCCATTCATCTTAACTCCAAAAATAGCAAGGGCAACTCATGTTCAAGATTTGCGTTTACTAATGTGCTCATGTAATCTTTATCTTGTTATCAAAGCTCAACATATGTTGAACTCCAAAAGTGTCCACTTTAAGTGCACTTACCTTCAATTGCAATTCAACTCATCAGCTTGAGGAATTTAAAGAAGTCTCACACTTCATACCCTTCCGAGCTGACTCATCATGTGCACATACATAATCACAGAGTTTAAGGAAATCATCGCATATGGCACTTGCAGACTCAGGATTTCATCACAAGGAGAGGATTGATTTATCAGCAAGCGTGACACTGAGAGGATAATATCAAACCTCTCAAAAGACAACAAAAATCATGCACTTTGCAACTGTGCCACTCGCACAGAAAGATAGATGGAGAAAAACAAACATTGCACAGTGATGATGATGATGATGGTGGTGTTGTTGTTTGATGATGATGATGATGGTGGTGTTGTTGTTTGATGATGATGATGATGATGATGATGGAGGGAATGGCTTGAATGACGTATGAATATAGTTCACTTGCTTGAGATTACTCACCGATCGAACCAGATCCATGTATCTGATTTCCCCTTTATAAAGAGGCAAAGTTGAAAGGCAAAATGAGGGAGGCCAGGGGTAGGAGCCACCTTTTGCATTTATGGCATTAGACTTCCGGCCTCACATTCCGGGAGGCTGCAGGAGCACACGGTTAGCCCTCGTTAATTGCGAATGCGGCGATTTGGATCCGATCAAATTCGGGGATTTAATGAATCTGGTGCAGTAGTACACTACCAACTCCAACCGTCTTGCTACTTCTCCTCTGAGGAAGAAGGTCGATTCCTGGCAAGCTAGGAAAAATGGATGTGTACTAGAAATTTCTGGTCGAGTACTAGTGTCAGTACTCGGTAAGTGACTAGCCAGCTGGTTGCAAAAATTATCGGAAGCTCCTGGACCAGATTGCAGGTAATTCGAGGATGGATTGAACTTTGAAGTTGCAGTTCGGCGGCTGTCAGTGGGTAGGGAGGGAGGGGGAGGGAGGGGGAGGGAGGGAATGTTCTGCTACTTTGTGATGAGTCAACATTTATCCTTCTTGCAATGCTGACAGAGTTCAACTTTCATCAACGCTGAGTACTTACTACTAATTAGGTTGCAGACAATGTGGAAGCATCAGGATTGCAGGGAGAGGGGATTGTGAGAAGTTTCAGGTGCGCTCAGCTTTCTCCTGGATTTGGATTGCACCTTCTGAAGTTAGGGTAGGGGTAACGGTATTGGCGGTCTGTGGTGCCCTCCGGGACTCGGGTGTTTTTCTTTCTCACTTTTAATCCTCTCCTGGGCATGGGGGTACTGCTGTGGTTGTAATTTTAAGCACTACTTGAAACTAGACCTCATCCGCGTTCAGTCAAAACAAAGAAATAAAAATGCAAAAATGCCGGTTCAAGTACATGGATGGTGGTGACTGTTGACAGGTTTCATCGTGCCTCAACGCTAGAGCAGGTTGCAGACAATGTGGAAGCACTAGGATTGGTAGAATCTCCAGGCAGCTACCTACGAGGATTGTGAGAAGTTGCCTCCACAGGTGAGCTCAGCTTTCTCCTGGATTTGGATTGCACCTTCCGAAGTTAGGGTAGGGGCAACGGTATTTGGCGAATGTTCTGTTTGTGATTAGTCAATATGCTACTTACCTTACTGGCTTAAAAGGTTCTCTCCCGTGTATCCCCTAATTCTGAGCTTAACTTACAGGTTCCGGAGGGGGGGGGATGCTTGTGAATTCTACTCACTGGCAATAGAAATCCAGCCTTGTTGTTCCAGTCCAAAAATAAATAAAACCGCAAAATAAAATTGCTGCTCGCAAATGACCGCGGTGCCAGTGTTCACTGTTGACAGGTTTCATCAACGCCGGAGCAGGTTAACAATGTGGAAGCAGGATGGATAGAAGCTCCAGCGAGGATTAGTAGAAGCTCCAGGCTGCAGCGAGGATTGTGAGAAGTTGCAGGTGAGCAGCTCATTAGTCTCCCAGATTTGGACTGCCACACCTTCTCAAGTTAGGGTAGGGGCAACGGTATTAGCGAGAGCTGGGGGAATGTTCTGCTTGTGATGCAGTCAGCCAGTTAAGTATGCTGCTAACCCCACTGCAGGGTTCCAACCTCCTCCGGGCATCCTTCCTCCTGGTTGTAAGTAAGTAATTTTACTGGTTGTCCATAGAAATCTGTTGCCAAAGTTCAGACAGAACTCAGAGATAAAACAGGAATAAAAAAGGGTGCTTACGGCTGGCGACGGTGTTGACAGGTCTCACTGCAGATTCAACGCTGGAGCAGGTTGGCAATGCGGAAGGCTGAAGCAGCAGGATGGGGAACTTACTTCAGCGAAGAAGTAGAACCTCCAGCGAGGACTCGGCATGATTGATCGAAGTTGATGATCATTGAGTTTTTTCCTCCCGGATTTGGAACTGCCACACAAGCTTCGCCTTCTGAAGTTAGGGTAGGGGCAACGGTATTTGGCGAGGGAGCGGAACCGGGAGTCGCACCACCGAACCCATCTGCGTGGCAACCTGATCATCGGCCCGGGTGGTGGGCCCGTCGCCTCCGAGGAGGCGGCTGATGAAGCTGCTCCTGGTGGGCATGGCCGCTGGTGTCGGATATGTAGCCAAACCCTTTCCTTCACTTCTCTCGAGGTGATTGTCGTTTTAGTTAACCCCAGGTGGGGGCCGGGGGGGGGGGGGAAGGAAAACTGACTCATCACTTGGCACGCCACCAATCACTCATCCACTATGACCATCGAAGCCGAAAGGATGTGCAAATGTGCCAATGAGAATGAGGAGGAGGGGAAGGAGAGGGAGCAGCAGGAGCACTTCAGCCTTCCAGGCTCCCTAAAACCCTGTGAGGAATCACCGAGTGGCCACAAGCGGAAACATTTTGTACCAAACTCCGGGTTAGGTGGTAGCAGCAATCACAACAATGAGTCCACGCACTGGGCCACCAAAGCTTTCGCCTTGACGGTGATCCTTGTGTCAACTTGGTTTCTGCAGCAGCGCAGTGGTCATGATGGTGACGCTCATCCTCATAGCCTCGGCGGCGATGAGGGTGGGATTTGTCGTGAAATTGCAATACAGGCCCCGAGAACCCTGCCCTGCTCCGGCCATGGGTACATGGAGCACACAGCTGAGAGGAGCTCCGTGGCTTGTCGATGCCATGCGTGCTACGGGGGGGAAGACTGCTCCACGATTGTAGACACCTGCGTCATCGATCTGGACCAGTGAGTTCCGTTCGGCGGAATGCCATGATCATGCTCGCTCGCTCCCGAAACTTGCAATTTTGGATCTTTTTTTGTGTGTCTAGGATATCTGTGCGCAGAGAGCTAATAAGTAGTTTTCTGGCTACAGCTCTAGACCGACCAGTGAGTCTTGAATGCACGATGAATGCTCCCGAAATTCGTATCTTCACTCCATTTGCAGACGATTTGTGTGTGTAGAGCTATTTAGATTTTCCTACGTGTTGGGGCCGAAGATGATTTCTAGATCAGTGAGTCCTGAATGCACCATGATGCTCCAGAATTCTTTTCCTCTTCACACCTTTTGTCAACGAGCCGTGTGTGTAGAGCGAAGTAGTGTTTTCTAGGTTCCTAATGGCGCTAACGATGATTACTAGACCAGTGACTCTTCGCTGGCATCGTGCTCCAGACATTTTTCTCTTCACTCCTGTTGACGATTTGTGTGTGTAGAGCTAGTGGTCTGGGATACCGGTGGCTGATGATGTCCAATCCAGGAGTCTTTTGAATACATCATGCACCCCAAAGTTTTTATCATCATTTCCTTTGTTGACGGTTTGCGTGTGTAGAGCTAGTGGTTTCTGGGTGACTAGTTATTGGTGGTGCTGAAGAATGATTCCTAGACCAGTGACTCTTGAATTCACCATCCCCCCTAGAAATGTTTCTCTGTACTCGTTTTTTGTCGAGGAGTTTTGTGTGTAGAGCTAAGTAGTGTAATCTGGATTCCTACTGCTTATTGGCGCTGATGATTTGTAGATCAGTGACTCCTCTTCAGTGGTATCGTGGCTCCTCCAGAATTTTCCCCCATTGTTGATTTGTGTGTGTAGATTGGTGCTGATAAATGATTTCTAGACCAGTGGCTCCTCTTGAATGCATCAACCCCTCCAGAAATGTTTCTCTCTAAAAACTCCAGCGGTCAAGGAGTTCTCTAGTGTTGTCTGGACTACGACTTATCGGCGCTGATGGATTTTCTTTCTTCTTTACTGTAGTGGCGACCCCACCATGTTCGAGGAGTACTGGTTCCAGCACGGGGCGAGCAGCAGCATCATCATCTCGGGGTGGCAGCGCATGAGCTACTTCGCACAGAACAAGCATGTGTGGTTCATGGAGCATGAGCTTGACCACCAGATCCGGGCGTTGCACCAGCTGGTGGGCAATGCGGTCACCGAGGGCCGTCACATTGTGGTGGGCACCGGCTCCACGCAGCTCTTCCAAGCCACTCTCTACGCCCTCACCTCACACGACCAGCCGGCGCCCACCAGTGTGGTTTCCGCAGCCCCTTTCTACTCCGTATGTGCCTCCTCACCACTCTCTGCCCAACCATTGTTATTGTTATCAGAACAATTCGAACATAGTAGGCCTCCTTGCAATATTGGGGAGTTTGGTACGTGGATATGGTGTCAAGCATTCACCCATAGCTCAGACTTTTGAGAGCTTCACCAACTATCCTTGACAAGCTCTCAGTAGTTTGAGCAAGTGTTACTGGCCATACTCAAAGTGCTAAACAAAGCAGAATTCCTCGCAATTCAAATTGAAAGCTCGAGTTGAGAGCTTGAACTTGGATTATGGGGAGTTTGGTACTTGGATTTGATGTCAATCACCCGAAGCTCAAACTGTTGGGATCTTCACCAGTCCTTGACAAAGCTCTCAATAGTTTGAGAAAGTGTAGTTTCGGCAGGTCCTTTCTACTCCGTATGTGGCTCCTCACCATTCTCTGCTCAACAATTACAGTTATCAGAACAGCTTGAACATTTTATACTTGGATTCGATGTCAAGCATTCACCTAAAACTTTGGAGAGCTTGACCACCGATCCTTGACAAGCTCTCAATATTTTGAGCAAGTGTAATTTCGGCAGCCCCCATTCTTGTGCTCCTCACCGCTCTCTACTCAATAAATATCATCAGAACAACATGTTAGGCCACTTTGCAATTTGGGGAGTCTGATACGTGGATTTGATGTCAAGCTTTCATCCAAGTTCCAAATTTTGAGAGCTTCAGGAACACTCTTTGACACGCTCTCAGTAGTGTGAGCAAGTGTAAGTCACTGGGCATTCTTGAAGTGAGATACTTATCAAGGGGGAAATGGTACTTCAACAATTGAGAATTTATGACTAGCCCAAGATCATGCTGGCCACGAAATGAGAGCCTGATCTCTGGACGGTTATAAGCGACCTGATTTACTAGGTAGATGAGAATTTGTCACAGTCACCATTCCAAATGGGATCCATCAAGCGTTGTAAGTCCACTAAAAAGTTCGAAGCTTTCAAGTTGAAAGCTCAATTGTAAAGCAGACTTGAGGGAACAAGTATGAGGAAGAGGCTCCTTTCTTCAAGCTCTTAACCTTCAAGTTGTCAACCTCTCTAGAGTACAAAAAGACGTTAGAGTGTTTGGACAAAGAGGATCTGCAGAGATTAAGTGTAACTGATTTTAGTTACTCAAATCTTGTGATCGGCAGGAGTTCTTGCGTGCTTCAGAGCATTTTCTTTCATTGATGATGATGTGCAGAATATTATGTTTGGTGTTTACATTAGTCTCACAGCGATGAAATTATTGTTGCTGGGCAGTCGTACCCAGCAGTAACAGATTACCTGCGCTCTGCTCTATTCAAGTGGGCTGGTGATGCAAACGAATTCAAGCCCACCTCAGACACCGAGCCTTACATTGAGTTAGTGACATCTCCCAACAACCCTGATGGGAGGATTCAGCAAGCGGTCGTCAATGGAACTGGGCCTGTAGTTTATGACCTCGCTTACTACTGGCCCCACTTCACACCAATAACTGGACCGGCCGACCATGATATCATGCTCTTCACCATCTCCAAAAGCACTGGACACGCGGGGACACGCATTGGGTGCGAACCTGGTGCCCTAATTGCCACTTGAAGTTTGCAATATGCTGCACTGTTGAATCATTTTGGAAATCATGTCACTGAGCTAGTAATCCACTTGGCTGCGCAGGTGGGCGATTGTGAAAGACAAATCGGTGGCTACCAAGATGGTTAGGTTCATCGAGCTGAACACAATCGGAGTGTCTCAAGACTCCCAGGTGCGAGCCACACACATATTACAGGCAGTGGTTGAAGGATATGGATCTTCTGTGTCAGGTCGAACATCTGAAACAATGGATCGGCATCATCGTCATCATCAATTAAGCAAGGAGACATTATTCCATTATGGGAATGCTGTGATGCAGTATAGGTGGAATCGACTGCGTTCGACAGTAGCAGCCTCCTCCGAATTCACCCTACCCGAGTTTGTCCCCTCCAATTGCACCTTTTTCAAGAGGGAAACCATACCAACTCCTGGTATGAGACTTGCAATTATGATTGATGATAAAATTCCTTTCCATCACTCCTCAAAAATCACTTTGGGTGTGTTCTGGAGTTTGCATAAAATACTACAACCAATGGGCATTGGTTGTATACATATGTGAATGATTGATAGTAGGACTTAGACTATTCAGTAGTCTACGAATCACATGGAAATTCTCTCAAGTTCAATGATATTGTGGACTGTGTTTGAATGACTACAACTGATGGGTGTATTTGTATCTATGTGAATTTGGAACAGCATTTGCGTGGTTGAGATGCAACAAAGTGACTGATTGCCAAGTGTTTCTCAAGAAGAAGGGCATTATCACTCGCAGCGGCCGGTACTTTGGTGCGGGTCTGGAGTACGTGAGGTTGAGCATGTTGGAGCGTAGTCAAAGCTTTGAGATTCTTGTGGATCGGCTTGCAAAGATGGATTCGGCGCGGACACCTGACTGAACACTACCGAAGGCCGCTCGTAGTTTCTAATGTCTCTGAAAATTTCAACATTCTTTCAGCCCCCATGGTCAGGCTGTAAGATCTAACTTGCAACAGGTGAGGTGCCCAGTCCTCCAGCTTGCCGAGTCGTAGTGATTAAAAGATCTTAGTACATATCCTGCATACTAGAAATCTTCATCAGAAGAAGTTGACCTCCTGACCTAACGCCGCCGCAGGCTCGCTCATGACTCAGCTGAAAAAAAAAACAGCTTTCTCAACTGTGAGGCCAGGCGTATGTGTGCCACACTTTTCTCTGCCAACATGCCACACATTTAAACCTGTGGGTCCTCCTTTTTCTAGCAGGAGCTGCTGATTCAATTCATTTTGGAGGAAATATCAGACCTGTCTTCTTCAGTGAGCGGAAGAGTTTTTGCTACGACTTTCAGGGCTCCTGCAGTAGGGCCCATGAGCTAAGAGATTGATTGCTTTTTCATGAGGCTTAGCTTGAGGGAGGCCCTCCCTCCCGAATTCACTCTGAAAGGACTGGATCTGGTCACTTGGGGCACAGAAAGCACTGGAACGACAAAACTTGTTTTAGTGGGTCACTCTCGTGACCTGTTCCACTAAATGCCAATTTTCGTTGACTCTCAGCCAAGTCCTCCATATGTAAGCTCAAGCAGCTTCGTGTTTATGTGTTGTGGTGGTATAATCGTGCTGTCACTGATGGCGTGGCTCTTATCTCTGTCTGATTCCATTTTCTGGTGTTTGGAGGTATTTGTATGAATCTTCGAAACTTGGTTGTGATCATTGCTATCATCTTGTGCTTAATCTTCAATTTTCACAGGGTTGTGTTGCAGAATGCCCACTTATGCACCTCCTCCTGTCTCATAGCCCATAAAACTATGTTGTCACTGGATATATTACTTGAGAGTGATCATCCAGATTATGAATACTCACGATTCTCTCAAAAGTTGTGTTCACATCAAAGTTCAATTATCTACCCAACACTGTTGTGAACATAACCAGAATAAAGAAGTTCAGCTTATCAAACACAGTGCATACTTTAGCTTAGTGCTCCATTTTTTTCATACATAACTTTAGGGTAGAACTAGCAAACAGAAAACTACGAAGTAGCAACGTGTAAGCTTAAGCAGGTTGGGAACGCATGGGAGTTCCCAACCTACTCATTTTGCCCGGACGGGAAAATTATGAAGGAGATCATCATCATATCATCATCATCATCATCATCGTTGTGAATCACGATGATGGCTCTGCGGAATTGGAAACTCCAATTCCTGCGGTGGAAGTGTGCGGAATGCATGGCACTCGAGAATCAGGTGGTTCAATTGTCTGTGCAACACCTAATCTAATGAGAGGGTGATAATAATAAATGCACGAGTTAAGGCAAATGATTAATCTCTAAAATGCGGCGAGTGGCCATAAAAGCCGGTGCCAGGAGCTGCGACAACTGCAAGTGTGCGAAAAGCAGATTTCGTTGGCTCTGACGCGAGGCAACTTTTGATGGCAGAGTTAAGGCGAATGATTGTTCACATGTGCGGAGCTGATCACGCCTACGGTCTACCCTTCGGCTCGATCTGTACACACCAATGATTGTGTGCTGATTCATGCTCACATGTGTAAGAAAGACGAGAGGACTAAAGTGCAAAAACTCCTGTCATGCCTGCTGCATGATGTAAGTACCTCCATGTGGGCAATCTCATTCCGGGCTTCCCATTTGTGCGCGATCCTTCAATCCAGTAGCATGGACGTGCTTGTCGTTTCCCATTTCCTATTGTGATTGTGGTTGTGGGTCTCCATGCTCAAGTAAGTATAATGTTGTGTAAGTTGCCGAAAAAGGAAAGTGTCTTGTGAATAATAAGATATGGTAGACACGTGTGTCACATGCCGAAGCCACATGCCAAGGAAAAGAAAGTAGGGCGAAGAATGTTGACTCATATGCAACATTGTTCAAAATAGATAAGCTCCAACATGAGGCAATAGCACTTGGTCCATACCCTAGCTTCGTAACTATGATTCCGGGCTTCCCATATATCCGCACGATCCTTGAATCCATGTAGCATGGATCTGCTTATCGTTTCCCTATTCCTATTCTGGTAAGGACTATAGGTGTTCATGTTGAAGTAAGTTAATTGTTATGTAAGAGGTGGAAGACCATGTTGCCAAAAAAAGGAAAGTGTCTCGTGAATAATAAGATATGGTAGACATACATGTCACATGTTGAAGCCACATGCCAAGGGAAAAAAAAATAGAATGAAGAATGTTGACTTATACGTAACAACGTTCAAAATAGTTCACCTCCCACATGAAGCCATGATAGCACTTGGTGCATAGCTGAGCTCCGTAACCATGATGTATGTCTATGTCTTGAGGGGTGCACCTTTCATTAAAACCAAGAATCACTTGCACTTGCAACATACTCTAAAAACCCCCTATGTACAAGGCATTTTTTTTGGTAAAGTTTAGCAATGCACGTACAATTTCAATGCTGAAAAATACAAGTTGACAATATGTATACATTAAAATTTTACATTTATATATACTGTAGAACCTTTACCGCTTTGGCTATTTATAGGTAAACATGAATTATACTTTCTATTTTTAAGTTCGACAATCGCAGATTTCAAGGAAAACTCTTTTTTCCCATATTAATTTCTAATATTTTAAAATAAACATTCCAAAATTTTATGTTTTTCTAATAATAATTTAATTAGTGCTGAAGTGGCAAAGTTACTACATTAGTCATTAACATAAATATAAAAATATATTTTTGAACAAAAATCAATCCCTATCATATGTTTATTGCAAAACCCTAGTGTTCATCAATAAAGTCGTTATAGACTTTCCATCCCCCAAATGACACTCATAAGCATCTAAATTTGCAATATATGCCCGGGGAGTGCACTTAATGCTAAGACTAGGAATCACGTGAGTGCGTACTTTCAACCCCCCTATGTATGTACTAAAAAATCATTTAAATTTTGTTAAAATAATATGAAGTTGTTAAACACAATCTAAAGTTCTTGTTGTATAAATTTCAAAAAAATACTCACTTGTAAAGATTTTTAAATTGATTTTTGAAGCGAAAAACAACACATTTCAGTTCAAACTTCTATAATTTTTTTAATAAGATTTTAAAAACTTTTGGTCCTGAAATTTACACCAAATGATAGATATATATGTAATGATTTAGCACCTAAAAAATCTTAATTTAAAAACTATTTCAAGGTCAAGTACATAGGGGGGTATGCTATTAAAACGCACTCACGTGTATTCCTAGTCTTAGCATTAAGTGCACTCCCCGGGAATATATGATGGAGAAGCTAGTGTAATTATTGTTTCTAAGTCGATCGTCAAATGATTAGTATAATCGTATGTCCACTTGTTATTAGTTCCAACATAAACCAAAATACATGTTTGATGGGCGGTCCATCAAGTCAATTGGATCCCTACACTCCACCCAGTGGTTACCAAACTTTCTACGCATCCTATAAACCCTTTCAACAAACCAAACCTTGAATGGAGTTGATTTTCTTGTACTACTTTGTTTCTTTTAATAGTTTTGGCTCTACATGTTCAAGAAATACACACCATAATCACAACCAAGATTTAACGTAGCATCTTGGTTTGAGGCAATATTTTTTTAGGTTTCATTTATAAATTGCCAACCTTAATCCAAGTCAATCAATCTTTGAAGTAAAGTTGGATTGCCACTCAATCGACTAACAAACATGCCTTTGAAAACCTTGTAGGGGATTAGTCAAAATAAACTTCACATTAGAAAAAACTTATGCTTTAAAGTCTAATGACACTACCATACAAGAACAAATGTCATACATGTTTTAAAGGTCTTCCATACATGTACATAACTACGAGTTTCAATTTGTGTAGCATATGCATACTTAGTACAACAAAGTTCAAATTAATACCCCTTTTGTGCACTCATGTATGTGTTTAGCATCGTGCACCCCCCAGGCTTTATGTGGGCGACCTCATTCCAGGCTTCGCATTTGTACCCTATCCTTCCTTCCAGGTGGCATAGATCTACTTATGGTGTTCATGTTCCTAGTGTGATGGGGACTGTGGATCATAATGATGGAGTAAGTTGATGTTGTGTGGGTGGATCAAGGACAGCAATGCTAGGGACCACCTCCGACATGAGGCATATGCACTTGGTCCATAGGCTAGCTATATAAAGTTGGTCCGCCTTGTTTACATATGAGCCTAGTCTATGTCTAAGAGCAAAGTGCTTCTCATGCCAACTTGTGATTTTTTTTAAATTAAAAAATGTTTTATATTATAGAATTTATATTAATGTGAATAAATTTCCATATATTTTCATACATTACTATGGGAGAATTGTTGTTTTTTTGGTTTTTATTAATAAATTTTTTAACAATGGAAGAATATGCTCAAATTTTCCCCCCTTGACATTGCTACACTAAATATGATATTTAGTGTCACCAACACTAAATGTTGACCCAACGTTCTTTGTCATTCCTTGTAAATTTTTTGGGGGATTATGGATTTACAGTGTTGCAATTACTGTCACTTACCAAGTGATTTTTTCATCCAAAATTCAATCATCCATGAAAATATTTTATCACAAGTTGTTGACAAGAGAAGGTAGGGTTTTGGCCAATGGATGAAACTCATCCATCATCCATGACAGTATTTGTCCACTTATTGACAAGAAGTGTCATCCAAAAAGTTACCATAGTGACATAAAATACCATATGATACTAAATATCACATTTAGTGTAGTATTCACCTTGTGTGCAGATTATTGACCTTATTGTGTATGGGGGTTGAATTCATGCCAGGCTTCAAGCTATCAAACTCTTCTCTTAAACCCTGTCCTGCAAGTTACACAGTTTTTGCTCATGATTTTTTTTATCAATATTTTTGTTTGATTGCCCATGTCTCAGAGATGATCTTTTAATATCAAGAACTAGTTATAAAGCTTTAAAAAAAATAGTGCTAATTGGCTAATAGATAAGACCCTGGGCGGGTGGACTCTTCATTGGAAACTTAAATGACGTGCGTGGGCCACTATGAAATTAAACCCCCTGTATACGAGAAGTTTATAGAGAAAAAAACAAGTGTATACATACTAATAGCATGCTAGGAAATGGACTCATGTATTTATATTAAGCTTCTCAATTCAGTGTGATAAATGCCTCCACTACATATACAAAATATATATATCATGAGTTACACATGCCTTTATTACACATGAAATCCACTCTCACTTTCCTTTAAAAGAGTAATTTTCATCCATAGATCGTAACTCAATAATTGTATCAAACAAACAAAGACAAGAGCATACTAAGTTAGCCGCAAACCGGAGAGCATAACCCAAGGAAGCCCATGAGCGCTCCCAGAGCCTCTAGTTTGTAGAAACCTAAAACCCAAATGCAAACCCTAACAAGAACATACATGGTAGTCATTGAGGACTTTGACCTTATGACAACAATGGATGAAAACATGAATTGGATGAAACTAACGCATCTTTTGTCAATGTTTTCTCTAAATCTTAGGCCCCCCTACTTCAGAAAATTTAATAGAGATTCTAGATGTACACACTAGAGAAAAATAATACCTCTTCCTTATGTATACTATGTATGCTAATACCTCACATAATACCCTTTCTCACACTCACGTTAGTTCGTACGTGGTATGAAGAGTCCACCCCCTAGGGATGAGACGATTTGGGCAAACCAACCCATACACTCGTTCCTTGTTGGATGCCTAAACCCTTGCCTCCAAGGAACCAGTGTACGGGTTGTTTCGCCTAGCTGGGATGAGACTAGGTGAAAGGGTTGACAGCTAATGTGACTTACAGGAACCACGTGTGGCAAGGGTATATTTATTTGGGAAAGGGGGGATTGGGGATGGTGGGCATTGGGGGGGCAATTATTTTGGTGACAAGCAAATAAATGACCCATTCAATTAGTTAATTTTCTAATTTAGCATATTTTGTAGTACCTTTCAATTACTTGGAAAGGCAGGGATGAGTCATTCTCATGTACCATAAGTTTATTATAGATCAACAAGCGGCTTGTAGGAAGAGTGCACGGGGGTTCACTCCATGTAAAGTTGAACACCACGTGCGGCCAAAGTTTGTTACCCCTATATTACATGGAATAGATAAATTTAAAAATTATGATATTTTTTCTACATATACATAATCATTGATAGTATCTTTTGTATAGTTTTTTGAAATTTTTAGTCATCTTCATTTTTTGTAGCAATTATTTTAGTTCAATTCTGTGTCATTCTAGTTAGAAACGGTATGTTTTATTAAAAAAACATATCATCAAATTTGGTTACCATTTTTTAGTATGTAATAGATACCGTGTATATCTACCCATGAAAAAAATTTGATAAAATTTTGACCCATTTTGGTGATGCAACTTACCAAAAGTAGATTTTTTTTGGCCGCACGTGGTGTTGAACTTGACAATGGAGTGACCCCCCCGTGGAAGAGTGCTATGTCCTATGATTATCCTCCACACATGGCCAATTCTAGTTGGTTGTCCAACCCATGCCAAACTTTGGCTCATTTCAAAAACTATCAAATTGCTAAGCCAATAATTCATTGCAATGTGGTTTAGCCTTGAAGCATTTTCAGAAATCCAGAATACAAAACAAACATACACAAAATGGATATGCACTCAAGAACAATTATAGGAATTGCTCTAATTGCGGAACCATAGACCAATGATATATGATTTATACCATGGTATCTTAGAGATAATAATAGACTTAAATATATGATAGCCTACAGTAATTGGAACTGAAAGTCACATATTGTGGGTTGGGGCGAAACAACCCGTACACTGGTTCCTTGGAGGCAAGGGTTTAGGCATCCAACAAGGAACGAGTGTATGGGTTGGTTCGCCCAAATCCATATTGTGTGGGGCCTATTTTATTTTGAAATCACTTCAATTTTTTTGATATCATCAGTAAAAAGGAAAAGACCCTATCTTTGGCTGCACATAGTTTCTAATTTTCGAGGAGTGTCAGCCCCGGGGACGGGGCCCACCTTCACATTGGGTGTCCAAAGGCACCTTAACACATGCCCACGTGAAAGGGGACATTCACAAAGTTGCCCCTTATTGGACAAACATGAAAGTGTTGACCTACGTTAGTGGGTGGCCTTTTGTCATTTATTCTTTGGTGGTAGCACTTCTAGCATGGTCAAAGTATCAAACTCAGGTCCTTTTGGCGGTCGTGCCAGCCAAAAGTCTAAATCAACAACAAAAGGCTTGCTACTCCTATCCGTGCTCCAAGTGAGTGATAAACGGCACATTTACTTACTTAAATGTGAGGAATTCGGATACATTTGGAAGTTTCATAGAGAGGTGGATTTCTGAATGATGCACTAAATATTTGAATTAGTGCGGCATTGAAATTAATATGCCATATCAATTAGAATGGCCTTCATGATTGATCATGCACCAACAAATTTTCCATGTCACCTTTTCTAGTTCCACCTAGTGATTGCAAAATCATTTACGTAGGTTGATGATGAATAATGTGGGCCACAGGAATCAGATGTATAGTGTACTTGTCGGATATTTTTGTCGTTGTTTGTTTGGTACATGCTTATTGTCAAAAAAATCATACGCCATAGCATGGTATGATACTGAAGTCCTCTATTAGGGATGGCTCAAAAGTTGTGGTTTAATTTCTACTATTACCACAAAGTAAATGAGCCTGAGTTGTTTTTGTTTGTAACTTGTAATTGTTTTACATCTCAATGTGCTGAAATGTGTAGAATGATATGTGCAATTAGGTTGCCCCACAGTAATTTATCAACATTCCATACTATTTTGTACATTTACTAATACATTAACAAATCATAATGGTTGCTATATGGATGAACGAACAATGTGCATAACATTAAGTAGCAAGCCCGGATTGACCTTCTCAAAAGAGCATCAAACCGGCGCGTGCCGGTTTGATGCCCTTTCAAGAGCAAATGTACTACCAAGTTTGAGTTTTACTTAGGCTATTTTGGATAGTTACTTTCAATGCTTAGAATTAATTATGTCGGCTTCTAGGACAAAACTAATGCCAAGTGGTGATAAAAGTTCTAATCTAGGCTAAATTATGATCTAAACAAATCTAAATGTCTATAAAGCAACGGGAAAGTTGGTGAGGTCAAAAAGGTGGTTGCACTTTTTGGAAAAGTCTCCTGACACCCACATTGGAAACCTCTTTGATACCTTTTTGAAGCTTCTATATTTGATTAATTATCCATTCATTCACCCTTGCTTTGCAAGCTTTTCCCTTCTTGTTGAGGTAAATGTGCGGGTACTCAAAGGGTACCCTCCTAGCATTGCTACTTAATGTTATGTGATAAGTTTGTATGATCTTATTTCAACTCAAGGTAAACTGCATGGGTAAAGAGGCACCCTATTTGCGAAGGCCACCTAATTGCACATATTAATGTAGATTGAAAATTTCTTTGTTGTGTAAATACAAAACATGTGGCACATTGCATAAGAAAATGCAAGGTAGGTACACATGTCTTAAATAGTTACTTTTTCCTATTCTCCACGAAATATAACTCCGTTTCGCAAACTCTAAAGTTTAATTGATACGTGAATGTGGATGGAGAAGTGTTGCACAATCATAGAGGAGTTTGGGACTCGCCTTGAATTGATATGAATTTCCAAAGGTAATTGTCATCCAGTCGCATGAGACTTCCTCTTAGTTATGTTCACTATTAAGCTTAGAATGGTTAACAAATTTTGAACACATAGTCCAATCTCTTTTACGCACATGCTTATTGGTGTCTGTTCTAAGCTTCATTGGACCACACCCTAACCACGCACCACTCAAATGTAGGTGTTTATTCAAGATAAGTAACCGAATTAGGCATGCTTACTTGGAAGTTGTGGCAACTTAAAGTGTGGTGTTCCAAGTAAGTATCAAGGGGGGTTGGCTCTTAGTTGAGGCTTGGGGACCACTTGTGTGCAAGACCTCAAAAACAAGACCTCCACTATACTTATATTTCTTTGTCTTGGGTTCAAATGTATACCTCTCACCCTCCACGGAAAAACTAAACTGGTTAAAAATAGAATCTGGGTTGCCTTTGCTAAAAATGGAGTTTTATTGTTTGCTACATTCTTGACACCCTTTTGAACGCGTGACTATGTTTAACTAGTTTACTATTTCCTTTGCTAGAAATCGAGTTTTATTGTTTTACTGCATTCTTGACGCCCTTTTGGATGCATGACTATTTTTAGCCAGTTTAGTTTTTCCGTGGAGGGTGAGACCTACTAATGAATGACTTGCAAATTTTCTCATGAATGTATTTACACTGGGAATTTGAAAGTCATAATACTATGAGAACAAAAACGATTTAAACCATACAAGGCCTTTATTCTATTTACGATTTATATTCACTTTTCATCTATAGGATGTAACTTATAAGAGGTTACCTAACAACATATTTGTGTCGTCAAAGCCACACACTGTTTACATCTATATTAAAACAAAAACTCCAAGTTGGAAGTCCTAGAACTCAACCCTCCCACTTCGAGATGCTTAATCTATCTGGGGTTAAGTAAATAATGAAATCATGTCACAAAATCAAGAATTGTTTTAGGGCCACTCCACACATGAGCCAAGAGCCGCGACCTTGTAATGGTGAGGACCCTTGACTCTCATCCAAAGGCCGTACCATGGGTGTTGAAAAGCTGTTTTATGTAGACACGGGCCCTCAAGCATGGTGTGAAGTGAGAACGGACCATGTTGTGGGACCATTGCATATTTTGTTGGCGGGAAAAGAAGGGAGGATTTGGTTTAATATAATATGTCTCAAGCTCTATCAATTTAAGAGAATTACTTGGTGGTGTTTGTTTGTCTTGGAATATGTTATGGAATCTGCCTTGCAATTTGTCCTGAAATCTGCCTTGCAATTTGTCCTGAAATCTGTCCTATTGGAAAAAATATTTAAAAAAGTCATGGTCTCCCGGAATTTGTGTCAAGCCCACCTCTTGGAGGTGGGCCTGACGAAAATTCCGGGAGACCATGAAACCTTATCCATAGTCCGCCATGTAGGACTCCATGTAGACTTTTCATCCATGAAGTCTTCTTTAGGCCTTTAGGCCCTCATCTTCGTGTGTGAAGTGAACTTGGACGGTCTCCGCCCTTTCGACCAACAAGAGCTCTTAGATTTGCAATGGTCACATGCCTTCAATATTGTGTGTAAAGTGGCCCTTAGTTTAGGCATCCTTTGTGGCCTCACTCTTACAGGGAGCATATCATAACCCTCTACCTCCGTAAGCATTTTTTCACCTAGAAAAACAAAATTTTGGAATATTAATACCGGACCTTCAAGTCACTTAGGGTTAGTTTCCATCTAGGCTGCTCGCCCACTAGATTCTAGTGGAAATGTAGATTCCAATTCGTGGCATCTACATTTTCATTAGAATCTGGTGGGTGAGCGGCCTACGTGAAAACTAACCTTTCGATCACCCAAGTGTTGAAACGAACAACTCTAACACCACTTTCAATTTAGGTTCATGGAATTATTATTCTTATCTTTCAAATTTTGCAAAGTGGTAGCATGATATTTCAACAAACATATTTTATGTTCACATGTGCACTCGACATAAATTATGATGATATTGTTAGTTTTAACTTGATCTACTTTTTACAACAAAAGGTAGAAGCATCCGTTTCATTAGCGATCCAATTCCGACGCTTAATTTTGGGTTCCTTTATGGGTGGCTATCGTCCTTTAATTGGTTAGAACTCCCACACAATTATTTTAACCTTGTTAGATTTTGTCATGTATGAACAAAAGCTTCATTACTAGTTACAGTAGCCATCATAGTTGCCAATCTAAATCTAGGCAAGTTGGTATGGAGTTCAATTACTTTCATAATGCGACTTCTTATTGTTTGACTTAAAGTGGTTGTGACCCCGATTTATGGCAAGCTTGAAGTCTATTTATGTCATGTGGGCTAGTGCAAAGTGGGTAGTTGAATTAATAAGTTTGACTTAAATTATTTTTTACTCGACTGCCCAATTGGCAGCTCATCTACTATATTATATAAAATTGCATAATGAATAGGGGATTGTTAAATTGACCACACCATGGTTACATTGACCACAGTCAATATGTAAGGTGTTGACTGGGCTATGACTTGTCATCCAAGTTGGCCAAGTTTATTAATTCTAACACAAAGCTGATACCTCGCTCCCCTTCATGTGTGCGATGAAGAATCAAAGTTTGATAGGTCAAGTGACCGTGTGATGCTTCTCTGTGGTCGTTTTAACAAACTACGTGGTTGACTTAACAATTCCCAATGAATATTACCCAATGTATTTCAAATTCCATACAACATCATAGATCTCAAGCAATTGCATGCATATGTGAACTCAACAGTGCCACATCTACAAGATTGGAAGGCCTATAGCGACGACATCAAGTATGAGTGAGTGTGGTGAGGGGTATCACTTTGTGCACAACTTGGATCCACATGACTGATTTTGGAGGGGCATGAAGTTTCATCACACCTCACTATACTTTATGTGCTCCCAACTACAAAATCTCATTCTACCTTGCACCTCCCTACATGACTAAGAAAGGTCAATTGAGGTTTGTAACTTTGAACATTTCTACATAAATTAGATATGCTCAGATTCATGTAATCTGTATGTAATTGTACTCATAACGTGATTGTGAATCCAAATTAAATATTGGATAAAATACAGTCTCATAATTCTCAGATATTGCTTATGAAAGTGCTCAAAGTGCGTTTGTAAAACTGCCACAGCACACGCAGTAGGCACTGATGCAATCAAACACCACAGTCCACTCATTGCTTCAAACTAAGATGTTTGCAAGCTCATCAGTTAATACGATTATTAAACTCAGTGTAACCCAATTGTGTCTTGAAGTTCAAGCCATCTCAATGCAGGACAGTGTCAAATTATAAACAAAACCACCATTTGCCACTCTCAAAATTCCCAACGTGCATTTCATGAAATGAATACCCACACCATTAAATGACCTCTATTGAATATGAACTTTGTACACTTAGCTCTGAATTTCACCAGAACCTCCACAGCTGATATCATTTAAGCTAGGCGAAATTTCTCACATCCAGCAATCAGATGAACCACCAATACCCAATTTGATTCCAAAGTTCCTCAAAGCCAGACTTGATTCCCTCAGAATAACCTAGGTATATGGGCCTTATGTTGTCACTCTTCTAAATTGGACACCTATATTTCAGTGGTATATGGCCAGGTTTCTAGTTAAGAATGAACAAACAAGAAAGAGCGGTGTTACAATAAGATTGGACTAAGGTAAATGCATCTTGAAAGCATACTTTTCCAGCTAGCCCACCTCTCCTAGGACATGAAACACATGATTAGTACAAAATAATTAGCAAATCCAAATTGTGGCTGTAGCCACTTTCCTCATGATTTTCAGAGCTCATATGAAGTTCTTATGCATTATCAAAGTGAAGATTCTTCTGCTCATTGAATGGTTAAATAGGCCCCTCCAATTATGTTGACTACTGAGCCTAGAATAGTTATCATATTTCAAGCACAGAGCCCAATCTCTATTAAAAACACGTCTTTTTGATATCCGTTCTTGTTGATATCTGTCCTTGGAGCCACACCAAACAACATACCACTCAAATATAGGTGTGCTAATAAGAAAAGTAACCAAAAAAGGGGTGTCTATCTTATGTGCTCAAACTAATAGACGCCATTCTAAATTCAAAAGTTAACACAATTTGGAGAGACAGTGTGATCACTTACAGAGAGAGAATCTTCACTTTCACCTCTTTTAACTTTTGCATCTCAACTCTGATTCTGAAATGACAAATATGCATGATTCTCAATTGCTAACCGGACAAGACTATTCCAGATTTCTTCCAATGGCCAACATTATCTGTGGAATTGGAAGTGCCCACGACAGGGCCATGTACCTTTCAATAACAGCTCACCAGTAAGAATGTGAAATACTCTGGTTGTTCATGCCACTCCCATATTAATAATGAGTGGGGCCAACAATGAAAGATAGAGTGGAAGTCCAAAACTTCAGGATTGATCCAAACTTCAGAAGGAAACTGAAGACAAAATTAGAAACATCTACCCATGTACCTATCCTCTTAAGTATATAAAAAAATGTGCATTTCATGATGCTGCTCAAACCCATGTGACAAATGCGGGATAGGATAATACAGGGAAAGGTCGACTTCAAAGTTTCGTCGAACTGGGCCTTCTATTTATTTGGTGAAGTCGTTTGGTTTTCCGACCTTGATATTCTCCTTCTCCAGAAACCATGTGATCGCATTCCTTTGCCAGCTCTTGAAACTCTTACCATCAAGATGGGCAACAATCTGGCCTCCAGGAAATGCTTGCTTCGTCGCCAACATGGCTTCAAGAATGGCCTCCTTCCAAGTGCCACCAATGCTGCCATAATCCTTTACGTTTGACCCAGGATCATTCATCAGCAAAGAATAACCAGACAACAGATGCCCAACCCAGACACCATCTTTCTGCACAATATCCGTGTGCCGGGGTGCATAATGGCCGCCTCCAATTCCTAACAAAACTTTCTCCCCTTGATGTTGCTCTTCAGACCAGCATCCAACTCCATCTCCTCCATCTAACCCTAATCCTAATCCTTTCAGAAAAACCGATGCAACCACGTTCGCTGCATCCTCCCTCCTCCAGTACTCCTCAGTGCTGCCGATTTCCACAAACATTGCAGGTGCTTCTGTCCATGGTCCGTGATGCGTTGCCTCAAGGGTAATCTCAAACTCTGGGACCAATTTCTCGGCTATGGCTTTTGTTTTCAGTAACCTGAACCAAGGGCCGATGCGCGGGTTTGGAGGCGATGCACGCCCTGGTCTGCCTCCTGCTGGAGCCACTTCGTGGTTGAGCAGGTGAGGAATTCCGATTGGGTGCACTGTGAGTGCGGGTCGATTCGATGCGGCCGTGTGCCGACTCATGAAAATTATCTCTCTCACTTTCTCCCCGGTTTGCGCCTCCCATCTCTGTTCCAAGAAATCTTCGTACACCATCTTGTCTTGTAATTGGATCATTCGGACGCTCCCAGTTGCGTATGTCGGGTTATGGTCCACCTCTGGTCCTTGGGTCCATGATGGGCAGAGGGATAGGAGGGCGACCGCCGGACCTATGGAGGCTGGGTCAGCCTTTGTGGCCACCAGCAACGTCACCATAGCTGCAAGGTCATGAACAACATAACAGAAATGTATCAAAATCCAAGAAATTCCCTCATACAAAAAAATCTCAGTAGCATTTGTCAAGACACACAAGGTCACTGGCAAACACCCTGTGCGAGACTGTGGAAACAAAGGAAGATGTCTGGGTTACAAATATGTCGGTCAATGTGATGACTAGAAGTAAACATAGGTTAGGATCGAGCACCATGGTAGAGGTCCTTTATATCAGATTGATAACAGGTTGGATGAATATGTGATATATTTGCCAACAAAGGGCAATCTCTTTACACTCAGATGGTAACCCTTCTATTTCGCACATTGTAAGCATGTAACGTTGTGAGAATAAATACTGGTTTTCATGTCCAGTATTGCAAACAACAACTTGAACATGAGTCATCTGACAGTGGGACGGAATCTATAAGCTCACAGTTGCAGCACAAGCTCATCTCGGGACCTGCCTGTAAAATTTCTCAACAGGGAAAGTTGAAAGCATTGATGCCTGATAAAACCCCGGTTGTTAAAACTTTGTGAAAAGATAGAGCAAACTTCTCATCATTTAGTGCATTGCCCTGTGAACACCTTCTACATAACATCATTGGAAAAACTTCGGGTTCTCAAAAGACCCTAGAATTTGAAGAACTTCCAGGGCTTCATGAGGTTTTCCTCCAGGGTGTCGGAGAACTGATTTTCCTCCATCATAAAACCGTAGAGACTTTTGAAAATCATGTACAATGAGCTCAAGGGGTTTGGCAAGATTGTTACTCTCACATACCCTCAGCGATTCTCAAAAGAGAAACACCTGATAAGCAAGGACTTAGGCAATCGGAGAAAAACTGTCATTTTCAGCAAGCACTCTGGTAAACTACGAAGTAGGTTCATAGCATCTACTCTGTGTGACATTCTCCATCAGACTAAAACGGTTCTCCAATCGCAGACTGAAAGTCCTTCGTGTTAAAAATCAAACTTTCAACATACAACTCATCGCCCTCGATTGGAAAACCGACTTAGGGACTAACCCTAAACCTCGCAAACCTCAGCCTCAATTCAAGAGAATTTGCCTTCCCATGCCAGGATCAAAGTAAGAGGGAGGAGCGCCATTGCAATCATCTTGTTATTCACAAGCCGAACGCCAATCACAACGTCCAACATGCGCATAAATCATGTAAATAAATTCAACAATCTAAAGAATAAAAACGAAGTTGGGTTTCTCGGTATCTACTCTGTGCGACATTCTCCCCATTAAACGATAGTGGTTCTCCGATCCCAGACATAAAGTCCTTCAGAGATTAAGATTATTCAACATACAACCCATCGCCCTCAATTGGGAAACCAATTTAGGGACTAACCTAATGCAAACCTAATGCAAACCTCAGCCTCAATTTAAGAAATTGAATTGCCATGCCAGGAGCAAAGTAAGAGGAGAAGAAGCATCTTATTATTCACAAGCCAACTGCCAATTACAACAACCAACACGAACAAATCATCTACGTATTTCAACAATCTATAGAGGACGATAAAATTGCCATCCTTTGCTTGTTAACCTACTTCTTCAGCCTCCACTGATGGGAGGAATTAGTGCAAGCTCGTCGCCGTCCTTCACGCCGACCGGCTCGCTGACATAGCTTTGGTTCAAGGCAACGACGATGCAGGAAGTGATGGGCTTGAGGGCAGGGAACTTGGCCACAATTGCTTCAAAGCAGTGCAACGTAGTCCACCCATCCTCAATCTCTAGGGTTACCTCCGACACTCCAGCCAGCTCCCGGGCTCTTGCAAAGAACAGAACTTGCACTTTCCCATTCTTCTTCTTCACATGCTCATCCTCCTCCTTCCCATCATCACTTCCATGGCCGGCAACATGTGCAATATGTGCAAACCCTCCTTCCCCAGCCTCCATAGCTCCTCTCAAAACGATGGAGCTTTTTGGAGCATGTCGGAGAGTATTAGGTATGTGGAAGGTTTGTGGAAGGTATCAAGGGATTACTAATTGCAGACTACACCCGGATTTTACTGCTAATCTTTCGAATTTAATGTTTATGAAAGTTGGAAATGCGAGGAATACAAAGGGAATATGTGAGAGAGAAAGAGAGAAAGCGCAGGAATTATTGACTTGCTCCTAGTCCTCAGTGCTCTAAGAAAGTATGAGAACGAAGAAAAGCTTGCAATTGAGGCTAGGTAAAGTCAGTGCACCTTGATACGGAAACTTCGTATAATGATATGTGGAGGGGACTCAAAACCCAACTTTGAGTTGGCATGCACACAATTGCAGTCAAACAATTGTTAGCAGGCTCCTTATTAATAACTACCCGCCATCAGTTTCCTTCCTACGATGACCCAGCAAATGTTTCAAGGATTTTTCTGCAGGACCTTCTTCATTTGCCAGCTACATAGGTACAATCGCCGAAGTGACCTCCAAGTAGGAACACTGTCCTTGTGTTTAGGTCACATCACCAAAATGGAAATTGCAAAATGCAAAGTGAATTCATAAGAGAGCAGGCTGGTCAAATACCGACGACATAGTTTGTATCATCTACTACAGGAGTAATTAAGTAGAGTTACAGACATGATGTGAGTTGTGCTAATCAGATCTTCTTAAGAGAAATTTTGCTGCGATTACCATGACCCACGTCAGTGGAGTTTCACTGAAGAATTTCATAATCTCTCTGTTTTCATCATACTCACTCACACAAAAATCATAATAAGATATGTACCTTACTAATGGCAAGTGTTTAGTACGACGAGCCACCATAGGTAACTGAATTTTTAAAAGCTTATTTTACCAATTTTAGGGTGCTGCAGGAATAGATGCCACATGTCCCGAAAACATCTCCTGCTGGCATTCATCAATTCTTGAGCTTCGAAGGAGATGATACACATCCATCCGCTACTTCCTTTCCTTTTCCTCTTGCTCGTCCAGCGCATCCTCGCGGGTCCACCCATTAGTCCATTCCTCTGCATTCCACCGAGGCAATGGTCACTAACGAATGCCCACGGAAATACTAATTACCTTATTATTCCGGGTGCCGCCGAACAGAGGAATTGGTGTGACACTGAAGCAAGCGACTGAGGATGGATTGATTGATTGATTGATTCAGGGTTAAGTTAGGATTTTGTTGTGGATGCTTTTTGATTTTGATTTCAGATGAAGCTGGTGGCAGCAACGTCAGACATCTGAGTGCTCTGTTTTTTTGTGCGTTGCGTTTCTCCTTCCCGTCTCCGAGTTCTTGCTGGGGGATATTATTATGCATGTGTTGTTGTGGTAGTGAGCGCATTGTCTTCATTGTTGGGGATTATGAGGAGATGGAAAAGTGAAGAAACGTGAAGAAACGTGAAGAGGGGCAATACATGAAATTGCAGCTGATGAGGAACACCAGAGTTATTTCGCTGGCATACTTGTACCGATGTGGGCTATGTCGTAAAGACGTGACGCGGAATTTGCATCCATCCGGTGAGTTTCAAAACTCCTGTTTCTTTGGGTTTTGAGGCAAAGAAACGTGCAGTTTCTCGTTTTATTTCTGCTACCCTCCTTTGAGATTGGATTACAGTTGCAAGAAGGGTGAGAGGTTTCCAAATTTTCACTTAAATCTCGACTACCTACACCAGAAACCTTGATAGTTAGTGAGAGAGGATTCACTCATGTGTGGAGGGGAATTGGGTTGTTCAAAGCTTTGTCATGAAGCCATCAATTTCGCTGACAGTCAGTCAGTCTACAGGGAATTGATTTTGAGATTAGATGTTGAGAATACAGTGTATGAGTGAAGAAGACCTAAGTAAGGATATGTCAATCATGTTGAAGAGGAGCGAGAGAATGTAACCTTAAATTTAAGTGAATTCCGGAAACTTTGAATCTGCATTGACTGAGAGGGAGGTCTGGTATCTCATAGCAGTTTCAAAGCATTTCCAACTGTTTTTGTTAGGAACACTTCACAGTTCTAGTGCCAGCCATTAATAAGTGGCCCTTGATGAGTTCAGTAAGGAGGGAACACAGCTTTTTTTTCATTGCAACGTTTAAGGTGAATGTCTGAAACGATTCGGACTGCATTTGTCGGATACAGAATGGATGTTGAGATAAACTAGAGATTCTGCTTCATTGGTTGCCTTCTCGAGCTTGCAATTTAAATTGCTTTTCTCACTATGAGAGTTTCACTTATGCGGAACAATTATTTGGGGTTCTAACTGATATATCTGCATGTTGACATACAAGTTATTGACGTGTTTAGGATTTAGGGGTTCTGTCCTTTTGTCTTTTTGACACCCCCTCCTGCAATATTGGAGTCAACAATTCCACTGATTGGATGGATATGAAGGTTATTGAGAATGGGTACACGCTATTGTTTGTCAATAGCTATCGATATTGTTGTGATTACCAGATGTTCAAAAAATTCAATATACACTCACTTTACCAATTTATTTCTTATTTCAAATTGCTTGCAAGTAGAGTATTCTGATGATCAAGAGAGTATCCTGAGGAGTCTCTTGTTTTTAAGGACTCATATGTTTCAGTCATAACTTGTGAATATATCATGTAGGAATATATCTAGATGAGTAGATCTTACCAGCAGCAACAGGTTCTATTCTCAGACAATTCATTCTTCCTGAAATTTGGTAATTGCACTGGAGGTTATTTTTGAATTTCAGATGTCTGTGTAGCTATTTGCACATCCCTTGCCATGAAGTGGAGGGATGAACATTCACATTGAAATTCTATGTTATAGAGCTTCTGACACCAGCTGTTCGTTATTTCAAATTAAAACACAGAGGTTGAGTGGTAACCTGAGATGCTTAAAAAATAAAGCAAGTTTTAATCTAGAGCGGCTTTCCTTACATCAGCCAACATAGATAGCTACATGTCTTTCCATCTACGAGGATATTCATTTGATGTGGTGAGGACTTGTTGTGTTTGCTTGAAAGGGAATATAGTTCTGATGCTATGTTTGTAAGCTATCTGAACCAAAGGTCTACTAAAACTAAATCAAAAGATGTTTATGTCTATCCAGTGGTTGCAGATTTATGTGGTAATGGTATGCAGCAATGCATAGGCGTGAGCATCAGCAGACCTTTTGGAGTTAGACGTTGCCTCCTCACATTTTCTTCTATTACTGGTGACTCATCACACATGTACCATTTTCTCTTCCTCCTACTCTGACCTATTTTAGAAAGCTTGATTTCCTGGTAGGGTTAACTGGTATCAAAAGTTCTTACTGCTGATTCAGCTGCTATAGGTAGTCCTTGATATACTTAGCCCTTAAAGAACCGGGAGTGTGTTTATATGAGATATGCAATGTTGAGTACAAACCTTCAACAAGTTTTAAATTAATGTTTTGTTTGGTCTATGGTATTGTGTTCATTTTTAGCACAACCTACTAAAAAGAGGAAATGGAAATAAAGCCATATGTGACAATGGTGATATGTCGATATATCTGGTGGGTATTTGAGAGTTTATATATATCTTGCTTCCATTGGAATAATTTATATGATAAATGGGCTAGTTCTAGATAAGGTTATTTTTGACACTTTCAGCTCAAAACATCAAGATGTAATCTTAAACCCTTTGTATGACATCTTGAGGCCCGGACGGGCCTTCCGGACCTTGAAGGGTTAAATTCATAAAGTGGGATTTGTAAGCATGTAAGGAAAGTTTGTATTGCAGATTGTTGGGAAGGTCACATGGAGTTCACACAGCAGCCCAAGAAGGTCGTGCTCCTGCGAGGTGGGAAACCTACGATCCAGTGGCATTTGCAAACTACTATCGCTACCGACCTCTGTCAGTTGCATTTCGAGCTCTGACAATTGTCTCTGAGATTGCTATGCTCGCCGGTTGGCACTGGATTGAAAAGAGTGTTCAAAAGCGGGCAGACAACGTAATATTTCAACTCATTTGCACCAAGTCTAAATTATTGATCGTGCCTCATTGATATTGTTGGTTTGAGTATTAGTTGTTTTTTACCAGAACCAAAATGTAAGAAGAAGCTATGATATATATTGCATATAGTTGAAAATCATGTTCTCAATCTATGTCTAATATTGAAATTCAATGCCTTCCCTACACAAAGTTTTGGCACTGAAGTGTGTTCATCTGTGTGTTGGGCTTCTTAGATATGTTGTACAAACTCAAGAGTTTGTACAAACACACACTTTTGTCTTTATAATGTGCTGTTGTATTGTAAAAAGGAGGTTCAAGATGGCATATTCTTGTCACTCTTGTAAGCAAGATTCAATGGATTGTCTAATTGGACATATCATTCACTATTGATCATGGTTGCAGCTACGTCGAAGTATAATTCGTCTGGGGCCATTCTATATTAAGGTGATATAGGATTACCCTTGTTCTGATTATTGATTATATTATTTCAAGTCTATTCTTTGCTAAGTTGCTACTCAACATGGCCTGTCATCTCATGTAGTCGATAACTCTGACACTTCAGATGACACTTGAACTGGACTATGCAGCTTGGGCAGGCTTTGAGTACTCGTCCTGACATTCTACCCAATGCTTATTGTCTAGAGCTTGCAAAATTGCAGGTATGCCATTAAACTTGTTCATCATGAGCATTGATGTCAGCAATAATGAAGGTTCATATAAGTTCAAGTTTCAAAGGACATGTGAGGAAGCTGTTTTAATTTACTGCACAATCGCTGCTTTTGGTAGGACTTGTTGAGCTCCATGGTTGTGATGGATGTATGATGGCTTGATGAAGTGATGAATCATTATGGGACAAAGCACATTGACATAGGGAGATGGTTTTGCAAAAAAACTATGATTTGACCTATATAAGTGCATCTCATAGTCCATCTCTTATCCAAGTTTTGATGATATCATTGTTTGTGTGTTTCTTATAGCATCTTTTGCCACAAGCTAATGGTAATTGTGCATGAAGGATCGAATTCCCCCGTTCCCTACACCAGATGCATTGAGGTTTCTGGAGGACCAACTTGGCTCGCCAGCCTGGAAGGTGTTTGCAAACATTTCAGAGAAACCTGTAGCTGCAGCATCGCTCGGGCAGGTCTATAGAGGTAAATGTTATAAGAAGTATTACGTGTCATGTTCAATCCTTGATTCTCAAATTCTGTTATTATCAATGAATCTAGTAAATTCAGAAACATGTACAGTGGTGGTCATGGATATACGTTCTTGAAATCTTGTATGTACACTTTGTAGATAAAAAACTGGAGTTTTCAATCACTTGTCAATTTATAGGTCGTCTACTGGATTCAACAATAAAGGGGTGAAAGACTAGGCACTTTCTGATCAAATAAGACAACAAATTCATTAAGATCCTTAGGCATCTACTCCCATTTAAATTTCCAAAATTTCTAGATTGTTGAGTTGTAAAATTGAAATCTTGCTTAAGAAGTCAAGACTGAAAACTCATACAGGTAATCTGTTAATTTATGAATTTTTTGGATTGAGGTATAATCAGGTATGCATTGTAGATCTAAGTTTGTATTGTCTAATTACATATATGCTGACACTGGAACAGCACAGCTACATTCTGGAGAGGCCGTGGCTGTTAAAGTACAAAGACCAGGTGTTCCAGAGCAATTAGCACTTGATGCCCATCTTCTTCGATTTCTTGGAAGCCAAATGCAACGATTTGCAGGGACACGAAGCGATCTCGTGGCAGTTGTGGATGAAATGGTCACTACCACATCCTTGCTCCTATTGTTTCTCTTTGTTCAGTGTCCACTCACTTTTTTGAGGTTTTGGAAGCATGCAGATTTTACCCAGCAACATTTTATTTCTTCTTCTAGCTTTCCCTGAAAAAAGAATAAATGCCTGTGCACTAAAGGCTACTTGTACGTGGGTCTGGATATCTTCAGGTTGGACACATGTTTCAGGAGGTGAATTACCTCCAAGAAGGTCAAAATGCAGAGCGATTTGCTCAACTTTATGGCCTCCGCAACCCCTCCAGTACTTTATTCTAACTTTATTCCATTTGCGCACTTGGTTTCTCAATTTGGTGCACTTTACACTTTCATTGGACATGAAATAGAAGTATTTGGAGAGGAATGTTTACAATGCTCCAGTTTGCTGTGTTATGTGATAGTTGTTATGAAGTCATAAGTCACAATCATATAGGATTTGTGATCATTTGATACTAGATGTATGGGTCTTATCTCTTCACCTATTTTCCTCTTTGATAATAATTACAGTAAATAAACTGATATGCCAAATTTACTTGCTTGATAATATGCTTGCATTCTACTTTATTGCAGAAAGTGGACGAGTCTCCAGTCGAGCTCACTCTGGGCCAAGAGGACCAGCACAGACTGAACTTTATGGTGACGCTGGTGATGGTGTGGTGAAGGTTCCAAAAATTTACTGGGAATTTTGTACAAAAGGTGTGTTGACGATGGAGTGGATTGAAGGTATCAAACTTACTGATCAAAAATCCATACTCGCTGCCGGCCTTGACATTCAACACCTTGTTGATCAGGTTTTGTCTCTGTTCACCTAAGAGATACTGCTTATGTTCCTTGGCTTTGGTCTTACATAAGTGAATATTACACTCTTCGATCTTTTCATGTCCTCTAGCCATCAACCTTTTTGATCATCATCATGAGTTTTATTGCCTTGTTTACTTTACTGAGTAAGAACAGGTTAGTAGTTCTAAATTGATCATGTTAAGCTTATGTTGTTTTCTTTACTGGCAGGGAGTCTTGTCATCTCTCCGGCAACTACTAGAAGAGGGTTACTTTCATGCTGATCCTCATCCGGGAAATGTTGTAGTTACTAAAGAAGGTGTTCTTGCATATTTTGATTTTGGCATGATGAGTGAATTCCGCCGGGAGTACCGCATTGGTCTTATCCGCACAGTAAGTAACTCACCGGCAGCTATTAGAGTTACCTTTCAATTCAACCGGACTTTGGTCAGGAGTTAGTTGTTTTGCATACAACACTTTTCATGTTCAGTAAATTTTCAGTGCATGTTTGAAGTTGGTGTGGAGGTTTGAATGAAGAACATTCTATAATGATTCATTGAGGGCCAAACTCTATCTTGCATGCCAAGAGGTGCTAAAAGGAGTTTGGCTCTCAATGAACTGATATAGAATGTACTTCATTCAAATCTCCACACCAACTCCTAGCATGCATCGAAAATTTACTGAGCATGGCAAGTGACATGGAAACCTTGGCCTTGTAAAGGTGACTTTTGATATAACGCACTTGTATGCAAAACAACCAACTCCCAACCAAAAGTCCAACTGAATTAAAGGATAACTCTATTATGTTTGATCTTTTCCTATTGGCTGACATGTAGTTTTTTGTTATGATAATGGTGGGTAATTTCTGAGAACTTGTGTGTGTGGTTGTGTGCACAGCTTATACATTTTGTAAATCGGGATGCTGAGGGCCTCGCTAAGGACTTTGTAATGTTAGACTTTATTCCAGTAGGTACAGATTTGGAACCAATAGCCAGGGAGCTTCGAGAGTCTTTTGGGGATGAAGGGACCAAATCTCAGCTGGATTTTCAGGTACCTGAGCTGAATCTCTACACCTTAATACCTCCATACCTTAGTACCTCATCAGTTCGGCACTTTTGCTTGCCGCAATTGAATCTATTGTCATGCCACATTAACTTTTTCACGTCTCAACTAATTACTGCATGACATGTGGCACCCTCTCTTAAGATGATAATTTTTTTTTGCCGAAATTGATAAGGTACCATGTTTCTCACTGGTAGGCAACATCTTGTAGATTTGAGATTGATTATACCAAACACAGGTGAAGTTGATGAGGCCTGTAGTAAATTTGGTTTGTGGAACAGGGAATAATGAATCAACTCTGGACAGTGATGTATAAATTCCAGTTTCGGTTATCTCCCGAGTATGCCATGGTGGTGCGAGCGCTGGGATCTTTAGAAGGAACAGCAACAACACTTGATCCAGGATTCCAAGTTGTGGCCAGTGCATATCCATTTATTGTGGGTCGACTACTTGCAGATCCTGATCCGCAAATGCGAGAAACTTTGAGGGAGTTGCTAATAAGAAATAATGGATCCATCCGGTGGCATCGCTTAGAACGCCTGGTACAATTACTCTTTTTTACTTCCTTTTTCCCCTTTCCTAATGTACCACACTAAGTTTTTCATAGAGACTCAGATTGTTTCCCTTTAGACATTGAGCTATCTTATGCTCAAAGCTGTTGTGGGTAAGACTTATTGCACATGTTTAGGTAGCAGAACGGAGGAAATTTGACAAATGAATGTATCCTAAAATCTTCTCTGCATTTGTTGCAAGTTCAAAGAGGGAAAGGAGGAGAGATGACAGGAACTGTAGGTTACTATGAATGAGGGACACTTTACTCATGGGCAACTGTTATCTTAGGATTGAGAGTGGCAGGGATATTATCCCTCCATCACAACCTTCCAGAGGCAAACTTATGATTCAGATCAAATATGGTGTTGAAATAACATCCTAAGATCATAACAATGTTGTAATAATTACATGACTCTCATACTTGTAATATGTGCCACATTGTCCTACTACAAAGCAAATAGTTACATAAGAACAAGGCATATATTTTAAGATAAGTACAGCATACACCACTAGGTATAGTTTTGACATGATAATTATATAATACACCACACATTGGAAAATATATAACGACCTGAAGTAAGTAGGGTCGGTATTGTCACCTTGCTAATGCAATGCATTTGTTTTTTGAGGTTCTGTATCCTTTTGGGTTTGGGCCTCTTCTAGGCTGCATGAGTTTATAAGGATACTTGATATTCATAAACAACTGGATAACAAAGTTATGTTTAATACCAGTCCTTTTGAATTTTACAGAGTGGTTCCCTGTTTCTCTTTGCAGGTCATTGCCGTAGCGGATCAGTCCAGACCAGTGAAAGCTGAAACCAAAAAAGAGGGAGATTGGGGTGGGCAGGATGTGTTGGGGCATAAAAGAGCTGGAGGTATAAGGGGAGCTTTTGATTCACGTGCCGTTGCATCTGCAACATTAGATGTGATGAGCTTCATTTTATCTGGAGAGGGCTCACGAGTCAGAATTCTACTCGTCAAGGATATTGTACGAACCTTCAACGCTCTCATGAAGCACTACTATTTGGACTCGTTGGAGCTTGCAAACAAGCCTCTCTATGCTGAGTATGTTATGGGAGAGAGGTTGAAGGCTGATTCAGCAACCACTGCTAAAAGACAATCCAAGCAATACGGACCCAATAATATGGAAAGTTCACCCAAGAAATGGAAAGTTTTTGCGTGGGGTTCGTATGGAGATAACGTTTTTACGAATCCGTTATCTTGGAGCAAAGCGCGTTTGGCACGTCTGTGGGGTGCGAGGCAGGGTTTGTGGAGTTCCAATAAGAAAAACACGGAGCATAAAGAGGTGTCTTATAGTAAAGGGCCTGAGCTGGCTGGTCATAGAGCCCATTCACAGTCTCCAGGTACTGTACGTGACGAACATCCTCAATATGAAGAGAAGAAGAACAATTCAAAGGCGAACCCAAGATCTTCAGATTCCACACAGGTAAGGCCGAATTTTATGTCATGCCTAGTGTCGACACTTTAAAAGGAGTGTTCTTAACCCTTAAGAGGACCGGAGGTGTGTTATACAAGATATGTTACGATTGGCATGGACCCCCAACAAGTAGTGAATCAATATATTACTTGGGTCTATGACATTGAATCCATATTAAGCACTTCTTTTAAAAACGAGGAAGTGAAAAATAGAGTTGTATTTGACAAATCACCTATTTGATTTCATGCCGACTATGTAAACTCATCCATCATGGACGAAGGGGCTCTAGTGATAACAAAGTTGAGGGTCGATTCATTCCAAGTAGACATCACTAGACTAAGTTGGGGTCTCTGATGCTATTTCCGGAGACAAATCCTCTAAAAATGGCACTTTACATAATTCACTGCGTTTTCACCTCCACAATGGATATGTTTATGTAGACACCTGAGCTCAAAATCTCCCTATTTAGCCACATTTTACCTCACAAAACCTATTTCGTAATGTCTGCAACCTATTTAGTTCAGGGTGTGTGGCCTCCTCATAGAGAAACTGATGGATTGAATGTAGTTGGAACTAAGATTAGTGTTCTCAAATTTTTTTGATTGAGTTTTGAACGACTTCAATTCATTCGAATGCAGTTCGACAATTTTCCTGGACGATTACAAACAGGATTCATGGCATTCGTCAAGGCGATGGAGTCAAATCCTGAGGTGTGGATACCTTTGATGGCTCAATTGGCAGCCAAACCTGAGGCTCAGGCACTCGGTTGTGATGTCATTTTGGCACTTGCGGATTCTTACTGCACTCAGACAGCTGAAGCAACTATTTTGTACATGTCAAGACAACTGCATAAAGAGGACCATAAGTAAAATTCCATCTTTGGATGTGATCCATCTTAGGACCTCCAAATTTCCCATAAAAAATTGTGGGCTTTAATTTAGAAAAGAACTTGATTTGATACAAGTGCACATCATTATTGATGTGATGTGTTTTCAATCTTGTGAATCAGGCATAGCCTATCTTTTGAGAATTAGTGTGCAAAGATTGAATCAAGAAGAATATTGGTGAACTTGCAAAATGTTAGTTTCTGGTTCTGCTTGTCATCTTTATCTATCAAATTCTTCAACAATGTTACAGCCAATTGTTATAATAGTGCACAGCATATTCTTTATACCACTTCACAGATGGGCTTGGCTCTATATTGCAAGCTGTCCCATTGTATTTGTTCAGCCAAGTGACCATATTTTTTAACCCAAAATTCTGTTCTCTGAACAAATTTGGAAATGTTGCCTTACCATCACCATCCTTGATTTCTAAATTGATTGGATCTTCTTTCAAAACCAAAAGTATCACAAGTCGTAGGGCTCAAGACAATCATCTTTACCGAAACTAGCCTCACAATTTCAAGTCCTTCGACGCTATGTGCATGAAACTGTCACCCACTCACAACCTCAGAAATAGCATGTCCAGTTATCAATATTCCAACTATACGGATTTGAAAAAAGGAATGTAAGGGAATATTTGTTGACATTCAATTTGATCGTGTAGTGGATCATGTTAAAACACGAGGAATGGAAGATGTCCGAGAGGAAACTATGTGTGCTGAAGAAAACTGTTGACTGTTGTCTCTTTCGAGACATTTGATAAAATTGGAATGATACAGAGAAGATTAGCATGGCCCCTGCGCAAGGATGACACGCGCAAATCGAGAAATGGTCCAAATTTTTTGCCTCCTTGGGAAGCTAAGGATGATAGAAGGCCGAGGACTTTGAAGAGTTGACTTCACTCAAGAGGTATGGGTGCCTATTGTGGGCACTTCCAAGTCCACATATCTATTTAGCCACTTGATCAACAAGTTGTAGAACACATTATGTTAGTGTTGTTAAAGAAGTGGATCAACAAGTTGTAGAACTCAATTATGTTAGCGTTGTTAAAGAAGGAATGCTTATGGTGAGAAGATTGCGAATGGAGTTCATATCCTCCTAAAATCTTCACTCAAAGTGCAAATTCCATGATTCATAAAGTGGCCTTGTAGGGGGGCATTTTGAGATTCAAATGTGATTAGACTTGGCATTTATGTGTGCCTACCTTTGCCTACTTAGGTGTTACATGGTGTTAAGGAGAATCCCCGGAGGGTGGACTCTTCATACCACGTACAAATTAACGTGAGTGTAATAAGGGGTATTATTTCGTTAGGGATTTGCAATGTCTACGTAAGTTCATCCAATATCAAATTATGGATGAGTTTATCAAATGCTTGGATGTTACTTGTTTTATAGGGTGGGTTGCAAGTTGGTGGGCAAGCCCTCCTTCACCCTCTTTACTAATTTCAAAGAAAATTGGAAAGCATGTGCATATGATGAGCCCAAAATGCTATTTTTCAAAATTATTGAGGCGGAGTGGGAGAGAGGGTGTGCATCATGTGGCTTTGGATCCTTCTTCTTAAATTTGGCAGTCAAGTAAGTTTTTTGTTGATTTACATTTATAAATTTTTAATGACAATTCACCTAGCTTGTTGGATTGCGCATATCTTCATAATTCTTTTGAATTTTTATTTTTATCTTCTTTTTGTTGAAATTGTGAACATATTTTTTTCCACAAATTATGATATTTATTGATCCAAAAATTTCAATTGAAAGCATTGAATTATAATAATAAACATAAAATTATAATAATGATATGTGGAGTATTATTATATGAATTGTGAACTCGGTTGTACCCTAACTGTAGGTCCACATTGAGAGCATGGGTTATAGTCAATACCCTAAACATAAGCCCACTGCTTCATATCCACCCTAATCTCCACAGCACGATTGTTCTTTATTTTAGTATAAAGTGCAATGTTGATACACCAACCTAGTACTATTATGTGATGATACCCTAACCTAGGATTTTTTTTCATTTATTATGCTTCATTCATTACCAATAAATAAGCCTATATCTTTATTATTGGTTTATAAGTTTTATGCCTTCAATAATAATAATAATAATAATAATAATAATGTAAAAGTTCTTTCTTATTACTAACTATTATATACCATACGCATTTCACATATCATAACGAACAAACAAAACTTGAAGTTGGAGAGTTTAAGATCGCATTTATAGATCATGGACATAAGTTCATATAAATTTCTCTTGTATATGATCTATAATATCCTAAAGCATAAACCTTCTAATTTTTATAATGATGTTTTAAGATAATAAACATACTCAACCAACTCCAACATGAAGCAACCCCATAATTCATGTCGTTGACAACATTGGAGTTCTCTTTCATGTGTTTATTCATGTTATCTTATCGTATAAACATGTCAGAATGACTTGTAATCTTGTAGGGTTTAGGGTTTGTCTATGATTTAGGGTTTTAGGGGTAATATGGTTATTTGATTTTCATATATAAGTTGTTTGGATTTAGGTGTTTGTGTAGTGCATTATTCAAACATATAATATGTGGTTAGTTGATTGTCTTCATATGTTATTATTGATATCCCAACATACTAGACATTCTAGGCATCGTTAATTTTGGTTTGATTTTGACGCTACATATGTTATTGTTGTTTGTCAATTATTTGATGCAAGTATAGTTTGAACACATATCATATTTATCCTTGCTCTTCATATTTATTGTGCATTCTAGGCGTTTACACATATGTTTTATTTGGATAAAAGTTTATTGAATTTTATAATAAAATTACATGGTGCTTATTAAATTGTTATTATCTTATTAACTTTTGGTGGATATTAGTCTTAACTTTTGGTTAAGGTTTTAAACAATTTCTGTTTGAAATAATCTCAAAATTGAAAGTCCATTACCATAATCCAAGCTGTATTATTTGAGGCATTATCATAAATAGTATACATAAGGGAGAGTTATTGTTTTTCTTTAGTGTGTACATTTAAAAAGGCTATCAAGAATTTTGAAATAAATGTAGATTCACAAAAGGGGCCCTAAGGTTTAGCAATATTTTTGACAATAGATTTGCTAGTTTCATCCAATTTATATTTTCATCCATTGTTATCATATGGTGATAGTTCCTAATGACTTATATATGTCATAAACTATTTATTTCACGATTTATATCATTGTATATGTAGTGGAGACATATATCACATTATATTGAAAAATTTAATATAAATACATGACCCTAGAATAAATCCCCCTATATATGAGGATTTTATAGAGAGAAAAAATGTATATGTACTAAAGGTAGGCTAGAAAAAGGGCTCATGTATTTATATTAAGTTTTTCAATTTAATGTGATAATTGCATCCACTAGATATACATATTACAAATTTTGTGAAATAAAAAGGCCTTCATTACATATACAAGTTATTGGGGACGATTACCAGATGAAAACAATATATTGGATGGTATGTGCTAGCACATCAATTGGAAAAAATAAATTCTAAACATGGGCCCCTTTTATACACCTACCTAAAGTCCAATTTCTTAATAGCCTTTTATATGTACACACTAGAGGAAAACAATACCTCTCCCTTATGTATACTATGTATCCTAATGCCTCAAATAATATCCCTTTCTACACTCATGTTAGGTCATAGTATTACGTGGCATGAAGAGTCCCCCCCCCCCCCGGGGTGGTGTGGACAAGATTTTATGTATTGTACAATATAGACATGGATTACTTTTTACTACTTAAAAGGAATATAGAATATAGTAAATTTCATTGGCATGGGAAATATAAGCATGGTAGGGTGCAAACAAGTAGGTCGTCTTAGAGTATTAATTAATTATAGGAAACCTTTAATCCATGCATTGGAAGTAAATAGCCCATAAACAATAACCCTCTGCCACAGTTGGTGTACAAAATCCTATAGAGTGACCTACCCATGTTTTTCACCCATCCAACTTGCAACATGCTTATATACAAATCATACTAGACATAAACCCTTTGATCCTAAATTTCAAACCCTATATTGATTCTACTAAAAAAAATAGTGGCCCACATTTTATGCATACTTACTTTATTGGTAATGGGATTGTCTACTTTCAATGGACCCTCCATTATTTTTATTTTTATTTCAAATGAATTCAATCCTCCCTATGTTATGCCACATGTCGTTTGTAAAATGCATTAAGTGCCCCACTTAAGGATTTTATTTGTAATAAACGCCTATTTAGTTCATGATATATAGTTTGTATATGAAGTGAAGGCATTTGTCACATTAAATTGAAAAGCTTAGTTTAAATACACAAGTCTATTTTCTAGCATGTTGTTAGTACGTATACACTTGTTTTTCTTTATGCCTTCTTGGCCTTGCCTTGCCTTGCCAAAACTAGTTTGGTACCCAAAGGACCGATATGGAATGTCCCTCTTTCAAGCCTCTGCATTGATTCCAATCATGCACCCTAAACTTACCGAACATGGAAAGTTTTGCATGCGAAACAACCAACTCCCTACTAAAACTCCAGTTGAGTTAAAGGATAACTCTATTGTCAACTTTTTGTTTCAAACACAATAATATTACATTGAATTGAAAATTTTCTACAAATATGGAAAAAATTCAAGATCAAAATAGTTAAGGTCAAGAAATTTACCTCCAAAACCAAATCTAGCCATTTTCTTTTGAGCATTGTTTTTAATGATAAGTTTTGAAGATCTCATCTTGGTATTGGATGCAAGCATGGTAAAGTGGACCAAAAAAGTGCTCTAGTATACTAAAACCATATTTTTTTGGTCAAAGGCCTAAAACTAGTAGCAAAGTGTTGTTTAAATTGGATTTCTTTTCATGATGACCTTTGTTTTTGTTTTGAATACTCAAATGTAGAATATCAAGTTGAGATCTTCAATACTTATCATTAAAAATGATGTTCATAAGCAAATAGTTGAATTTGGTTTTGGATGTAGATTTCATGACCTTAACTATTTTGAAGTTGGAATTTTCTTCCATATTCCCTGAATTCATTATCTACTTGCGGGCATCATCACAAAAATTTGTGGAAAACCATCAATTTTATGTAATTTTATCGTACTTTAAACAAAAAATAGACAGTGACTTGTTCAATATCACCTACTTGCACACCACTTGACTAACTTCTAAAATATGTAGACTTTTCTTGGAATTTTTTTTGTCATCATAATTTTCTTGGCTTTGTCAATCAGTATGTTTTAAAAATGTCCATGATTATTTTCTTCACAAAATTCAAAGTTAGTGTATAGTTTTGAATCACTTTCACTGAACACCTCGGGGAAGTCACTTAGTGTATTCTTTGGGGACACATGAGTGTACAACACATATTTTTTGGGGGGTTATGTAGCTCATTTACTGCATTTTAGTGGACCCTATATTTTTTAATAATTCTACTTTCTTCAATTTCTCACCACCCTATGTGTAATTATAAATTAAGATCTCCATAATATTTCAGACCCTTCATTATTTATATTTATTTGAATTTTCCTTCGTGGACCATAGCATTGTACTATAGCATTAAAAATGGAATTCATCACGCAACAAAAATTAAGCTGTGTATACAAGAAGCATGTTATTTACATAATTGGTTACATGTCTAAGCCCATTGATAATGGCGTACTTAATTGTTTCATCCAAATATTGAAAGAAGTCCACAAATTCCAAAACAAACCAGCATCACTAAAGTGTCCATAATGTGTTCACTAACACAGTTGCACTAACATTGCACATGTTATCATGCAAAGTGTGAAGACAATTTGAAATGCCTACTTATGAGTCCTATGTGAAAATTGAGAAACGATCATCACAAAAGATGTCATAGCCTCTCGCCTAGAACAAATCCATCAATCCACCATAGATTCACCAAATATGGCCCCACGGAGCTCTTTAAACGTGTAGGGGTCAATGCACGATGATCTCGGGGAGATCACTCCATTGTAGAGTTGAACACCACGTGCGAACAAAGTTTGCTACCCCTATATTACATGTCATAAATAATTTTAAATTTTATGATATTTTTTCTACATATACACAACCATTGATGGTATCTTTTGTATATTTTTTTGAAATTTTTAGTCATATTCATTAATTGTAGCAATTTTTTTAGTTCAATTCTGCATCATTCTAGTTAGAAACGGTATGTTTTATTAAAAAAACAAATCATCAAATTTAGTCACCATTTTTTACTATGTAACATGTACCATTTATATCTACTCATGAAAAAAAATTGATAAAATTGTGACCCATTTTGGAGATGATTTTTACATTTTTTACATTTTTTACATCTAAAATGATCGCACGTGGTTGTTCAACTCTACAATGGAGTGATCTCCCCGAGACGATGATAGAATTCTTGTCTTGCGTGGGAGGAACAACTAGAGAATTATACAAACATCAATGAAATGTTCCTCAAAAGTACACTTAATAACCCTCATCCAACGAGTTCATCCATTTTGTAGATGGATTTGTGATCATTTTTCATCTAGTTCTTAAATTTTTCTTACCCTAAAATCAACCTAAAAATTAAAAAATTCCCTTCCAATTACTATAATGCTATTTTAGAAATACTATAAACATAATTTTGGGTATTACAAGTGACCCTATATTATTTATAATGTGCTACCTCACATTTCTTCAAGGCTATGGTATATCAAAAAAATATCTAATTTTTATCAACCATGAATAAATGTCACCCTATATTTGTTCTCTCATAGTTATCTAAATTTTCGAAAGTGACTTCCCCGGGCTGAACACTAGGCAGGGATCAGGAGCTATCCACTTTACCGTGCTTGCACCCTATTCTACATTTGAGTGCTTATCGCAACAATAGAGGTCACCATGGAAAATATTCAATTTAAAAAACATTTTTCTATTGTTTTTAGGCCTTTGACCATAAAAACTATGGTAATAGGATATCGGAGCATTTTTTTGGTCCACTTTACCATGCTTGCACCCATTTGTGGATGTGTTACAATTTATTCTTAGAGTTTTGGCTCATCTTTTATTACAAATTTCTAATTTAGTAAAAGTAAAAAAAATTCAAAATATGAAACTTTCACTATTTCATCTTTATGATATACTAAAAAAAATAGAAATGCAATAACTAAATTGGTTGACTTTCGCTCATCCATGTAGCTCCATGCAAAAAGTAAGCACATGACCATAAGTTGTTGGTATAAAATACACATGTGTACAAACTTCTAATGATATTAAAATATTGGTAAAAAAATCTAAGATAGAATAATGTTTAGAATTTAGAAACGTACATGTATATTATAACTCCATGTCATTCAATAAGGCTTATTTATTGGTCCCTCATATTTCTTCAAATCAATGTGACATTATCCCAGTCACTTTCATCAATTATAACAATATTTTCCAAAACTTGGATTTAAGTATATTTGGATTTATGCATGAATTTTTACAATTCCAACCGCCAATATGACGTACACTAGATGATTCACAAACTATGCAAATATGGTGGTTGGTGCACATGGATTACAAACATTTGAAGTTGTGGTTGTTATGTTGTTGCTTTTGTTGTTGTTGTTGTTTGATGTTTTTGTCCCCACAAGTGCACATCTCTTATTAGTTTTTGGCAATTGGTTTGTCCTAAATATACTTAAATGTTAGTTTAATGAAATTTGCATTAATGCATCAAGTGTTTCAATGCCAAACTAGCTCGTAGATGGCTCCTGATCAAATTTTGCTTGGAGAAACCTATCTTACACATTACAATTGCATTAGAAGGTATTAGGATGCAAGCATGGTAAAGTGGACCAAGAAAGTGCTCCGGTCAATGTAAATTTGGAGGTGTCATTAGAAACAGACCACTATTAAATATAAGTGTGATTCTTCTAAGGAGATAGAAATATTTTTCTTATAGTTTATTAATATAGGAAACAAGCGAGTGAAAGAAAAGTGAAAAAAACATGTGTTTTATAACATCTATATGTCATTTTTCAACACTTACACAAAACTACCAAGATTTGCAAGTGGTTGAAAGTGACATAAAAGTAGTCTCATAATAACATATTAAATTAGAATTCTTGTATGATGACCTAGAACATACTTGTATGCACATATTTGTTGGAAAAAATTAACAAAATTATTCATTTTAGTGTAAGAAACACTTGCATAAAACACAAATTTGGCAACTTTACTTATGAGTACTATTTGAAGGGTGAATTAAGTGTTTTTTCTTCATTTTTTTTGGAATTGTCAGGTCATGATAAATTAACTTTCAATATATTACAATTTTATTTTCAAACATTACATAGTCTAAATTTGATGTTTTCAGTAACAAAATGTTTGATCCATTAGTTCTAATGCAAGGACCATAAGGAATGCCAATGAGATTAACGAAGGAATCATGGAAAAACATCCAAATTCTTATCATCATTGGAAGCCAAGGCGTAAATCAAGGAAAATCATCCAACTTGGGAATCCAAATTTAGCAAGCTACAATCATCCATTGATTGTAAAGCTTCACACGACTATTAATAAACTTGGTATTCTTTCAATTTTAGAACCATTGGGTCTACAAAGCATACCAAGTTAATAAACCTATAGATACGTTACATAACATAGAATGGAATAAAGGTCCATGTTCCATGTGGATCTTTTTTTGTTCTCCTAGGTTCTCTCCCATGTTTCCATGATATCAACAAGTGGTGAATTCAATTACAACGCATGAGTGCAAGAATCAAAGATTGTCCACTTTTATATGCTTGCCCCCATTACTAGCATTCATTGCTCCCTCATTGCCAAAGTTTGTGGAAGCCTAGCCAATAAGTGAACCACTCAAGAGTCGTGAATCTTTAGTCCCATTCGCTTCATGATTTGTCCCCTTGATAATCACTTCACACCATGAATTTGTAGCACAACATCAAAAGATCTTGTGCAATCTCCTCCATCAAGTTGTTCATCATTTGCCTACAATTTGATGGCCAACCCACTCACACATAGGCCTTGTGAGCAAAATTGATTAACACCAATAGCTTTGTTGTATCTCTAGCAGCATCTCTAGTTGCCAAAGCTTCCTCGATTATGCAAAGAAAAAGTGGGCCAGGTGAGGAGGGTTGGCTAGGGCATGAATGAAGCTCATGTGAGAATATTTTAAAGATATTTAAGGTAAGCATGTCTTAAATTGACAATATTCTCCCACCCTCATGAACTTTTAATAACAATAACTAAATTAGAGAAGGCATGTTTTTCAATCCAATACTTGCATTACATGCATTGTATTTGATTTGCCAATGCAACAAAAGTTCTATTGTGTAAACCTATTCGATAGAAGTTGGGATACATGAACCGAATAACACCCACATACCTTTGGTGCATTTCTAAGATCAAACATCAAAGTAGGCACATCTACCTTAGCATCGGTTCGTGTATTCTTAGTGGGTAAATTGTATTAAAAGTAAAGCTTGATATTTAATACTCAACGAATCATGACATCAAAAAATTCAGTAGATATTCAAGAATGCACGGACGGGTAGAGAAAAGAAAGGCAAATCAATTTTGGGACGTGAAGCTTATTGATTTTATGTTTGGATGTAAACTGTTCTCAAATTTTAGGTTTTGGGGCTTTCCCAAAAACATATTTTGTGTCAATTGAACGTTTCAGGACATGGGATGCAAAAAAAAACGTCATGTAAATCAGCCTAGCTCATGTGGTCACTTTGCTTAATCAGAAATCTATATGTAAGTGGTAAATGGCAAAGGCTTGTAGTCATGAACATGCACCAAAACGTCACTTATTACGATGGGATTGGACGATGTGTTCCAAATATAGATACCATTCAAGGTTCAATAGTTGACACATTTAGGAGGGCTTGTGTGATTATTTACAAAGCTTAGGAATCTTCACATTGACCTCTTATTGTTTTTGCATCTCAATTCCAACTTGAAGCTTGAAATGACAAGCTTTGAGATGCGCACTTGCCAACCACACAAGACATTTTCAAATGTGATCCAATAGTCCAAATTGCTTGTGAAGTTAGAAGTTCTCACAATAGGGCCATATGCCTCACATTAGTTTACCCTAAGTATGCATGTGTAGGGATTCAAGGGTCTTACGATTTGAGATAGCCATGTAAAGGGGCTTTGTAGAAACCCATCATCTAATAAAAGTTTATGGTTTATCCCAACTTGATCTCACGAGACTAACTCAGGACCTCCAATGTTAATTCTGGGATCAAATAAGCTAAGTAAGGAGATTTCTGAGCAGAAGGGGTTCGCAATAATTTCACCTTCAATCTACATGGCTACCACGAACCCACAGCCGTTTCACGGGGGGTGCACCTATACTTGATTTAAGTATACATGTGCGACAACCCTATATTGAATGGGGGGTATTTACCTTTCTTCATTGAGTATTTTTCACCCTATAAGTAGCTAAATTTCTATTGGATGGTGTTTTCTAACACCCTATCATTATATATAAATTTAAGAGTTACGCATGATAAGTTCCTTGACCAAGCCATACAAACAAAAGAAGACAAATACAACCCGCTAATAAACGCAATAAGAGCACAAGGCTGGAATATTAGACCCCTCATAGTTATCACCGCAAGGGTAAGGGGAGCCATTCACACAAGAAGCATAGAACTCTTTGTGAACCTACATATCCCCATATCACTTATAAAGAAAACAATGAAAACAATCCACCAAATAGCCATCAAATATCTCACATACCTAGTACTTAATAAGAGAAAACTCGACAATAAACAAGAACCAATACTCCCCCCCACATAGTAAATAGGTATCAACATAATGTAATATTACTTCATTTTATTTCATATAGTTTTACAAACAAGAGCCCACCCACCGCAAGGTAGGCAGTAAACCCCACCCTGCACCAAGAGGATTCTTGAGCATGGTAGGGCCAATAGGCTCAAATTCACGTCGGACTGCCCAAAGTTGGTTTTTCTTTTCTTTTCTTATAAATTGAAGAGTCGCATAATTATAATCACCCTATCTTATTTATAAGTAGTAGAAATTCCGTGTGAACAATCTGCACATACATTACACATACAATACACTATACATTACACTGCACAGATATTACCCTGCACATTACATACATATAATCATCATACTATAAACTTCAGCATATTGTGTATGATTCTTGAACCCCTAGGATCCTAAGTAAGCCAACCAACCCTTCCATCGTCGGATGACAATGCTTTTCATTTAAATGCGACCATTTCAACAAATCCATCCACATGGTCAAGTATACATGAAAAATGCTCCGGTAAACTAAAACCATAATTTTTTTGTCAAATGCCTAAAATTAGTAGCAAAATGTTGTTTAAATTGGATTTTTTTTTCATGACGCCCTCTATTGTTATGTTAGGTACTCAAATATAGAATATCAACATGAGATCTTCAAAACTCATCATTAAAATAATGCTCTAAAGGTAATGGCTGCATCAAGTTTTGGACGTAGATTTCATGACCTTAAATATTTTGAGGTTGGATTTTTTGTTTTCTTGACTTTATTCTAAACTTGAGGGTTGTATTACAAATTTTTGAAGAAATACATCAATTTAATGTAATTTATCTTATTTTAACAAATTTTAGACAATATACCTACTTGCACACTACTTGCATGATCTTCTAAAACGTGTAGACTTTTCTTGAAAAATAAATTGTCAACATAAATTGCTTGGCTTTGTAGATTCATGTGCTTTTCAAATGTTTATGATTTTTTCCTTCACAAAATTCAAAGTTAGTAAAGCAAAGTAAAAGTAAGGTCGGGGTTTCTTTTTACACTGACGTGAATGGGAGCCCGTTCCTCTATACCGTGATCATGTTTGACCAAGCATCACCGTAAGGGTACTTCCTCCCTCTCAGAAGGTGGACTCCTTTAGTTTTCAGAGAAAACGCTATTCCTAACCTCTAGGGGGGATCAACGGGGGGTTGTTTGTTGTCTAACTTTCTTTTGTTTAATATAAGGTATGTGAGGTATTTAATGGCAATTTGGTGTAGAAGTTTCATAAGTGTTTTGATTTCGCTTTTAGGTATTTTGAGTTTTTCTAAGTCTTTAATTGGTTGTTCGTGAATAGCCCCTCTAACGTTGGCTATGATAGTGATGAGAGGGTTGACTTACCACCGGTTGTTCTGAGTGTTTGGATGAGTGGGTTGTATTTCACGGTTTTTGCGCTGTGTGCGGTATTTGGGAATCTATCGTGGCAATATGTGAATTCAATGAATTGTATGACATTTGGTGGGGTTGGCGTTAGGGGGGTTTGGCTTTCGGTGGGGGCGCCTAGTACGCATAGTATGTCTAGTTTGAGTATGGCTAAGCATGTGCATGGTGTGGTGGGACATGTACATTGGAGTAGCCATGGTGGGATTGTGTTGTCTTGTGGTCTAGAGTTTTGGTTGCCTGCATTTATAAGGGTATAGAGTCTTGTATGTTTACTTGATTATAGTGTGTGTGTGATTTGGTGGACTGCTTTATTATGGTCGGAGTTAGTATATAGTTTTGAATCACTTTCAATGAAACCCATGCAAGGTAATGGAATTGTGTACTTGACCGTGCTTGCGCCCTCACCTTGAAGCAACATGATCGCAAGGGAGATGTTGTATTGCTTGAACCCATCATCATTCACATTCAAACCTAACTTCACATCTACCTAAGTACCACAAATCCTACTATATATGAGGAAGAGTTAGCCCATACCACCAGAGCTATCAAAAACTTTGTGTACTCTTGAAATTTGCAGCCTTGAGCTAGTTTATGAATCACATCTCCCATAGCAATAGACATAACACCTTTGAAATGTCTACACTAAATATCGCATTTAGTGTCACTTACTATTTGGAGTTACAGAATGCTGAATCTTTTTACTATTAGTGCAAGTTTTTACCACGTGAAGTTGTTAATGTTCTATAATGTCCAAACAACCGATTTGACCTCTGTTGGCAAAAGGTGAGATATACAGTAAACTGTTATAGCATTGCGCAATTTCAAATAGTAAGTCACACTAAATACAATATTTAGTGTACTTATTGTACGGATGGGGGAAGAATGCAGATGGGAAGTTATGTAGATGGAAAGGCACAATCCCATCGCACAAAATTAACATCATGTGTAAGTTTTGCATTCCACCGACTTGGAAACGTAGAAATTAAATGTAACTGCTTATGAGTGGCAAGCCTACCAGATGAACCCTCTACAACCACACCAAAAATGTGTATCATCATTATTATACCCATAAACGCGAGAAACTGAGTGAACTTGGTCATCGTGACTAATCAACAAAGAAAAATAAAGATATCCTCTCTGCCTCCCTGTCAGACCATCAAAATATTATCTGTGGGGAGCCCTAGTGGTTCATCAAACCTCCAGAACCTGGTTACAATTTTCTGAAATCACAATGAGCTTCAGACACTAATTTGTGTAACTAAGGAAATGGTTGTAAAATAGTACCTGAAATTTTTCGGACAAAAACCCCGAATCAACCCAACTGAGGTTATCATGTTCCAGAATTTGCCTCCTCCTCATGAATCCGGCCTCAGAAATTGTGTCCCTAAATCTCTTTGCTGAGAGGAAAAAAAAGATGCCAAAAGGCTCTCCACGACATGGGCTTCACATCATGGACATGGAGAAACGAGGCTCTTGGAATATATAAACCAGTTAACCCTTGTTCTCGGTGCCAAAATTGAACCTGAGAGCTTGCAAACCGCAGGAAAAGAAAAGAGGACCTGAGGGTTGTCCATAATTTGGAGCTGAGTGTAGGTTAACCACTCAACTGAATATACTGATGGGTGTTCAAATGATGATGATCAATTTCCGCACAAAATATAATCAGAAAATCTTACATAAAAGGTTCAATATCCTAGTCGCTGATACCTATCTAGACCACATGACGCAATTACCTATCTACTAATCGTCGCATAGACCTCCCACACAAGTGGTCCACATGTGGCTCGATCTTCGTGGACGAAACACACCCACAGTTTGATCTGCACTACTGAAGGATGAATAGGCCGTACTGCTCACGAGATAGAACAACCCCAGACGCCTTTCATGACAACCTCTCTGAGAGGTGACAGAACACCGGCAACACAGGGGAAGAATTTAAAGCTGAGGGTGACCACTCACTCACTTAAGTGAAATGGGTTCAGATTTGGATGATCGAGTTCTATGCAACTAGCAAATCTGACCTATATGCTAGTCGATATATACCTATCTAAATCACATGAAGCTATTGCAAGTTTTATCTAGTCACGACACTTCCCACACAAGTACTAGGGTCCAAGTGCACCTCAATCTTCGTGTATAACATGCACAAAGATCTGTTTTGCACTGCCGAAGGATGCATATACACAACATAAGCGTTTTCTGAGAGGTGACAAAACGCAGGGAAAGGCAGGGACACGAAACAATATGACCTGGAGTGATGCGATCCATAGATTTGGAGTTGAGTGTAAGTTATTCATTTAGTTGGATACACTGGTGTGGGGTCACATGATGATAATCAATTTATGTGCAAGAATTATTTTGCAAACATGCCAGTTGCGGAATCCTATCTAGAATCTGGTCATGACTGCAAGAAGAAGCAATTATCTACCTAAGCATGACACTGCCCACACGAGTAGTCCAAGTGAACCTCCAGCTTTGTGGACGACACGCCCAACGTGTTGTTGGCACTCCCGAAGGATGCATACGCCAACCCACGCGCAAGGTAGAAGGAGCCCGAGCCACCGTAAACGATGAGCTCGCGGAGAGGCGCAAGCACGTCTACGGCGTTTGAAATCAAGAGCGTTCCATTGAGTTTCTTCTCGGGCCAGTTGATTCTGTAGGCCGAGTTTGGGAAATCCGTGGAGCTGCCCCCCGTCCCGGTCGTGGAGCCAAACCTCGTTCCGATGGTCTCCGAATTAAAGTCTGCAGTCGCGGTAAGCTTCAGGTTAAGGACGAACAACCCACCCAGGGTCGAGTTTGTGATCTCGCGCCGCGAAGTGTCGGTCGTCAAGTTCTGTTGTTCGTAGAATACGAGCGTGCTCAGGCAGGGCTTGCTCGAATTCGCGCTCACAAGGCTACTCTGGAACACCAACACCGTGCAAATACTCAGCAACACCTTGAAAAAGAGCATGCCCGTAACCGCACTTAACATCCCTCTTGAAGAAGCCATGATTTTTGCGATGGAGATGTATAGATTCGCAGGATCAAAATACGTCGCGAGGTATAGACCCGATCGAGCAGCCGCAGACGTCGTGGTCGTATGGAAGAGGAAGTCGATCCGCCACTGAAGTGTTGGATGTTGTGGGTTTATATAAGATCAAAGGTTACTATGGGGTTGTTTACACCATGGACCATGAAGCTGTCCCAAAGCCGCGTCAAATATGTGATTGGTTGTGGAGCTGGTCCCGGAACCACTTCGGTTTACACGTAGGAAAAAAAATGTCAAAGTGACCATGGAGTTCGAGGTCCCCAAAAGACCTATTATAAGGCCTACATTATCCACTGGCATGGTCCAACGGGTTTTGCGGTGGGAGAAGCAAAAGAGGTGCTATGGTAGAAAAAGACAGGGCCCATGACAAAGAAATGCCGTTATAATAAAATTTTCAATGAAATTTTCTTTGGGGAAAAAAAGACAAGAGAAGACTAGAGAATGATCCAACTTTGAAATTATTTTTTCAAAACTGACCTTTTTGGACATATATTTGAAAAAAATCAGCACATTCACTTTTAGGGTGCATGGTCATTCCTCTTGGTCCACATTCGGTTTCCGCCTAGTGCAGGGCCCAAAGGCTTTGTAAATTGACTTTTTTTAAGGAAATCGGACCATGGAAGGTGGACCACCAAGTCGGACCATGCAAAAAGGCCATCTTCCACGGTCCGAATTCATGGTCCATGGCGGTAAACTGGCCCTATCTCATGCATGTGCACACTCGGCCAAGTAGTGATGTCAGTGGCATCCTATGTTTGCAACTTGACAAATTTAGCTGTGACTGACAGATCACGACATCATATAAGCAACCAACCTTATCGCGCATCACAGAAGGCTAATCACCACGTTTTGCACAACAAGGTTTGGAAACAGGTTGACATTTTCCTTCCCGGGCTCATCGGATGGACCCCGCAGCCACCGGGTAGGAAGGAAGCAAGTGAGCTAGCGAGCAACCATGTCTGAAAATGGTTGGTAGGACTGTAACATAGCAGAAGTCAGCAAACAAGCACCTTAGAGCATCCCCACCACACCGGGTATACGCCAAATAGATTATATCATATTTTATGCCTTTGGCGAGCCCTCCATTTTTGGCGGGGCAGCTCATCTTGAGTCAAGCCCACCAAAGCCTAGGCATATCTCCGCCATAATTAGGAAGCAATCAATAAGACAACGACACCTATTATCTGACACGGGATAAAGTAGGATATTGGAGTATCTGTTATTTAAATAATCTCTTGGCGGGCCGGAGGAGGTCCGGCATATGACCCATTTATGGCGGGGGAAGCTCTTTACTATACCCGGGCCGGTTCTAAATTATGGGGTGCCGGCCATTGGTGGGACTTACTTTATGCCGTTACCGCCACCTAAGAACCCGGGATGCCCCATTTATGGCGTTGCCATGTCCCATGCCCGGGCTGGTGGGGACGCTCTTAGTAGAGTCAAGAGCAAGCTAATAAGTGAGGTGAACAGTTGCGAATACACCCTAAACCCCGTAATATCAACCTCCATAATGTCACTCACTCTCTAATATCCTGAAACCCTAGAGAACGGATGTGTGTAGTTCAAATCTCACTCCTTATTGTCGCCTTTCTCTCCCTTATATCACGAATTTTGTCATTAATGCAAACCACCAAAGAAGTCAACCCACACCCTTGCATTGCACCATGTGTCAATATGTGGAGTGTCACCTTCTTATTCTCATTCTTCTTCTTCTTCTTATGCCACTTGTTGAATGTTGGTGCATGCATCCGCCACATTGCCCGGGAAGGCGAAGCGGAGTGGACCACACCACACCATTTAATATGTTGCACTTTGCGTTATCCCATAGTGTCGCATGCTACACTAATTCACTAGTATCACACATCCATGTTAACACTACAGAACTCTGTCCCAGGCTCATCGGATGGACCCCGCAGCCACTGGGTAGCAAGCAAGCAAGTAAGCAAGTGAGGGAGCAAGCAACCATGTCTGAAAATGGTTAGTAGGACTGTAACATAGCAGAAGTCAGCAAGCAAGCACCTTAGTGGAGTCAAGAGCAAGCTAATAAGTGAGGTAGACAGTTGCGAATAGTAGTGTAGGTAGTGGCCATGTATCGGGATGGAGGGACGGCTGGCCGGACCTTGCCGCCGGCTCTTACCGGAAGGAAGCGATGCAGGGACGGGTGTGGGATCTCGGCCGTCCGTCGTGGACGGAGAGGATCTTCAGAGACTTTCATACCGTTTTGTGGCTCGGGCAGCCGGGGACATGTGATGACTCATGTGGCGTGGGGCTTGAGGGAATGAGGGAAGCCGCGCGGGGGCCACGGGCGGCTCCTCCACACGAAAAACTATTATAAGCCTGGCGTTTTCACTTGGTTATGCCAGCAAGCGAAACCTACGGTTATAAAGTTTAGGTCCGAGACGACCCTAAACTATTGGATGATGGTGGAGAGATACCCAAATCTGAAGGAAGAGGTTGACGGTTCAATTTCTGGCTGTGAAATCTCCGCTTTACTTGACAGAAACTTGCCAGGTGGTTAACTGCCTCCTGTGCTTTGGCGCTGGCCTAGCGGTCTTCTGTCTCAACCAATAAAAAAAAAATTAAAAAAAACCCTACTGTTATAAGTAAAATGGATACTCTTGTGGCTTTCATACTATTTACTACCTCGTGTACGCAAACATAACATTATTCGGATCCCACATTATTCTGAATGTGGAGAATATTTCACAAAATATTGTCAGTCCCACAGAACACTATTATGGATCTGAATAATGTTATGAATATGGCCAATTGACTGTTCACTTTACATAACACAAACTATAATATTTAAGTTCTATTCAATTAAATTAAAAATATCATCTCAAGGTTATTTTATAAGTTGATAACATTATCATAATTTTAGGTGATAGATACCGTTATAATTTGACTCCATTTGAAAATCATCATTAATTTTTTTTCTATATAAGGAGGAATTTAAACTCTTGAAAGAAAGAAAACGGTTGCACATTGCAGTAACTTAGAATTTTTAATTAAATAAATCTCTTTTTTGTCAATCATATTTCAAAATGATGCTAAATAAATTAACCAAATGCATTTCCAAAGTAATGCTTATAAAATTCTTATCTCCTCACATCAAGAAATCTAATACCCCAAGATGTTAGTACATCCAAAAACATCACGCAATGAGATTGGACATTACAGCCAAATGCATCAAAACACACTCCACAAGCGTGCCCACTTCCCTTTTGTCAAATTCACCTATAAAAATTTCCACATTTTGACCTAGTTTCATCATTGACATCTATGCACTTGTCAAGGTCAATACTAGTCACATTCTTAGCACTATTGTGACATTCAACAGAAATTTGGTTGCCAACAAGCATATTATGGACTCCGCAATTCAAACATATCGTTTTGAATATTGTGAGAAGTTTCACAGGCAAATGCTTTCTAGATATCATTCAACATCTTTCCCTTTCTTCGATGGCTTGAGCTTTGGGCAAAATCTCGAAGTTGTTTTCCATAAGTTGACAAGGAGGTTTCTAAGATTTATTAAATCCTAACCTTGTTTTTGCAACATTGAATTTTTGGGGGTAGATCTCACTATTGGCCCTCTGCATTGTACTTCTATATTTAGATGAGGAACATGGTTAAAAGTTAACATGGTCCAAAAGATAACCAAATTATGAATGTAATTTATCAATCTCGCCGAGGTATTGAAAGCCCAATCCCATCAACCTTATCATAGTTATGTTAAAAATGCAATTTTCTTCTTTGTGAATATGGACATCACCATATTATGTTGTATTGCAGTAGGTTGCTTGGAACTAGTTGATGCTACATCATTTGATTTTGGTGTTGGTGACTGCAGATTGTTGATTCTTTCTTCTGTCACAAAAGAATTAACTGGGTTCTTTCAATCCCTCCAACTCCTCACATCCAATGTTTTTCTTAATGCAATAATATATTTTCATTGTGATCGTCAATTTGGACAGTCATAACAACATGTTGCCAAATAAATGTTGTATCAAACCTAGGGAAAACATAGAGCCTCAACTTTATAAAATGAAGTCTCTAAAACTGTGCTCCATTACGTTTAATTATGGGTGCAAGCATAGTAAAGTGGACCAAAAAAGTGCCCTAGTATACGAAAGCCATGATTTTCTTGGTTAAATGCCTATAAGTAGTAGCAAATGTTGTTTAAAATATACTATTTTTCATGATGACCTCTATTGTTAAGTTGGGTACTCAAATATAGAATATCAATGTGAGATCTTCAAAACCTATCATCAAAAGTGATGCATAAATGACTAAATATAGTTTTGAACGTAAATTTCATGACCTTAAATATTTTGAACTTCAAAAATTCATCAATTTAATGTAATTTAATTATATTTTAAACAAGTTTTTGACAATTATCTTTTCAATGTCACCCTTTTTCACCACTTGCACCATCTTCTAAAATACATATACGTTGTTTGAAATTGTTTTTTCTGAACATAAATTGCTTTGCTTTGTAGATTCATATGTTTTCTAAATATTTATGAATTTTTATTTCATGATTCAAAGTTAGTATATAGTTTTGGATCACTTTTACTTAAACATGAGCAAGGATCAAGAGCTATCCACTTTACCGTGCTTGCACCCTTATGCTTAATAATAATGTAATATTGCTCAATTATGCTCTTTGTTTAGTTAGTGCTTAATTAGTTTGAGAGTGTATGGATACTAGTGAAAGGAGAAGGCTTGTATTACAGTTCTATAAAATGAATGAGCTAAAATTAGCATATTATTTAGTTAGATTTTTAATTGGCAAAGGCCCTTTCAAATGGTAAACCACAATAATTATCACCTCATTCCTAATAAGGATTTTTTCATATTTTAACATTCTAAGCTTATTACATGCTTTATTGATGGTTTCAATATGGGAATGAAATTCTAGTCAATTTCTTACTTATAAAGTGGAAATAAACATATATACATATAGGTTGTAGGGTCTTGAAGTTGAGGTGCACTCAATATGGGTTTTGTAGACAAGGCGGCCTTGAAGAATGCAACAATAACTATTTTTTGAAGTTAGGTGGGGCGTGCAACATTTTCTAGTTGGGTTTCGAAAATGAATTCTCTAGTCGCCCAAGGGTTGCGGGTTGTAGGCCCCAGCCCTTATCCTATAGGAGACCCCTCCCCAAAAAAGCTTGTTGGATATAGGTCTACATCCCTAGTACCTTACATCTAAATATGTGCCCTATAGTGGAATGTGCCCTATAGTGGGCACTTCCAACTCCACAGATAATTTTGACTGTGAGATTGAATCATAAACTATCTTATTTAGTTGTAAATAGTGTCGATTGTCATTGGTCAATTCAAGTTTTACAATTGAAGTAGCATTTCAAAAGCTATAAGAGGTCAAAGCGGAGATTGTCCTTCAAATATTTAAGTGATTATCACATAGGCATTCCGAGTCGTATTAATTATTGAACCTAGAACGACATGTCTATATGTTGAACACATAGTCTAATCTCTTTTTCTTTTTCTTTTTTGAGACAATTAAAAAAGTATCTATACTTTGACCTCCAATAACTTTTGCATCTCACTCCCTATTCTCAATCTTGAAATGATGAGCTACATGATTTGGAATCGCTAATTGGATAATACAATTCCCGAGCCGATCCAATCGGCCTCCCGGACTTTAAAATGAATTTCGTTTCATTTCATTTCAATGATCATAAAATCATCGCCACAATAAGGCCACATTACACCTTCATCATTTTTATAATATTCTTAGATTAGTAGCTTTTCCAAGGCATCTTTCTTGAAGGTCAAGTCTCGTCACCCGACAAGGTCTGTTGAAAGCCACGGAAGAAGCCACCCAGTTGCTGAGACAAAAGACAAGAGATGCAGGCCCTACAGGGGACTCACAGTGTTACAATAACGACTTAGATATTGACTCTAGGAATAATGCTACGAAGAATCCATATGGATAATTGATTGACTGCCAGGGCGTAACTAAGTTTGTAGCGCTTGCTGAAATTGTGATGCAAGTACCTCATACGTCCAAATCTGTTGACTTTGTAAGCACAGTTTTGTACAGAAAGAATTTTGTCAACTTCAAATTACTTTTGGGAGAAAATTTAAACAGTTTTGTCATCATATGCCAACTTGTGAGGCACTTTCGTGGGTGTAGACTACAGCATGATTTTCATTGTGATGTGAGATTTGTATAAATCTTCTCACAAAATCCAATTCAGTGAAGTTCAAGCAGTGTCCTGGAGTTTTCTGGGCATAATCGCATCAAGATCCTAGTGTTTCCAAAGACCAATCGGTTTACAATGTTGACATCTTTTGGTTGTTCTTTGTTGAATTGAGGATAAATTCTATAAACTCCTCTAAAGGGATTGGTAATTTTGCTGAAGTCTTTAACTTCAACTGGCAATTTCTCAAACTCAACCGGTTCATCTGTAACCAGCGGTCGGCACTCCCCATTCATCGGATTCAAGCATGTTACAAATCGCCTCTTCATTAAAAAAATCATCATCATGCAAATTGTGTTCCACCAATTCTGACACCAGAAACGGCAACGTTCTCAAGCAACAACCACCGCTGTATGAAATATTGAATTTTAAACAGTAGGTGAAGCCAACGAACCTGCCACTTCATCCCACGTTTGACCTGTCAAATGATAAATCCGAGTCAGCTTGTCATGATGCACATAATGCAGACGTGTTGAGAATCCAACTTGTATACTCAACAAATGGCGCTACCTCAGAAGTTTACTATGAAGTGAGATGAAAATGACTGGATTTTAAAGTCTGGGAAGGCAAGAGGTGCGTGGACTAAAAGTGTGTCACGATGGCGTCAAAAAGGCTAATTCCCTAGAGCAATGGAGTGCAGTGGTTTCCGTGAAGATATAGGCTAATATCAATTTGATTGTCTAGTAGGAGTTCATCATGAGCACAACAGAATCTTATTTTGTTTATCAACTTTAGATTCATCAGGATGGTTTCGAATATTTCAGGAAGTCATCACTGTATAGAAAAACAAGCCACCAAAATGGTTCATAAGCCAACACCAAAATATATGCACTTGGTTCAATGGGCCCAAGAATTATACATGGTTTGTGCCCAGATCGTGCCCCCTTCTTCCTCTAATATTTTTCATGTTATACTAGATTCCGCACCAATCCTTAATGTGGACAACCCGGGTGTTGCAAACACATGTCCTTCTTGAAGGAGAGGCCGCGTAGGGTGGCAAACTTCCAATTAAGAGGACTTATGCCACCGCCCTCAAGAACAAAAATAAAGTTGACTCTTCATTGAACTAGCAGTTGTGAATAGGGGTTTGCCTCCCCACCAAACTGCCATCTCTTGAGAAATGATGGGGGGATAACACAGCCCACCATTTTGGGAGCCAATAAGGTTGCAGCATTGAGTCTTAGATGTTT